>WAAE01018557.1:0-334356 GCA_013400495.1 Nicator chloris | reverse complement strand
CGGCCGCTGGGCGCAGCGCCGGGCGGGGCTGAGGCGCTGGGCCCCGCCGCCGCCCCGCCTCCCGAGGCATGACACGCCGAGCCGCCGGCGAAGCCCCGCTCTAATTGAGGCCGCCGGCATGGGGCGCAGCGCGTAGGGCAGAGCGGGGGCCGCCGCGCTCCGGGCCGCAGTCACCGCGCACCCACGGCCGTGCCGAGCGGAGCCGCGTCCGGCGCAGCGCAAGACCGACCCAGCGGAGCGGGGCCGCGTCCGGACGCCGCGTGGGGTGGCCGGCGGGCCGGGCGCTGGCGGCCGCCGCTGCCGAGCCCCATGAAAACGCAGGTCTGGGGGAGCTCCCCGCGGGCGCCCATGGCTGCGGCGATGCCGTGCAAGAGCGCGGAGTGGCTGCAGGAGGAGCTGGAGTCGGGCGGCGGCCGCTCGCTGCTGCTGCTCGACTGCCGCCCCCACGAGCTCTTCGAGAGCTCGCACATCGAAACGGCCATCAACCTGGCCATCCCCGGGCTCATGCTGCGCCGCCTCAAGAAGGGCAACTTGCCCATCCGCTCCATCATCCCCAACCACGAGGACAAGGAGCGCTTCGTTAAGCGCTGCAAGGCCGACACCGTGCTGCTCTACGACGAGGCCACCGCCGACTGGCAGGACAGCGGTGCCGCCACCTCCGTGCTGGGGCTTCTTCTCCAGAAGCTGCGCGATGACGGCTGCAAAGCCTATTACCTGAAAGGTGAGGTGCCCCTCGCCCTCCCTCCAGCCCCGTCCCGGTCCCGCAGCCCTTGTCCGTGTCCCCCTGCGCAGCCCCTGGCCGGCCGCTGCATCCCCAGGGTGCCCATCCCCTGGTCGGACGGAGGTGGCTGGCTTGTTTGGCTTCCTTCCTTTAGCCCTTCTGCCTGATTTATTTTTTATTTTTCTCTGGTTTTTTTACTCTCCTCTGCATCCCGCTTTAATCCCCCGCACAAAATGGTCGCAGGCTGGAAGCGGCCGGGAGCGCCCCGCTTCTTCCTGCGTCGCCTCCCCGGTGGCGGCGGGAGGAGCCCCCCAGCCCAGCCGCCAGCGCGGCCCCTCCAGCGCTGCCCCGTCCCAAGCCGATCCCGGCTGGGCAGCGCCGGGCGCCCCTCGCCTCCGCTCCCCGCAGGGAGCCTCTCGGGCTTTCCCCGCGCCGGCACCAAGCTCCTCTGCACCCCCCTGGAAGAAATGGCCGGATTTTTCGGGGCAAGAGAGCCCTTCCGTATTTTTATTTTACCTCCCCACATAGCCAAAAAGCGAGCGCTTGGGTTTTCCTCCCCTTTGCCAGGCAATGTCGCCGGTCTGGGAGAGGGCAGCCCGGGTGCTTCCCCGGGGCTGGGCGATGGGGAGCGGGGAGCTGCGCTGCAGGGGAGCCGAAGCACCCCCTCCTTGAGGGCTGGGGGTGCTTTGGGAGCTTTGGTTTTTTGGGTTTTTTTTTTTTGGCCATTTTGAAAGATCGCAGTGGGCTGAGCAGAGCCCACAGCTGGGCTGCTGAGACCCTTTCCGTCCTCCCAGTGCTGCCAGTCCGGTCGCTGGGTGGCGGGTTTGAGGCAGGAATAACAGGAGAGCGGGGGAGCGTGTGTGGGGGAGAGTGGTCAAGAAAGTTGCCACTTGCGGCTCTTTAAAAAACACCGCTGTTCCTTGATAGACCTTTCTGGGGAGCCGGGAAAGCGCCTGGTGGCGGGGTGGGGCGGCAGGGGGGCAGTCAGGTATTTGGGGACCAGCCCTCGGGGCTGCGCAGCCCGCACCCGCCTCCTTCCAAAACACGGTGGGGGGCCAGCACAGGGGTTGATCCCATTCCCCGCCCGACCCTCCGATCCCTGCCCGTGGACGAAGCTCCCATCCCATCATCCTATCCCGATTTGGGGTTTCCCCATGGGCTCCGTTGCTCCCTCGCTGGGCATTCCTGCTTCTCTCCCCGTCGTCCTCATCCCTAGCAGGAAGGAGCGGGTTTGAAGTTACTCCTAAGCTCTCCCCGATGGGCACGGGAGGAGCTGAGCCTCTTTCTCTGCCTTTTTCCGGGAGCCTCGGTGGGAAATGTTTCCAATTAAAATTCCAAAATGGCTCCTCGGCGCTGTCTGGCGGCGCGGGGGGAGGAGGAGGGCGAGGACGAGCCTTTTTCATGAATGGATGTGGCAGGAGCTGTCTGTCCTGCTCAGTGACCCCGCCACAACCGCCGAACCCACTAACAAAGTTTTCAGGAGCCCTTTCTAATTAAACCATTTGTCAGTGTCAGATCCCGATGGCTGAGCTCCGCTTTAATACTGCCTGGAAAGGAGGTAGATCGGTGGGGTTTTTGCTTCCGTGCCTCTGCCTTCCTTCCCGAGAGGCTGAGCTGAAGAACCGGAGAAAGACTTGGGGGCAGATGTGAAGGGTCCCATCACTCTGCACTCCTGCTGTGGTTTGGGTGAAGAACAAACCTGTGACACTGCTCTGTTTCAAAACCTATTTGCAGTGATAAAATAGCTGTGAGGATTGCTCTGTGGTGAAACTTAGGGTCTTTTTTCCTGCTTGGAGAGGAATAATTTCATTGGGTTTTAGTGCCTGAGTGAGTATTGTAGTGGTTGTCTCTGATCTATCTTTTCAGACATGGAGCATTTTCTCCCTAAGTGACATAATAGCTCTTGCCTAAACTGCCCCAGACCCTTACTTTTGAGAAGCTAACAAAGCAAGATTGTGTCTTGACATTGATTTTATTTGTGGATGTTTCTTTCTTTTGTGGTTGAGGTTTGGCCCTATTTTTCACAAGCAATATTGAACTTTGTAAGACCCACTCTTTGGTCTCCTGGGACCTGTTTGCTCAGTATCAGTTTGCCCAGGGAAGAACAGAGAGCAGGGAAGTGCTTTTCTTGGTGTGAAGTTGAAGGGATACCAACTTTTTGCTGATAAAGACTTTCTGAGTAACAGGTAGAAGGATTTCTTGTTCTGAAGAATAAAGCATCTTTTTTTTCTCTCTCTCTGCCTCTCCCTTTCCCTCTCTCCTTTCCCCCTTCCCAGGTGGCTTTAACAAGTTTCAGACTGAATATTCTGAGCACTGCGAGACAAACCTTGATAGCTCCTCACCCAGCAACTCTCCCCCAGCATCAGTCCTTGGCCTGGGAGGGCTGCGGATAAGTTCCGACTGCTCCGATGGCGAATCCGACAGGGAACCCAGCAGTGCCACGGAGTCGGACGGGAGCCCCATCCCGAACAATCAGCCTGCCTTTCCAGTCCAGATCCTACCTTACCTGTACCTGGGCTGTGCCAAAGATTCAACCAACTTGGACGTCCTGGGCAAATACGGCATTAAATACATCCTGAATGTGACTCCTAACCTCCCAAACATGTTTGAGCATGACGGAGAGTTCAAGTACAAGCAGATCCCCATCTCAGATCACTGGAGCCAGAACCTCTCGCAGTTCTTTCCCGAGGCCATTGCTTTCATTGGTAGGTAGTTGGCAGAACATCTCTTTTCATACTCACCGCTTGGGAATGTGGTGTGCTGCTTGGGAGTGTGGTGTGCCGCTTCCCAGGGCTGCTGCTGTCTCCAGCCTTACCTCTCTAGGGCACAGCATCAGCTTAGCAGCCGAGTGTCACGCTGTGAGGTGGCACATCTGGTGTGTGTCACCTTGGCAGAGTTCAGGGAGGCCTCCCCTTCCAAAATTCAGCACTCTCGCAGCACCTCAGTTGAGCTACCTGCAAGTGGTTGGACTGGCCCTTCTGCCTCTTGCCCTTGTGTGGGGATTTGCACTGGTGTGAAATGGCTGAACCCAGGCAGTGGGGAGCTGCTTTGCCTGCGCTGCTTGGGGATGGGAGCTGTGTAAGTGTGACTGATGCCAGCAGTTCCTTAGCCCCAAATGTGGGTAAAATCAGGGAGCGTCTGTGTGTGTGTGTGTTGTCTTTTCCCAAGGGGATTTGCTAGGCTAGTTGGGATCCTGCTGTAAGTCACCCTAGCATAACTAACTCCTTGTATGGATACTTCTAAGGTAAGTGTCAACACAATGAGTTAGCGATTATAATTATACTGCAGAGTTTGTATGGAAAAACTTCTCTGTAGACAGGCCCTGTGACAGTTTTGGCTGGTGGTGGGGTTCAGGAAGGAAGATCTCTTCTCTCAGGCCAGCCTTGACTTTGAGAATTGCTTCTTATTCTGTGGGGAAGTGTATGTTGGGCTCAACAGGGGTGTACACTTCCAGCCTGACCTCTGCTGTTTGCTCACGATAGTCATTAGCCTAATCAGCTCTGTTTTATGGGGGTGAATGGCACAGGCAGTAATATCACTGTTAACTATTAAAAGCCCCATGGCTTCATTTCTGATTACGAACACTTGTGTAGGTAAAGGAGAGAGTGACCTTTACCTGCAGACTGAAACCTGTGCAGCCCCTTTCAACACTGCCCATTTCAGACCCAGCAGCTTGCGCTTGCTGTGCTGTAAGGCCTGAAAAAGGGCAAAGCAGTGGTGGGTCCTTGGCTGCTCTTCAGCTGTCAGAAACCCTGGCTCCCACACGCCCCCAGCTTCTGCCCTCCAGTAACGTGACTGGACTCTGGTCAGAAGCCGCTGCTTCAGTGTGGCAACAGGGGCCTGTCTGATGTCCCATCTGCACTTCCTGCATGAGCAGGGTGTTAAACGTCAGGGTGAGGTACAGTGTCCCTGCTGACATGTGGCATTTGGGATCTGTCTGCTCCAGTCAGCCCATGTCTCTGTGAACACCTAGCTTGTGCTTTCCAGTTAATGACAGGAAATGGAGGATTACCTCACTCTAAAACCAAACACCAAGAAATGCTGTGCAGGTCAGATGAAAGGCAAAAATGTCTGGAAAAGTGTTGACTGGGAGAGCCCGGGGGGAGGGCTGGGTACACTGCGCACTGATTGCCCACCCTACTGGAAATTCTTGCCTGGTTTTGGAGGCTGGGCAGAAAACCTGTTGTGGCTTGGGTCCGGATTTTTGTTTTGCCTGCATCTTCTTTGCCCTTCCCTGCACTTACAGTGCCAGAGCGTCTCTTACCTCTGGATTTGCCCGAGGATCCTCTTTCTCCTGCCACCTTTTTGTTCTCCGCCAAGCTCTCAGTCAAATGACTGACTTCAAATAGGGCTGCCCAGAAGTAAAAGCAGTGCTGGCTACTTGCGTGCATTCAGTGCTGTCAGTGGCGTGTCCCTCTTTCAGCACTGAGATGTCAATTCATAAAGGGATCACACTGTTCCGGCTGTGCGAGAGACAATGAGTGTGTGTGTGCTTTTCAGTCGGTGGCAAGGGAGGGGAAATTTCGCCACTGTTCTCTCGCCATTTTTTGGTCCAGCCTGCATTCCTGCTTCCCGCTACCATTCATCCTGAGAGTCTCCTCCAACACAAGTGTTTGTTTGTAGTGAAGTGCATTTCTGTCAATCCTAAAGTACAATTTCACAATAAGGGAAGTTCCTGCACTTCAGACTCTGCTTAAATTGGCATTGGCTGCATTCATGTAACTTTCTAGTGGAAGAAGGACAGGAACAGCAGAAGAGAATAGCTCATGCAGTGCCTGGCTGCAGCCTTGCCCTGAGTGCACAGCCTTCCCTGGTTTAGTTGGTGTTGAGGTGGGTATGCTGTGCCCAACCAGCAGCATCTCCCTGGAGCTGTTGTCTCCAGCTCCATCTGCCTCCTGTGGGTTACACCAGCTCTCTTGAGTAGAGGGTACTGATGCTCCCAAGGCAAGGGATGTGTTGCTAGACTTGAATGATACTTCTCAAGCACATGAGATGCTTGGCCTTGCTGGAGATATGCAGCTTTGCCATGCAGCAGGAATATCTCAGGAGCCCTGTGGGGAGAGATGTGGGTGTCCAAGGGACATGGGATAGTGTCACTAGGGGCAGGGGATCCAGTTCTGGCAGTTGTCGTGGTGCTGGCAGCTTGCAGCTGCCACCTGGCCCTGCTCCAAAGCCCCATGTTTTTGGTGCAGAATAATAGACTCCCCCTTCCCCTTGTCTTGTTTCAGATGAGGCCCGTTCCAAGAAGTGTGGGATCCTTGTTCATTGCCTCGCTGGCATCAGCCGGTCTGTAACAGTCACTGTTGCCTACTTGATGCAAAAACTCAACTTGTCCCTGAACGATGCCTATGACTTTGTGAAAAGGAAAAAATCCAACATTTCCCCAAACTTTAACTTCATGGGCCAACTCCTGGACTTTGAGAGGACTCTGGGGCTCAACAGCCCCTGTGACAACCGCTCGCCCAGTGAACAGCTCTACTTCACCACCCCCACCAACCACAACCTGTTCCAGCTGAACACTCTGGAGTCCACATGAAGAGGATGCTGCCTGCTCGGGAACTCGAGCATCGAATCGCTTCTCTTGAGTATTTCAACTCTTACGAAAATATCTGTCTTGCCAGGCAGCTCTGAGATGAGTAGCTTCTCTGGGCAGAGGTGCCTGATCGCTGCTTTAGGAAGGCTAATGCCGCTCACTAAGTATCCTGATCAAGTGGTTTGAAGAGGTAGTGTTTTTACAGGGCGATGTTACAGCGTTGCGGACGCAGCTGTCACCGGCAATAACCGCTTTCCTGGGTGCATTGAGACTGTCAGAACACGCACACGTGTGAAGAGCTACCGGGGGTTAGCTTGCTGTGGAAAATGAGGAGATTTATGCACTTGGAAACCTTGAACAAAGGGTGTTGGGCCAAGACTGTTTTAAAACCCAAGTTTACTTTTTTGATTTAAAAAAAAAAATAAGAAAAGGTAGATATTACTCGAGCTTTGGGTTCAAACTCTTTTTAGATATGTAAGTTCTTGACTGTTTGTACAGACCAGGTTGCAAAACCAGTATTTTATTCTGTTTCTTGTTTGATCATTTATTATTTTTTTTAATCAAATGTTTATATTGACCAAATGCATTTTGCACACTTTGTGAAGCCTTGGTATGTCCTGGCATATTACTGGGTACTCCAGAGAGAGATACATGCTGCTGCTGTTGTTGTTAGCATCTGGTAGGAAGCTTTGTTATGTGTGAAGGCCAGTTGGGCTTAAACGCAACCCCTTCACCACTCCTGCACTCACAATCACAAACTCTGCACTGATTCAGCCAAGGCGACTAAGCCGCAAGCTTTTTTTTAATGCCACCCCTGCCAAAAACACTGCTATCGCCAGAGGTAAAGCTCTCGTAGCCTCCAGAGTTGGTAGAAGCATGTCTGAGCCCGGCTTCATTCTCTGCTGCCTGTTGACTGACTTAACGTCATCCAGCTGGCCTGAAACCATTCCAGCTTCCCGAGTGCAGAAGGTAGTTGCGATGCTGGCGTTTCTTGTGCACACTGGATCCTTTCCAAGGTGTGCGGGGTGGAGGGGGAGTGCAGCGAGCGCCTGGAGCAGAGCGAGGATTGTGTGGCGGGACAGCACTCGGTGGTCTCGCACGGAGCGTGTGAGGGGAGTGAAGAGGTGTGGAAATGATGAGGAGAGCATTGTAACAGAGAATTTTTATATATATATATATGAATATATATATTAACTGGCAAATTCTGAGATGATTGGAGCTTTCAACAGAGGTTCTGATTTTTTTTCTTCCTCTTTCGAATAACTTTATGCCGTGCCTTCTATTCTGAGAAGACTTGTATGTATTTCTGGCTAGTGTTTGGCAAACTCCTTGTACCAAGCTGGGAGGGGAGGAAGTGGTAATAATTTCTGGGAGGAGGGCAGAACGGATTTGGAGATTTCTTTATTGGCTGCAATGTAGTCCCTCCTTTCTCCCCCCTCCCTGTCCACTTTAACTCTCGTGTAACTGAAAAAAAAATAGCCACGGATTTTTTTCTAAATATCCAGTTTTTTGTACTTTTTTCAAGAAAAGAAAAAACAATTTAAAAAAAATCTCCATCTGGAGGAATGTTTGACGCTGTCACATCCTGAAACTGGTCTTTTTTGTTAAAAGATGTTATCAGAATGTTGGAATGAGCTTCTGTTTCTTCTTTTCTGGTTGTTTTTTGTTTGTTTGTTCGGTTTTGTTTGCCACAATGTTGGGATCGCGGGTCATTGGAAGGGAGAATGGGCGTACGGTTGTGAGTGAGAAAATTGAGAATATCCTAATTGCATCTTACCTCATGGAGGAATTTATTTTTTCAGGGATTTTTTGACAGTGCATCTGTATTGCATTACAGCTAAGCTGGTTTGTAAAGGCTTCCTGTGCTGTTAGTGGTCTTTATTCTTTAAAGGAAAAAATAAGATGCATCTTCTGATTAGTACAAATGAGAGCTTGTTAGTGAGGAATGGTTCTGCTTTCTGAGTTATGAAGGAAAATTAGTGACCCTATATATACTGATCCAATATTGGGACTTTGTTTATATTGCAAATAAATATTATTTTTTCTTTAAAAATGATGTTTGTGTCAGATGCTTGTCTAGCCTCTGCCCATATTAGGACATGCTGCTCTTATCCATTTTTTATGGTCAATTAGGATCCTTCTCTGACCATGGAGAGCATTTGCTGGGCCGTGTTCAAGTGTGGTGTTTGGTTTCATGCACAGCTTAATTTTTAAGACCTGTGGTAAAATGGAGAGGGGGAGGTGGGTGGGCGGGTGAGGAGAGGGATAAGGGGGTATTGGATAAACTGGAGAACAAAGAACGGCTTGAAAATGGGACTGGCTTTGACCCCAGCCATTCCTCTGTGCCAAAAATAAATAGATAAACTAAAGACACTTTTGTTCACTGTTTAAGCGTGGCCTACAAAGGCATGGCAAGGCCTTGCCCACGACTGTTGTGTTAGCAGACTTCATTTTGGTAGGAAAGCAAGAAGTCAGGGGCTTGTGGGCAACTACCTAATGGGTTATCCTGGGGCTCTTGGAGAGCCGGAGCCCCGCCCTGCATCCCTGAGGAAGGAGGTGCTGTGTGTGTTACACTTGGGCTGTGCTGTGTCCCCCTGTGCTCCCTGGGTGGTTTGTGGGAAATCTGGAGGGGCTGGTGAGGATGCTTTAGGGTGAACTGTGGCTCTAAACATCTGAGTGCAGCCCAGCTAAGGGAGCTGTGGCTCGCTGTGACTCTGCCTGTAGGGCAGGAGTGGGTTCCCCCCAGCCTTCCTTGTTTTAACCTGAATGGCAAGAAATTAAATGACTATTCAATTGTTCGGTTCCTCAGAGTAAGCGTATGTGTCATCTTGTTCTAATCCTAGGGTCTGAGCACCAAAGACAGATAGTTTTATTCCAGAAGCAGCTCAGGCTGGTGGGTGCAGAGGGGAGGTAGAGGTTGAAGCAGGAGCCAAGGGAGTGTGTGCATCGGTTTGTTTACTCCTGGACTCCATGATGGGAATCTATATATTGATTTAGAGGCCCATTTGTGGCTAAACAAACAAAAATCTACCCGGTATGCAGGGGAAGGAAGACCTTTAGGTTTTCCCCTGTAATTACATGGTAGAGTTGCTCTTGAGGAAGATGAGGAAACTGTGCTGGAGGCTGGCTGTGCACTGAAGGAGTGCAGAACAGCTTGTCAGGTGTATGGCTGTATTTGCTTCCATCTAATTTCCTCTCAGGTTTTTCTGGTGAGGTGTAGAGCAGGATATTCGCAGTTAGCATTGTAAGCGCATTTGTGTGGTAGCTGAGTTGTGGCTGTCTGCAGCAGCACAGCTGCTGTTTGCCGTGGCCTTGGAGGAAGGGCTGGTGTGCAGGGAAGCCACCAGGCAGCTCCTGGGGACCTGATCCTGGGTCATGCTGTGAGTGTCCTGGCACCGTGGCACTCAAAAGCCCTGTTTCCAAAGGAAGGAGATGGCTTGTCTGAAAATCATCCTGCCACCTGCAAACAGACACACAGGAGCTTTTTCGAAGCTTCCTGGCCTCAGCAGCAAGGAGCAGCCAGTCTGGCTGGTCTTCAGCCATCAGTGTTTTACAAATCTTGGACAGGTTTCCTTGGAGACCTGGTGTCCTGTAATTCAGTGAGGAGAAGAGAACTGACATCAGGCAAGGGGCAGTGCTGGAGAAATAGTTACAGAGGGAAAAGAGAGCGTGGGGTCTGTCTACACTCCCTTGCAGAGGCAGGCACGAGCACTAGCTGAGCGTAGGAGCACAGGCTGAGTGAGAAAGCTGGTTATGTTCAGAGCAGTGGAATTTGGCAAGGAGATAGAGCTTCCCACATGAAGCAGGGAGAAGCTCCTCGGTTAACCCATTAATTCCAGACGAGCCGTTTGTAAGATGCTCTGTGGCGTTCTACTCTACAAAACCAGGTAATCTCCTGCCTGGGCAGAGAGGTCTCCTGTCCCTGGGTTTTCACATGTGATGCCACAAGCCCTCAGGCCATATGAGTGGGAATTTATCTTTTTTTTTTCCCCAATGGATGACACTATCTTAACTAATTTGAACAGTTAGAGGGACCACAGGTCCCAGGTGCTTTCAAAAAGTTTCTCCCTCCATTTCATGTCATGACAAAAGCACAAAGCTAAGCTTCTGCCATTCCCCACTGGAAGCCCAGTATCAGGAGCCCTATGAGCAGGACACAAGCTCAGGGAAAGGGTCTTTGTGGTTACTTGTAGCTTTTTTCCCCTTGCTTGTGTCTGCCCTTCCCTTGGTGTGGCATCAAACATATCCTAAGCATGATGCAAGTCAACCTTTGCAGCTCTGCACTTGCCTGCTGTTGCAACACCCAGAGAGGCACTTGGAAAAGCAGACACTTCCTGCTGCCATCTGAGTTTGGGTGCTCGCATTTCCAAGGTAACCAGGTTATTTGTGGGCTGTTCCATTCTTGTTTTATCCTTTACGTGAGGAAATCAGGCTATTTTGCAGTGTTGTAAAGGCACGCAAATAGTTCAGCTAATAAACACGTCCCTATATTTACTGGCACAGTCTGTGATAGTCGTGCTCTGGGCTGCTCAGAATGTGTGTGAACACGGGATTTTGTGTCACTTGCTCCCATGCTTCCTCAAATCTGTCTCCTCATTGTGGAGTGCTGGGCTGGCTAAATGTGGTGAGGGTGTGTGAGGGATTGTTCACCAGCAACAGCAGCTTCTGGGAGCCCCATCCAGCCTCCACGTCCTGTTCCTGCAAGTTCCTTTATTCAAACTGCACAGTTCCCCTCTCTACTGGCTTTGTCCTCTGGCCTCTTGCTGTATCACCAACGCGTCTGGGCTCCAGGCTGCCGCACATCTCAGCACCAAAGGTGGCTGTTCCCTGGGGGCCATGCTCCACGTCCAACAACCGCTTGTGTGGCCTCTAGGTGAGAGCTGCCACAAATGGGCGGGAAAATGTGAGGGGGGAAGCCATGAGGCGGGAAAAGGTGAGGTGAGAAGCCGTGAGGCGGGAAAATGTGAGGGGGGAAGCCATGAGGCGGGAAAATGTGAGGTGAGAAGCCATGAGGCGGGAAAATGTGATGGGGGGGAAGCCACGAGGCGGGAAAAGGTGAGGGGAGAAGCCACGAGGCGGGAAAAGGTGAGGGGGGAAGCCATGAGGCGGGAAAATGTGAGGTGAGAAGCCATGAGGCGGGAAAATGTGATGGGGGGGAAGCCACGAGGCGGGAAAAGGTGAGGTGAGAAGCCACGAGGCGGGAAAAGGTGAGGGGGGAAGCCATGAGGCGGGAAAATGTGAGGGGGGAAGCCATGAGGCGGGAAAAGGTGAGGTGAGAAGCCACGAGGCGGGAAAATGTGAGGGGGGAAGCCATGAGGCAGGAAAAGGTGAGCTGAGAAGCCATGAGGCGGGAAAATGTGATGGGGGGGAAGCCACGAGGCGGGAAAAGGTGAGGTGAGAAGCCACGAGGCGGGAAAAGGTGAGGGGGGAAGCCATGAGGCGGGAAAATGTGAGGGGGGAAGCCATGAGGCGAGAAAATGTGAGGTGAGAAGCCACAAGGCGGGAAAAGGTGAGGGGGGAAGCCATGAGGTGGGAAAATGTGAGGTGAGAAGCCATGAGGCGGGAAAATGTGAGGGGGGGAAGCCACGAGGCGGGAAAATGTGAGGGGGGGGGAAGCCGTGAGGCGGGAAACCGTGAGGGAGGAAGTGATTGGCGTACAACCTCAGGATAGCTGTCCCCAGCATGGGCAGTGGCAGATTCTCGGGGTTCTGCCTCCCTGCCAGCTGCTGTGACACGTCAGGTACCACCTGAGGGGACTCCAACTGGTGGCCTGGGAACACGTGAAAGGTTTGTGGCCATCACAGTGGCTGGGTCCTGTGGAGGTTGAAGAGCCCAGGGAGGAAGGTTCTGAGCCAGCCGAACCCCTCAGCCTGAGATGGAGGTGGCACCCACTGTCAGAGACTGGGAGCTGCTCATGAAGGAACTACAAATGAAGGAGTCTCTGGGCTCCTCCCTGACACCTCCCTGGTGCCCTGCTCTGCTGTGCCGCCATCCTGGGTTTGGGGTGGGAGCTGGGTCAGGGCAGAAGCTGTGGTTCAACTTAAATGGCTCTGTCAAGGGTTGGGGTTTAATTGTGGGTTGGGAATGAATCCTGCAGCAGGAGCAGCTGCCCAGGCTGGCTGGCTGGCCCTGGACTGCTGGGACCCAGCCTCCATGGGCTGTGTGGACCCCTTGGTGCTGGGCCAGTGCAGATCCCCCTCCTTTGCTGCTGCAAGGAGAGACCACCAGTGCTTTGCTGGCCTTCCTTTCTTGCCCACTGATTGTGCTCATCACTGAAATTGCTCTTGTTCTGCATTATCCTATTTTCCTTTTGTCTTGAAAGACAGGTGTCTGCTAGGGAAGGCAGGAGCCTCCCTTGAAATTGAGAACGTAAACACCCCTCCCTCCAAATTATTATAATATTGAAATAAATGGGCTCTCAGGCAAAGATATGAGGGTAGGAATAACAGTTCTTTACTAGTATGTGTAACAAGGTGAACAATCAACAATAACTATGGCATTAACAACAAGCAGAAGCAGGAACCTCGTGCCGGCCTTCTGGGCCGAGGCGGGGAGGGATGGAGGAGAGGCTTTGCTTCACAAACCGCGGGGCAGTCCGATCCCCTGCCCCGGCAGGACGCTGAGGAGCACCGAGCTGGAAGGGCAGGGGTGAGCAGAGATCCCGGGCTGGCGGATGAGATGGATCAGAAGCTGGAACTGCGGGAGGTCCCGGCAGGGCAGGGGACCCAGAGCGGGGCCGAGGGAGCGGCGGGGCCGGGACAGCGCCGGCCCCGCTCCAGCGGGGCAGGGAAGGAAAACGAGCTCAGGATTCCCGGGCACACGAGCACATGGGGGTAGGTCCCTGGCACTGGACTCCAGTGGTGACACTGAATTCTCCCCGCAGTCAGCAACAGCTTGGCCCTGCTCCTTCCAATGCCGAGAGAGAGAGAGGGGGCAGCTGCCCCAGCCCCGTCCTTTGGCTGCCCCCAAAACTCTCGGTATCTTCCCCTTCCGAGAGAAACTCCTGGAGGGGAAAAAAAAAAAAAAAAGTGTAGCCAGATGCTACACTCCTCTCCCCACCTTAGCCACTTTGGTTTTTGCTTAAGTACCCATAAGTACCCAGTAGTTAGTTTCTTAGCAACTTATGGGAAAAAAAAAATCTATAAGTAAAAAAGAAAGAAACCCAACCCCCAACACCTTTCCCTGGTTTTCTGCTGCCTTCTGTTTCTTCAAATGGTTGAGAGTTGAGGTGACCTCGCATGGCAGTGGCTCCTGCAAAGCTTGGTCCTTCCGTAGGAGAAAGGAACTATGGATTCCTCTCAGAGACATTGGGACACGTTGGAAATGGAGACCTGCTGTGCTTTGGGAGGTTTGGAGGGGATAGGTGTATCACTTCTGTGCTGCTCAGTGGTACAAGCGATCCAAGAGCGTTTAGGGCTCTAAGAACTATCTGGTGAGGGACCCAAGTCTGGGGGAAAAAAGGGCAATCCAGGCAGATTTATTTTCCTACTTTCTTTCCCTAGAGGAACATCTGGCTTATGTAAAGCCATTTGCTGGGTTTTTCACTGCTTTGTTTTGAAAGTCTCTGCAATCGGGCATTCTGCTCTTCTCATCTCCCATCACTGCCGCGGGGGCAGATTCTTCATGATTTGGGGTTTTGCTTTCATGAAATTTACTCTTTGTTTCTGGGCTGTGTTGTCTTTTTCTTCTCTTTTCTTTCATTCTCTTGTAAAGAACGGCTCCAGTTTGAATTGTGGTTTTGCCTTGCGGTTTTGCCTTGCCTTCTTCCAGGAGGTGAATTGNTTGTAAAGAACGGCTCCAGTTTGACTTGTGGTTTTGCCTTGCTTTCTTCCGGGAGGTGAATTGTGATAAGCCCTGCAAAAAATGGGAGGGAGCAGACTGGTGCGATGGCGAGACCCTGGTCACTGATATGGCATTAGTGAAAGCCCTGTGCCAGGGGAAACTGAGCTCTGAGGAGGTTTGATTGCATCCTAAAAGCATGGCATTTTTCTGTATGGGAGATTTTGAACTGAATTTTGTATGAGGGGGTGCAGTTAGGGGGACTAGCACTCTCCTTCCTTTTGCCAATGTGTCTCTGAATTGAACCCATCGTTTTCCCATGCATTTATCCTGGCAGTGAAGTGTTCACTACCTGGTGAAAGATTTACAGCCCTGCTCCAGTGATGCAGTTTGTTTGGGTCTTACTCTAAATTTGCCATTTCCTCTCCCTGGGTGGCTGATTCCCTGCTGCTTGGACCAGGCAGTGGTCCAGGCAGGATCACAGCCCCAAGAGCCAAGCAAAGCCCCAGAGCTCTGCAAAGTGAGCTGCTGGAGGAGAGTTTGATGGGATTCAGGGTGCTGAGCCTGCAGAAAGCTGTCCTCTCCTCTGACAGAACAAAAATCAGCTCTGCTGTCAACTCCTTCTCTGTGTCCTCTCTGCCATTCTTCACATTCCCTCTGCTGCCATTCCAGCTGTTGTCTTTGAGCGATCCTGTGAGGTTCAGGCAGGCTCCTGCATGTCTTGGCCTTGCATCCTCTTGGCAAAAGCTGAGAGTGAGAAATGTTTGGGAAAGTCTTGTGGTGGTGGTGTTTTTTTTTTTTTTTTAATGTATTTTAATTTTTTTAACAAGAAGCTTCACCATTCATTCATTCCCCAAATAGCTTTCCCTCTCATTGGACATCTTCCTGCTAGGACAGTCCAAGCCTGTTCTGACAGGCAGCTTATCTGCCTGGCAGCTCTGACTGCTTCCTCTGTCTCTCCTTTGTGTGGGAGGTGTTTTGTCTTTCCAAACTTCTGCTGACTTCAGTGGGCATTAGCTTGTGCCCAAACATGCACTGATAGTGCAGTTCAGTGCTGAAGTTCACCACTAGTTTTTATTTATGTCCCTGCAGTGTTTCTCTTTGCAAGGGGAAGGATTTAAGTGGTTTGGGGAGGGAAGGAGAGTTGTTATTGAAAGTTAGTGTGGCTGAGGCTCTCAGTTCACCTTGGCTGCCTCCGTCCTGCGAGTCCTGCAGCAGGACAATGGTGAAGGCACTGGTGTTGAGGGGTGCCATGCTGATGGGGGTTCAAATAAAGGCCTGATCTGCAAAAACCCTGTATCTGAAAAAGCCCTGAACAGCCAGGTTGTTACTTTCTTGGGTTGCCAGCTGTTCAGGCAACTTAGAGAAATTTTCAGTCTAGTTTTAAATCTGGTAGAAGTGGAGAGAGGGGAATGAAATGTCTGTGCGTGAAGCAAGGCTTACAAATGTTAGTATTTTTAGTAAAACAAAGTCAGTCATGTTTGAACCCGCAGTTTGCCAGTGTGCACTCCTGATACAGAATCAATGCTTTTCTTGAGATACAGTTTCCAGTCACCAAAACTCTGGAATCTTGAGATCCAGAATTTCTTGAATCTTGAATTCTTGAATCTCCAGAATTTCTGTAAGCCTGTTCCTTGTGGGGAGGCATTTGGTTCTGTTTATCAAGTTCTTCACTTTTCTCCCTGACCTGTGGGATCCTTCCTGCTGTCCGTGTGATGCCACCACATGTCCAGTGCTACTGCTTGTGCAGTGGCAGCCCAGGGATGTTTGTAGGTCAGGGATGACAGGTTCTCAGCAGGGCTCATCCGTGCTATTAATTAATTGCATTCCAACAGCAGCGAAAGCAGCAGCAAGAGTAATAAACAAATTATAATCTACATTATGAAGCTGACAGGTGCCACCCACTCATTACCTGTCTTTAATCACTCTCATTACTACCCAGTCTTTGTGGGAACTAATCTTGCTGCTCAGTGTCCGACTTGTTCACTTAATGCCATTATCTGAAGCAATTGGCCTCTCCCTGTGAAAGAAGAGGAAGGTGATTTACCTGAGGCTTGTTCTCTGGATGCTGGAACACAGGGAGCTCTGGGGTGGGGGAGGCTGAAGACACCCTTTGCAAAAGCATGGTGTGGGCTGGGAATTGAAGACTGAAATCCACAGGGACAATCTGGGGAGGAGCTGGCATGGGTAGCAGGATGGAAGATTGTTACTAGGAGGAAAAGTCTTCACTTTGTTCATCTCCATGGATTACGGAATAGTGTCCAGTGAAAGGGATAATAGGAAGAACCACATTTTTTTCTCTCTCCAGGTGTTTTCCAGGCTTTGGGAACAAGTTGGGTTGCTGACTAATGACCCTTCTCTTTGTGGTTAATGCAGGGCATTGCAGGAGGAAGTCCTGGTAGTGTTTCTGTGGGGATCAGTTCAAGCTCCCCCAGGAAAAAGAAATTGAACTCCAGAAATTTCTTGCAGTGGTCTGGCTTCGGCTGAGCTCAACAGGGGCAAGGATGCTCAGCCAGAGGAGCTCAGCCTCCTTGCCTGGCTGCTCCATTGCCTTGTGTGGATCCCAGTGTTAAGGACTGTGCTGTGCCTGGGTGGCAGCTGTTCTCCTTTCCTCACTGACACAACTGGGAGCCTTCCTGGAGAACATTATTAAAGCCTGGAAGATGAGGAGTTGGGCTGAGAGACCAGATGGGAAAATAGGTGTTTTTCAAGATACTCCATGGATGGCTGGACCATGGCAAGAGGTCCTGTTGTGCTCTCAGGGTTTTGGGACATCTCATCAAGGGGTCTCTGTTGAGTAAATAATAAACCAAAAGATGAGAAACAAAGGCAGAGAGGTGAGGGGCCAGCTTTCCCAGTAGAGGATTGGCATCCGTCAAATACAACATGGGCCTGTGAAGAGCCAAAAGTGTTGAGTGTGTCTATTAATGAAAAAGAGGAATAAGTGGCAGATGAAGTTTTCTGTTTACTAATCAGAGTAGCAAAATCCAAAAGCTGCACTGAATAGCTGTAGCAAGCCCTTGCAATATGGAGTGGTGGGGTTGTAGCATATGATGCTGAGAAAAGCAAAGCAGTCCATCTCAAAATGGGATAATGTCACAAGAGAGAGAGATCTCAAAAGTGCAATGAGCTGTGCTGTGGGAGCAAGGATTGAAGGTTTGAAAAAACCCCAAACAGCCTCTTGAAAAAGAGGTAAGAACAAAATGGATAAATGCATTGTATGAATCTATGGTGAACAAAAGTGTTTGGGGGTTTGGAGGGCATTAGAATAACTAATGCAAGGAAAATCCATTGAGTGCTTTTAAATCTCAATACGCAGTGTCTTGTTGAGAAAATCCCCATCTGCAAAGAGCTGGAGCCTGGGCAATCATTAGTAATGTAACATAGTTACATACTACGTAGCTGCATGGCCTGTTCTTACACTCTTCCCTTGGTTCTGCTATTAAGTACCATAGAAAACAGGACAACAGGGCAGGATGAAGCTTGATCCAACAGTAGTTAGTGGCTGTGATGCCTCTGCTTGTCAAAAACTGCTGTCCTCGAATAAGCCGTGTGGCACTCTGTGATTGTGTGTGTGAAGAGCTTTTGTGGAGGTTGCAGATACTGTGAAGTGCATGGATGGAGGAGAAGACTCCTGAGGCTGTTGTACATCTGATAGCAAATGGACAAGCAATGACAAGGTCTTTGTACCAACAGAAGCATCTTGTTCTTCACCAGCACCAGTCTCTCTGAAATGGACAGAATCCTTAGGTGATGGAAAGCCATTGCCTGGGTCAACAGACCTGCCTCTTGTATCCTCTGAGAAACATTTGGGCAGGAAACCAACTCCAAAAGGATTTGCTTTTTTTAACCTGTCCTCTCCCATCACTCCTTAAGTACTGTGCTTCTGGTAAAGACCTGGATGATGTGGAAGTAGCTGGATGGGTCAGGCTGACTCATCCTGCCCTCAAAGCCCCGGTGTGCTACTTTAACACACACCACAGTGGGGCGAGACACCGTGTGGGAGTGTGAGACAGTTCCTAATGTTCCTGTTGATCAAATGGCCCACTGAGTCTCCTGATGTGCTGTGGTGATAAGTCCTAACAAGGACTCTCTCTTAATCCTCATTATCCTCTGTTGGCGCTTCCTGCCCACATACACTAGATATTTCCTATCAACAGGGAGGAACCTCTGCGGAAGATAGGATCAGATTCCCAGGAGCCAGGCTGTAGTAAGAGTGAAGAAAGAATGAGGAAACTGTCCTAATTTGAGGTTAAGCTTATAAATACAGGGTTGGATACAGACAATAGGAAGAGAAATGCCAGGAGAGCTTTAGCATTTAGTTAGGAAAGGAACATCTTTTTCCAGGAGTAGCCTGAATTGTAACTTATGATGTGGTGAAGTTGCTGTTTGATGTCAGCTTCAGCAGAGGGAAGAGACCGATTCTGCTTTGTGTTACCAGAGGAGGAGTAACCTGAGAAAGAACCAGGGAAAGGTGTTTTTAAAAGCAATTTTTTGTCGTTTGTGTACTGATTCAAGCTGCAGTGCATGGATGAAGTGTTTAATTTCCCAGGTTTTATTTGAATAAGACAGTATATAAGGATAAGAAAAGGGCTGTGTGATTTTCTTCCTGAAGCAGACATGCTAATATGCCCATTGGGTATTTAAAGTGGCATGGCATTTCTGAAAATGCAGAAACCCACAGACCATTTCTTTCAGTGTAAGCTGGTTATTGGGGTGGGGTGTTTCTTTCCCCTACCTAGACCCAAAGCTGGAGCCTTGACCAGTCAGAGGTTTGGCCTGTCCCTCATGCTCACCTTTCATGTGGGCTGGGTGGAGTGTGCTGAAGCCGTTGGTGGTGGGGAGTTCTCTACAGACAGTTGCTTTTATGAACCCTTTTGGACAACCTGTTAAACTGA
Organism: Nicator chloris; assembly: GCA_013400495.1. Lineage (NCBI taxonomy): Eukaryota > Metazoa > Chordata > Aves > Passeriformes > Pycnonotidae > Nicator > Nicator chloris. The sequence goes on along the minus strand of WAAE01018557.1, from coordinate 315,425 downwards.
AGAGCTGCCTCCTGCCTGTGCCGTCCACATCCCAGCACCATGCACAGAGCTTGGGGTGCTTCTGTGTGTTTTGTTCACAAGCACGGTGAGAGCTGGTGCCTGTTTGTGAGAAGTGAATTGTCTTTGTGGGAGGTGTGAGGGTCCCTAACTGCATATTCATGTACAGCAGGTGTTCCAGCATGATCCCATGTGAATTACTACAATGCAACAAGGTGTGGACACTGGTTGCTCATCCCCACCCTGAAGGTGGTGTTGCAAGTTCCTGAAAAATGCCGTCATGCCCTTGCGGGTTTGGGCTCGTTTAGCTTTTCACTCTCTGTGTCCTGCTCACAGGTGTGTGGTGATGGTGTTTTATTTGTTGCCCAGCTCTGGGCTGATCACTGCTTCTTCCCTCAGAAGCTTTACAGGCCTTGCCTTGGACCAGGTTTGTGAAGCTAGAGCGATGTACAAACCCCTGCTGCTTCCTAGAAACTTCTACTCCCTTTTGGGTAGTCCAGCTTGTACAGAAGATCTTGCAAAGCTTGGCCTAAGACAAGTGATACAGTAGTTCCCTGTCCCATGTTTCCTCTATAAGGACAAAGCTTTTTAGCTATTTATATGACACCTGATTCTTACTTTATCCACTTCCTATTGTTTCTGGCCCTCCCAGGATAATTGATTTTTGCCTGAAAGTCAGTAGAACAACCATGTTCTGCCATGTGAAATCCCAATCCTTCCCCAGGTGGATGGCTCTGTTGTTTTCTCTCCACCATGGCAGGTTATGTCACCCAAGGGTTCTACTTCATTACAGACAGTGCAGTTTGACTCTGATGGCTGGTTTAGTTTTTTTTTGGTGGGGGCTATATTTGGGCTAAGAAAAACTCTGTCAGGGAGTAGGGTGGCTCAGAGGACATACACAGTGATGTGGGCACAGCAGATCATCTTTGTGCCAAGTTTCCTTTCATAAAGGGTTGCTAAGTAGTGCCTACAAGTGGTTGATACAGCTGGATAGTGAGCAGAGTATAATTGCTTCTGCTATCTTCTGGGATGTGCTTCCAGCAAGTCACGACACCTGGTAGTGTGCTTGTAACATCTATTAACCTTGTAATTATATAAATGGTGCTTTAGTACTGCCTGGTCACCAGTCAAGTCTGGAAACATAGACTGTGGCTCTCCATGGTCACTGCTGAAATGCTGTGCCTGGTCACTGAGTTCACTGCTTCTTGGTGTCAGTCCTTGTCAGGTGCTCCACTCCTTCTCACAGCTCAAAGCCTGCCCTTGTCGCTGGTTTTCTCCCTCAGTCCTTCTGCAGCGTGGTTGTTGGAATGTTGATGCTTTGCTGACCAGGTGCTGCTGTGTGGTATTTCTCCCCTCACAGCCTGCAGTGAAGAGCTGTGAGGCTGGAGGGATCAACAAGCCTGCAGAGCCCTGGGTCACCTGCCATGGCACTAGATTTCAGGAAGGTGGAAGAACTGGAGCGAGAGTTGAGGCTTGCTGGAGGAAGAAGATTAAAGAGTTCTTGTTTTGTGTGTGCTGTTGGGATCTGGTCTGCTGCAGGAAGGGGAGCCCCTGTGCTGCTGGCTGTGGAAGGAACATACCAGCTACAGGGTGCTCAGCCAGGCAGGGGACAGATGGAAAGGGATGTCCTGCACTGGCTGTGAACAGACTCTGGACCAAGCCACCAGCAGAAAGATTGAGCCCTGAGCTTTTAACAAACCATGACCTCATGGTCAGCTTTCTTCTCCAAGACCCTCTGAGCATAGGAGTACGGTGTTGGGCCAGAGTACCCAACTGCTGGAATCCTGAGCCTCACCTGGGAAGGTATTCACTGGAGAAATGCAAACAGCAGCATCCTGCCCTGTGGAAAGCCCTGAAGAATAGAAGGCTTAGCCAGGGGGAGGTGGGGAGCACACAGGAGGATCTTTTGGGGTGGGGTTTGAGGACAGGCTGACTTCCAGGTCCAGCTCTGGGGCAGCCCTGGTAAATGCTCTTCACAGCACTGGAAGGGAGCTGTGTTCAGTGAGCAGGGTGGGGTGGATGCTCTGTGCCAAACTCTCACTTGTCTCCTTTCTCCTTAGGGCATTCTTCATTCACTAAACTTGCTAGTAAGGCAGCTTTGGTAGAAGTAATCAGTTTCCTGAAAGTGGAGGCCTTTCCTGGCTGAGCATCCAGTGTTGGGGCTTGGGTGAACTGCTGTTTGGAAGAGCAGAGTGGGAAAAGTGGGGAGTTTTGCTGTGTGCTTCATTGCCAAAGACTGCAGACAAGAATACAGATCAACAAACAACACCAAAAAGCAGAGAACCACTTTCAATTGCCTGCCTTCAGATGCTCCTGGTGAGCACAGCAAAGCTTTGAATGGAGAGCACAGCCTGCCTCCAGTCTGTCTGTCTTCCTTCTTCCTGGGTCTAAACAAGACTTCAGGTGCATAGCTCCAGAATAAGCAGTGAGATCCAGTTTAGAGTGGGCACCATCTTTGCCCTCCACTATCTCTAGTGCCCCAGTCAGCAGGGACATGAGCCTGGGCAGCACCCCTGTGGAACAGCTGTCAGAAAAAATAACAAGCTGGCAAGTCCTGACTCCTTATTTATATTTTGGTGAAGGTTTTTATCATATTTCCTGCAGTCACCGACAGAGAGGAACGGGTGGTTCTGCTGTTGGCGTGCCTTTCTGATAAAAGCCAATGGCTTTGCACAAAGTCTTGAGTTGCTGTTGCGTCTCAGTATATCCCCTTTTGCTTCTTCATGTCACTGCTTCCCTTGTGCCTGCTGGAAGACAGGTATCTTCTGTGCAAAGGATTTTTAAGAAGCTGCTTAGCCTGTTCACTTTTCTTCTTTATAACCTTATTCTGTTGGTTTTTTTTATTCTTCCTCTGCCCCATAAACCTCCTGTTTACCTTCCCCAAGTAGAGAAAATTTACAGGAATCTGTAATATGTTAATTAAAACTGCTTCTTGCTGTGCATGTAAATAAAAAAAGCAAACTACAACTGCAACATGATGAAAGCATAAACAGGAAAACATACCAAAAAAAGCTTCATTTTGGAGACACAGTCCCTCAAGAGTGCAAAACCTTCTAGGCCTGGAAGGTCTGTGAGTCAAGTATCAATTGATGTGATGTACTAGAAAAGGAAATGTTTAACTTATTTATTTATGTCCAGTAAATCTCAATGAAGCCTTCAGGGAAAAAAACAACTCAGGAGGATTCAAAGGAAAACAGCTCAGAGGGCTTCCGGCTGTGTATGCACCACTTTAAATTTAAGAGCTTCATGGGAATGTGAATAGTTTATTCTCAGCAGTGTCACTGGAATGAGTCTGTAATTTGAAAACCTTTGCACAGCTTTCAAATTTAAAATAAAAGAATTCTGGCCTAGATTTTAAAAAGTGACTGTGGAAGGGTCCCTCAAACCAGGGGTAAGGTAGCCCATAAGCAGTGTCTAGAAAACCAAGTCCCTTAAAGCTGTCTCCTCTTGGAATCCAAATTTAATACGTGATTTATGTGATCTTATGTTGGGAAGTCACCATGTGATTTGGGCAACCAAAAACTGGTGAATTATCCATTAGCTGAAATATATTTAAATTGTGTAAGTGAACACAATGAGTAGAGTCATCAAAACTGAAGTGTGTTAATGGCTTATTTGTTAACTGACAAAGGAGCTCAATCCTTTGATGAGCATTTGGCTCCAAGTTGTACACCTAGGTTTAGTGTCCAGCTGCAAAGGAGCAAAATGTTCAGTTAAGCTCAGTATTGATGGTTTATGAAGATCAGATCCATTTTTATTGCTTTACTTGGAAGAGACTTGAGAAGCCCTTGGAGTGTCTTTTTTATTTTTATTTTTTTTAACCCCTTCCAGCAGGATGTCAGCAGATCAGAGCCAGGCAATTATCCCCTGCAGTTGGTCAGACAGTTATCAAGAAATTTCTTTGGTCTGGAAGTTCGAAGGGGTCCTTGGCTCTGCTGCACTGGGACCCAGCCAGGCAGGACAGCACTTTTCCTCTCTGCAACTTGAAGTAGGGCAAAGGAAGAAGAAACGGTCACTATGAGCTATTCCAACCAACTCCCTTCTTCTATCAACTGCCAACCATGATTTATGTTTAATTATTTGCATTACATCATTAGTCCTGTGCTAGGTGTTGTACATGGCTAATGATGCAAAGCCTACCCCGGGTTTGGACACTGTACAGGCTTCCCTGAAGGGCAGATGTGCAAAATGTTTGAAGTGCTCAAGGAGGGGAAGCTAGCAAAACCTCCCCCACCTTCTCCCCTTGGAATAGTAAGATATTTAACATGTTAAATTAGCATACTTATTAAAATGGAATAGTCATCTGCAGAAGTAAAGCCTGCACAGGCTAGAAACTCCTTTATGCTTTCTGTGCTGTGTGTCTTAGCAGGACATTTCTGAGGGAGATCCTGTCAGAGGTCCACTGGGCTATTCCCACTGGCACAAGCCCAGGCTGGGCACTGGGGAAATTATTCAGAAACCTTGGGCAAAGCAGAATCCATCAAACTCTTGGCTCTGCAGAGCATGTAAGTCAAAGTATCTCTTCTGAGGGTGCCTGGTTAACAGGCAGATCTCCCCGCTCCCAGAGCCTGTGGTCAGGGCTGGCTACTTGTCATTGTCCCAATTGTTATTTCCGTGTCCTCACAGCCTGTGTGTGCACATGTATTTCCACTTGCTTTTTTATCATGTTCTCCTTTCTGAGCTTCCCTTTAGACTGTTGATAAACTGTATTGCTTAATATGGGCGAGGGTGTTGGTTTTGGAGGGTCTGGCAGGGTTCCCTGTAAAGGAGCTATCACAGTGTGGTCTCATGGTCTATTAGCTGGGAACTGGAGCTTGCTGGGTCCCTCCCAGCAGGAGTGTGCCTGCCAGCTGCTATGGTGAGGGTGAAACTGGGAAAGGGTGTTCTGTGTACTGGTAGTAAATCTCTGAGCAAAGTGGGCTAGGAAAGGGGATGTGCAATGCTGGTGGCAGGGAGGCTCAGCCTGACTCACAGAGGCCCTGTGCTGCACTTACCAAGTCTGAAAGAATGGAGAGGCCAACCATGACTTCTCTGGCCTGTGTTGATGCCTCTGCCCCCCTGCTGTCGTGCAGTGCTGTGTGTGTAGTGTCTGGAAAGCAGAGCGGGGCAAGGCAGCAGGTGCCCAAATGCTTTGTTCTTTCTCTGTCTCGTGGCTAGAGTTGAGGCCAGTTGTCTGTCACCTGAATCAAACCTGCCCTAACCTGGTGGAAGTGAGGTCAGGGACTGGAGCTGGAATGTATCTTGATATTCCATGGTTAGTTCTACACTGAGAAACCCAGGAGCTTCACCGCTGGTGCTTCACCGCTCTGGTAGGAGATACCCTTTACCCCTCTCTGGAGTGATTGAGTCTGTCTGCACGGAAAAATGCTCTGCCTCCGGAAGAGGAAATGCGGGCCCTACCTCTCTGAGATGCTGCAGGGTGGCCAAACATCCTCAGCAGATAGAGATCATGTAATTCAGGTGGACCACTAAACTTCTAGGCAGCAATTAGGACTTATACACTAACTCTGAGTCAACTAATACATCTGGGTGTTGCCTTGGCATACTTCCAATGGCAAATCCTTCCTGTGTCGGCTTGATGTTCTTAAATTCTCTGATGGCCTCTCAAATGCTCCATTTGGAAACTTGATCAAAAACCTGTGGTGATGCCAAAGGGAGATGTCCCATTAAATTCCTCAGTCTTCCTTTGGTCCTCTAAACCTGTAGATGATCCCAGGCAATTTCTTTGATGCCTTCTTCCCCAATGGATGAAGTAATTACGACTTCTGTGCAGCAGGGTAATAGCTCTGAATGCTTTAGTCAGCCTGATTAACAACCGCTGTGTTTTAATAAAAAATGTTCTGGTAAATCTTTCTGAATTGCAGCCCTAATTACTCTGCAGCCTGATGTGCAGCAATTGCAAAGCTAATAGGATCACCTGAATCCAGTTAATGAATCCTCTGTTACGGCTTGGTGTGACTCACAAGATGTGCAACGTTTCTTCTGGTCTCCCCTGCCCTGCTCTATTCCCTGGTGAATATTTATGCTCTGTATGGCTGAAGGTAAGGGGGTGTGCACCTAGACTCTGAATGAATTAACTTAAATATATATGCATCCTTCCTCTCATTATTTCAAGGGACTTGTAAGGATCAAGAGCCTGGGCTTTTTGCTTTAGTCTCAAGGTGAGTTCACTCCAGCAGGAACCAATAGCTGTTGTTGCCTGATAGTTCTTTTCAGGCTTATAGGTTTTAATGACAAATCTGTTGAACTCTGCTCTCTGCATCTATGTCAGAGAGCAGAGTTAGGATAAACATCCTTCCTCCTTGCTGCTAGCATTTAAAGGTGGTTTGTCCTGCATCAGAAAAGGATAAAAAAAAAACCCAAAACATTAAACTGAAAGTAATTTGTTTTGTTGGAATTTTTTCTTTAGGATTCAACCCTTTGTATGTAAACATATTTATGCTCCCTGGCTGCCTCCACTCCCTTTCAAAAGCAGCAATACATATTAACCCCAAATCCAACATTTTTCATCTTTTACAAGGTTGTAAGCTGGTGATTTAGTTTTGGAAAGCTTTGGAGTGTGACTCTTGGCAAGAAACACAGACCTACTGGTGCTTTTGGTTTTAAGGTGCCTTTTGCTTTTGCAGGTGATTTAGGGCTACAGGTGATTTAGGGCTTGTTGGCGGACTTGTGTTAAAGGTTTGGCCTCAGTCAGGGATAAACAAAGATTGTTTGAAAGTGGCCTTTCAAGACTTCCCTCCTTGCTCACTTCTTGTTCTAAATGTAATGTGCTCCTTACACAGATTTATAGGTTTAATTCCTTGTTTAGGCACACTATAAAATGTGCCTCTGACCATGCACCTTGTAACTACCATAATAGCAAGAAAGCCTGTCTGACGAATTCCGTGGCAGGAAGCAAAGTCAACATCTAAAGGATGTAATAAAGAGATTCCGGTGGGTAGGACACAGCAACATACCAGAGGAAAGGCTTGACACCAGTTACATTTCTGGTCCCGTAGCTCCAGTGCTGTCCTTTAATGGGCATCATCCAATGAACCATTTGTCTCCAATGAATATCAAATGTCAACCAATGAACTCTCATGATGTTGGGGCTTGTGTAAAAGTACAGGTGTGAGGCCTGGGACTGGCTGCCCCTCAGCTGTGGGGGTGTTCCTGTAGAGGGGACACTGCATGGAGCAAATCTTTCTCTTTTCTGCTGCTTTCATTACAGATGATTTCATACATGGGTCAAGCTGAAAAACTCCAGCTCAATGCGGGGGTGTTAACAGAGGATATTGGACTGGGGATTTTCAGAGGCTTCATTAAATTTCTGTCTAGGAACTTCAAGCCCTTGGGTAAGGGGGAAAATGCTAAATGATTCAAGTTTTGCAGTAGAGAGAGATGAATGAAGTTACAATGGAACTGTACAAATATTTATTGCATGCTGGCAACAGATTTCAGGTCAGCCCTTTACAGCTGGGAGCAGAGAATGACAATATTTTTTTCTTTTAAGCACAGTTTAGAGCAAAGAAAAATAAAAGGCCTAGATGATATTTAGAAGGAGGAACATATCCGAGCCTGGCAAATCTGCTTGTACACGATAAGACAAGGAGGGCAAGAGAGCAGAGGTGGTGCTGAAGGGTTTGTGTTGATTTCCTGAGCATGAGAAGTACAGTATCAGCCCTGTAAATGCTCCTGCCTGCCTGGGACTTGCAAAAAATTTGTTGTGAATGATGGGCTGAATGTGGGAGGAAAGGAGTGAAGTTTATCTTAGTTATTTAAATATTGTAGTGTCAGACTTCTGCATGTCTGATTCTCCCCTAAAAGTTCAGAGCCTTTGAAGGCTCCTTTCATTTCTGGTGTTCACAGGCATTTATCCTCTGTGCTCGGTAACTGGGAAGGGATTAGAAATGCAGGAGCTTCTAGCATGGTTAGATACCAGTTTTGATTGCCTGTGGTAGTTTTCTTGTTGATGTTTTTGTTTGGTTTTCCTCTTTATGGAAGAAATGGGTAATGTGCAGTTGAAGTTAGCTTGACTCTGAGCTGCTGGATGCCTTGGCAGTGACATTAGCTTGGTGGCTTGGGGAGAGGGGGAATTGAGGGGGGGGCTTGCACTCCTTGCCTCCCAGAGGTCAGAGGGGTTTTCTCATGGTGGGTGGGAGGAAGTCACTTCTCACTTCCTCCTCAAACAGAGGTCTGCTATCTTGCTTACATTTCCCTTAGTTCTGCTGATAAATATTTGTAATTTTGATGTTTTGGACGCTGAGTGCCGGAAGATCAAAACTCACACTTGCTGACTTTTGTGGAGAGTGAGAACTGGCTTCCCACATGTCGTCAGTGGGATTGCTTCACATGGCTGCTCTGTGCTTGGCCAGTGCCTCGCCCTTCCTTGGGAACTCTCCAGACAGAGGCTGGGCAGGAAGCAGCATGGCTGTGTGCTGGGCAGAAGCAGGACCTGGGGACCAGGAGGGACGGAGTTCATTCCTGGCTTCAAGGTGACGAGCAGACATGACAGCACATGGAGAGGAACATGTGCTGGGTGCTGCTGGTCAGCAGCAGGCTCTGTCCTCCAGTCACATTCCAATGGCTGGCCAAACCCTGCCTAACCCACGCTGCCAGAGCTGAGCCTCTCTCACTTGACTGCAGCTCGCAGCAAGGCTGGAGAGGGAGCTCTCACAATGGAGCTCCAAGCTCACTCTCTCTGAACCAAATGTGGGAGTTTTTGGCATGTCCTTGAGTGGGACAAAGATTTAAAATCCTTACCCTAACCTATGGGGAAAGCATTCAGGAGGCTTTCATCTCTGGAAAATGCACTGGGTTCTCTGGATGAAAGAGCTATTATTTACCTATCAACAACATAATCCCCCTCCCTCCTACAGATTGCAGGCAAGCTCCCGGGGCAAACGGCAGTGTAATTAAGAACAAATATTTACTATGAAGGACTAGCTGAGGCCTGGCTGGGCAAGCAGCCATAAGCCTTGTCTGAACTTGCCTTCTGTTTGTTCCCCTTTGAAAGCGAGGAGTCAAAGTCTTTTGTCAGAGGAGTGTTTGTGAGGCACAAGATGGTGGGTTGGGCCTCTGAGGCAGCCAGGAGCTACTGGCCTGTGTTGATCAAGCCTCGGAAATCCCCCACAAGAGGAGTTCCTTGCATCCAGAGGCACTTCACTTTGCTTTTATGGATGGCTCTTAGGTACATCTGCTAGTAAGGGTTGGTGTGGGCACTGCACCTGGTACCATGCCACAAGCAAGTCTGTGGAAATACTTGTCTGCTCTAAAATCCCAAATTAATTCCGTGTTCATTTTCATCTACTTTCCCTTCTGATTTCTGTTGCAATGCAAGGTTTTGCTTCCCAGGACTCAAGCCCTGGTGTGTAGATGCAAGGGAGCTTGGCTGCCGGAGAAAGCATAAACTTCCAAAATTGCTGGGACTGTTTCACAGCTCAGACTCGCAGCCTACTCACCTGCCTTCTGCCACTCTGATCAACAGCAAGGAGGGGTGACAGTGTTCTTGCTCATCTCCTGGCAAGGCTTGGCAAGCTGAAATTTAATAAATAAGTCAATTGTGAGTAATAGAAACAATTGCAAGGATGTGGTGTGTGGTTCAACCAGCTATCACTGCTGTGGTAATGCAACAAGGCATGTGATTAGACTGGGAAATTGCTGTAGCAATACCAAGATTTACAGCATGAGTCCCTCAGAAGGAGTAGTCATGGGAGACACAGACACTCAGAGCTTGCAAAAGGACTTCGCAAAGTGTCGGAACAAGGCCAGCACCATTTTTCAGAGTGCTAAGGAAGCCATGGAAGTAACTAGAGGTGCCCTGCACCATGCTGGTGTATGTGCTTTAGAACAGTTACAACTTGTCAGAGTTTTTGAGGAATGTGTCACCAGCTGGGCTGATTTAAAAGGTCTTTTTTGGTTCATTCCTCTTTGTTGTAAGGATGGTCATATATTAATAGCAGTATAACAGCTGAAACCAGGGTTCACAGATGCCTGTGCTCTTGGGCTGAGCCTAACATGCCTGGAACTCTGATCTTTGAGAACTGATTTATATATTAGATATCTGGTTTGGGTATTTTAAATAAAATCCTTTGCTCCCAGAGAGAAAAGCTTATTTGAGGCTTTGCTCTGAACACATGGCACATCTCCTTTTGTTTGGGAGCTTGGATGCCAACACCAGGGAGAAGGGAGAGGTTATTCAGTACACAGGGTCTGGGACGCCTGGGGAGAGGAAAGGCTCTCAGTCATGGGCTAGGAAGCCACAGAAGAGCAAAGAAATGAGCTAGAGTGGCTCTTACACCTTAAAAGGGCAGGAACGTCTTCAGCAGTGCCATTTGCTGTGGCTTTATCAATGCCCACCTCCTGCTTTGGCCCTTAGTGTGTGCAGGGAGGACGTGGCTGCGCAGCCACTGCAGCTCAAGTGCGATGACCGGTGTGTTAATGCTGGCAAACCCCAACTGAACTCAGAGCTCGAGTGGAACAAAACTTGCTTGCTGTTTTCCCCATTAAACCCACGCCATCCTGGCTCATGAGTGTATGCATTTTTTGGCTTCAGTGTCCAAAAGGAATGCCAAAAAAGCTGCCGGGTCTCTGGTTTGGCTTCTACAAAGGTGCTGTCCATTCTGGTGTGTCTCATGCATGTGGGCTGTAGGAGGAGAGCCCTGCTTTTGTCATCCTTGCCAGTGAGCCAGACATCTACAGTCCCTCTGCCAAGCTTGTTCTGCTGTTCAAGAGTTCTGCTTGAGTTTTAAAGGGAAGTAGACTTTTAAAGCTGCCTGGAGTATGTGCTGCGCTTTCTGAAAGAGAAGGAGGCAATGAAGTTCTGGTCAGAGAAAGTATATGTCGATTCTTTTGGGGAATAATTCCTGCCTTGTTTTGTTGATTCCCTATTCCTTAACTATTGCTGTTATTTCGTGGTCACATTTGCTCACTGGCAGGTTGAGGGATGCACGTCTTTGGAGTACTGTGTCCTGAAAAGGTGAGTTTGCATTCAGAGCAAACTGAATGCAAACGCAAGAAAGGCTTGCAAGAATGCCTTGGATGAGACCTTGTTCCCTTGGCTGGTAGAGGATCCTGAAGCCAGATAGGCTGCTAGACAGAGGCTGTATCCAGAGATCTGCATCATCCTAGTGCAGCAAAGCAGTAATCAGGACTAGGGAAACTATCTTTTAAAATTGTGTTTGGAGTTTTGTATCAAGGACAAATCTGTGCCTGGGACTATGCATACACTGGAGAATGTCCTCATTTCCTTAAACTTAGCATGTTAAAGAGGGGGTTGCTGAAGTGCTTCCTGCTTCTGCTCTTCCCCAGTAGTTTAGAGACAAGTTTAATAATTATAATTTGAAAAGGACCTAAGGAAAGAACTCATGATATTATTTTCTGTCTGACATTACAAAGAGACTTTCACACTGCATCTCCAGACACTGCCAACTGTGTTGTGTCTTTTGTGATAGTTATCAAACAAATAGAGTAGGTATTTCCTAGCATTGCAGGTACCCACGGGACACTGAGGTGAAGCACCCAAAGGAACCTGAGAGACTCTGAGGATCCCCAGAGAGGCAAGTGGGAGGTGCAGGTTGCTGTGGCCTGCACATTCCTACACCGAGCTGGTGAGGAAGAGTTAACTCACTTCTGTCTGAGCTGAGGCTGGAAGCGGAGGTTGATTGACTGAACATTGGAAATCCTCTCTTCATGCCAGGTGTAACAAGGATCATCTGGTAAAAATGTGTCTGCCTGAGACAGATCTGCCTTAGACATGCATTAGAACGAATGGAGTTTGCTGTCTGCTGGATGAGCCAGGTCCCCAGTTGAGCAAAGCCTAATGGAAATTGGATCCAGTCCAGAATGTCTGGATGGCATATGATATTTACTGAAATATGGCATTGCTTGTGTAAGCAGCACACCCTTCTCCCTCACTCTGGAAACCATCTGGGCTTCATGTGTGAGCGGTTGAAAACCGGAGCAGGAGAGTATCTGATGCTGCGTGGCTCCTGTGATGTGTTTCCCACTCTGGCCCCCTGCCTGGGTGTCCTTGCATTTGCAAGCATGAGAGTCTCAGCCATGCCCCATTGTCCTCTTCATCCACTGAGGGTTTTCTTCCCATGCTCTGCAGTGGCTGTAAATGGAGCAGGGTTGTATGAGGAGTTTGTACAGGGCTTTACTGACGGGGTAGGAGGCAACCTCTCTTGCCTCAGCCAGGGTACAGTCATTTTGCTGGCCAAATCTTTCATTTCTTGCTGGGTCCACAGCCTGTAGCTTTATTGACTCTCCTGATTTTTTATACAAGCTGGACTCAAAGCTCCTGGGAACAAGGAAGGATTATTTGGCCTGCCTGTACTCTTGCATAGCAAGTGTTTTTTCCAAATGCAGCTGAGCACCCTTAGCAGAGACTTGGGACTGGGCAGAGCCTCCTGTCCTTGACATAAGCAGGCTAAGAAATTATTTGTACAATTGCTGTGTTGAAAGGGCAGGAGGGAAGAGGAGAGTACAAAAAATAATGCAAGTTTGGCTGTGCTTTTCTTTAGCTTTTGGGAGGGGGGCTAGTTAAAGGTAGGACTTCTGGGGTGGGGTTAGGGTTTCCTCTTCTGTTTTCAAGGCTTTCCTTGTAGCTTCCTCTCTGTCTGTGTATGCACACTCTGTGGGTTTTGTTTCTTAGAGGGAGCATCATATGACAGCCCCAGCATCTCTGATCTTTCTGGCAGACTGATCCCTCTTCCTTCCTGAACTTGATAAACAGTCCAAGAAACTGTGCTTGTGTGTGAGTGCAAGTACATCTTTCAGAGACCACAGCTTGTTTCTCCATTCTTGGTGTGGTTTTTCTATCCTTCCGCCAGAGTTTCTGGTGCTTCTCTGCTTTGCTTTCCCATCTCCCCTCCTGCTGTGGTTTACCTGCTGCTGCCTGACTTGAAGATGTGGGTGATATGTGAACAATCTGATTCTGAGAACTCTGACTTGTGCTCCCTGGCCTCGCACCCTGATGGCACAGGGTTTCTGAGGTGGTGGTTGTCAGGGTTTCAGGCCCTCTTGACAAGACTTCGCAGGGCTTTTTGAACTCAGCCTGCTCATGCAGCGCTGGCAGTTCCTTCCTGCCAAGTGGTGGCTGTGGCTTGCAGGTTACCCAGATGCCAGTGAAGGCAGATGTTGTTGGAAGAGGAAAGCCTCTGTGTGTCTGTGCAAAGCACTATGGCACAGAAGAGCTCTGGTTCAGAGCAGGACTCTAATGTGGTAGCAGAATGTGAATTGTTCCCAGATTCCAGCTGTCTTTGGCCTAATGTGGCTAAAATACAGAGAGCCATTGAAACAATTTCCCTTGCTTCCAACTCTAGCAGCTTGTGCTTTTGTGGTCAAAGGAGCTGGTTCCAGCTATGTTACTGCTGATGCAAAGTGGAAATGTGCAGATATCCATCAAGGCCCAGCAGGGTCTGGAGGCCTGACCTTTGTATCTCTACTCAGAGAGGGTCTTGTCGGCTGGGATTTACCGGAGCCCCTTAGAGCTGTGCAACCCCTTGGGCTGAGGGGTGCATTTTCCTTAGTTCCTGAAGTAGTGCACATTTGAATCTCATTCTCCTCTCTAGGTCATTGCAGTCTGAGTTGGCAGACCCAGGCTGGACTAGCCTTGTACTGTGTCTTCAGCTCCTCCAGCTGAGTCTGCCCCTTTCCTCAAGTGTAGCTGGTGCTTGAGAAGCGTTGTGTGCTTGTCCCCATCACCCAGGGTAGGAGAAAAGTTCCCACTTCTGTGTTGTCCTCCTGTCTCTTGGAGGCCTAGAGACATCCAGCAGCTTGGTGTTCAGCAGCAGCATTTAAACAGGTCACTTCACTATGGAGGTACCTTTTCTGCTCCCTCCCTTCCTTTTTCCTGCTTTGGCAGATTGCCTGGCCTGATTGACTGCATTTTGATTCATCTCTGCTATTTAATCTCCTCCCTGGAGAAAGATGGGCCGGAGAGATGCTGTTGCTGCCCTGAGGTAGGAATCAAGAGCTGTGGAGTGTTATTTCATTCAGTCCAAAAAAGCCCTCTAACAGCACAGAGGACATGTTGTGCTGCAGTGAAAGGCAGCTTTGAGGGATCATGTAATCTGCCCTCGCCTGGCCTTGTGCTGTCTCTTGCTGTAGGGCTGGAATCAAAATACCATCTCAGATACTGCAGCCCAATTGATTGGAGCTGTTTCAACCAATTCCATCTCTGAGTTCTGGAGGAAGACCTTTCTTTCCTCCTTCCCCATGCTGGTCAGATAACATCCAGGAAAGTTGGTATCCAGATGACAGGTTCATCATTTGCAGGGAGGTGACCCTGTGAAGGAGACAAACAGCTTTCTGCTGAGTGGGGATGGGTGGGCTAAGGATGTTGGAACAGGAGAGTGATAGGAGCGAGCAGATGAAATAATGTCCTCCATTTCTTTCAGCCAGAAGGGTTTTCGGGGTCCAAGGGTTGGTATACAGATGAGCAGCGGTGAGGCAGAGGCTGGAAAGAGATTTTTTTGGTTGTGCTGAATAACACTTCGTGCACAATAACACACTGCCTGTGTCTAGCTGTATGCTGTCCTACGGGGATGAGAGCTGTGCCCTGTTGTCTTTTCTCATCCTCTTTCCCTGGAACTTTCTACTGGGATGGTGCCTCCTTAGGCTGAGCTGCCTCTGGGGCCCCTCTTGAGGGATGCTGGCTGATGATGTGCACGGAGCTTTAAGGCAGTGGGCTTTGGCCTTTTCTCTCACATATAAAAAGGTGTTTTTCTTTCAGATTTGCCATGGCAAAGAGGGATTGAGGGTACCAAAACTTGCTCAGGCCAGCCTTGAGTGAAAGAATAGGGCTCAGAGCTCTGATGTTGGTTGAGTTCTGCCAAGTGAGATTTTCTATACTCCTCCATGTTGCCTGTGTCCCTTGGCAGGAAGGGAATGGGATGAGAGCTCCCAATGAATGTGAATTTCTCCTGGGCTGAATCTCTCCAATGTCACTCTCTTGCAATTGCGTGCATATGGGTAGTCCCTCTACCTAGCTGAGCTCTTGGAAGCCCACCAGGAGAAAGACCTTATGTGACTATGAAATACAGAGCCTTTATACAGCCATCTCCAATGCTGTTCTTTACCGGGACACAGCCTCCTGGCACAGGTCTCTGAAGGGAGCCAAGTCCTACATCCAACTTAACTTCTTCTGATCACTGTGAAGCTAGACCAGCTGACATATCAAAGGCCTGTTGAGAGCAGGGTCCCATGAGCTTTTGCTCTGCTCTAAGTGTTTTTTTCTGCTGTTGGGAGTGCCCGGTCCCTTCAGGGAATGGTGGAAGGAGGCAGTGCCCTCAGCCTTGGCTGTGCTCCCTCCTGATGCTCTGTACAATCTTCAGTGCCGCAGTGTTTGGAGGAAACTGACTGCAGCTTTATTTACACGCCACGGGTGGGGATATACTAAAAGCAAGTGAAGAAGAAGCCCACACTAACAGCAATGGCTTTTGTTTGTCACCAGCAATACTGTGAGTCTGGCCTCACTAAAAAGCAGATACTGAATGGCCAGCTGCCATGCCATCTTGGGCTCTGGCTGTATGCTCTTCTCTGGAGAGAGGAAGGCCCACTTGCTCACTGCAGGTTCTGCTGCACAAGGTGGTGGGAGTGATGTGATGCTCTTCCCCAGGAATTAACACTGGATGAGGCACGTATTTAACCACAGAGGGTTGGGCTCTCCAAGAGTTCTCAGAGTAAGACCCCCTACTCTTTCCAGATGCTGGAATGTCTCTGAAGAGTTCTCACTCTGGATAGACTTTTTTATTTAACTGCTTGGCCTCTGCCCAAGGGAGTCTGTGTGGCTTTATGGGAACGGAGTTTTAGTTGAGCAGTGAGTGTTGTGCACGTTTGAACATGTGTACCCAGTGGATCATTCAGCTGGGGATGGAATTGCACTGTTGACCACAAATGTTTGTGCAGATGCATTGATTGCACTTATCTGTAAATTTATAATCTCTACTCGATTAAAGCTTCTGGTATAATACATTTGCTTGTTATTCTCTGTGCTTTGTGAGGCTCTGCTAAGCCGCCTCCTGTCCTGCTGCATCCTTGTCTTTATCCTCGTGTGCCTCCCACCCAGCTGGAAAATGGCTGTGCCACTGGGCCTTGCTACCCAGCTGTGCTTTTGGGGAATAAGTGATATAAATAAAAAAATTTAAAAAAATTCCTTGTCTGGTGGAACAGCAAGGCTGAGGACCTAGACTTTCTTCTTGGCGTCCAAAAAGGATCACAATTGTTCTGTGGCTCCCTGAAAGGAATATATGCTTGTGTCTGCAGGGAGATACATTATGTCTGACTTCAAGGAGAACAATTTTGTTATTTGTGTTTCTTCTAAATGGATGGGAGGAAGACAGGATGAGGAGAGAGGAAGAGCTCTGAGAATTAAAAGTTGATATGAGACTGGTAAAGGCCTGTTATAAAGGCAGGGCAACACTTCAGGGTGTTTCAGTCACACAGGGAAGGAAGCATGTAAAAATAGTCTGGATCCAGTTAATGGCTTGTGCATGGCTCCTGCTCTGAGAAAGATAGTGTAAGTTCAATGTTTGATATCCTGGAAAAGCATCCTTGTGGTGTAGGATTTATCAGAGTTTCACATAATTTTCCAGTCCTACCCTGTACTACTGTGTGACCTCCTGGAAACTCTCTGTTACCTGTGTGTGCCTCAGGTCTCCTTGGCTGGATCTGTTCTCTCCATGGCAATAGCCTCTCTTGCTCTTAAGGCCCTCTGCCTGAGCACAGCTCTGGTTTTGAGGTGGAAAAACTCACAGCCTTTGTGGTTAAAAGCTAAAGCTTCCAAAGGGTCTGAGCTTCATTTCATGTGTTCCAGGGAGGTACGTCTGGGAGGGAAGGGGAAGATGTAAGGGAAAGTTTTGGCTGTAAAATGGAGCTGCGTGGGTTTTTTTTATTCAATGCTTTTGGGGCCAAGCAAAGCCTTGAGTGCTGCTGGTGCTTCTCGTCAGCTTCTTCCACTGGAAACTCCAGTTCCTTTCTGTTGTCTACCTTGGACAAATAACTGCCGTCTCAAGACCTGCAGGAATGCCATATGGAAAGTGTTCTCTTCTTTTCAGACTGGCTGGGCACACAGGGCTCATTTACAGCTTGCTGGCATGCGGTGGTTGCTCAGAGAGCTGACTGGGCACGAGCAGAGGGAAGCCAGGCTCTGGAATATAAAAGAAGTAAAGGGGGAAGGATTTGTGTGGCAGATGAAGACAGCTGACATGCCAGTGCTGGCAGTGCAAAGGTGTTCAGTGGTTCCTAAGCTGCAGAAAGACAGACTGCTCAGCCTCCTAACTATTCTGGTTTTGTCCAGGTGTCTCCAAACACTCATTGGGCACCCCAACTTCAGAGCAGCCCTCAGAAGCAAATACCTCAGGCAGGGAAATTTAACCTGCCACGAGTTTGAGGCTACAAAGTAAATTAGTGGCATGGTTTGTGATATGACCAGAAGATGTAATTTCTCCATCTGTGCTTTGGCATTGCTAGGTACCACTAATTTTCCAGACGTTAAAATGAAAACCAACTCTGTTCTTGCATCCCACCCAGCTTCAGCCTTCTCTTCTTCATACAACGTCTTAGAGTGCTTTTAGAAGGAATGGGAAACTGGTAGTGGTAGGAATGCCAGGAGAAAAGGTAAGGTGTGAAAACACACTGGGAAACAGGAGGAGTAATACGAATGGCAGCAAGGTTCCCAGGAGGCCACCTCTATGCTCAAGCCTCTCACTGAGGCACCAGCAGCCTTTGACAGAACTTTGGTAGGACTGGAGAAACGAAGTGCAGAGTTGTCCTAACCTACAACCCTTGTGAGAGTGGCAGAAAAAGCACTTGTCTATAGCCAAGCTTTTTTCAAGTGACACAGCTTTTAGGTAAGTGTTTCTGGAAACATGACAGGTTTTCCTCTTGCTCTATGGGATTCCCTCACTTGATAGAATTCAGGTAAGTGCTAAATGGCATCATGGTCAGTGTCACAGTCAGCTGGGCTTCCTGCAGGGCCTTCAGAGGGAGAGAGAGGTGCCTTGCGACATGAAAGGGCTCACTTTGCAATAATACTGAGCTTTTGCTGTGCAGGCCCCTCTCATCTGAGTCTGAGAGGTGTATACATGTGCTGTGGTGGTGATTGAGCCCAGATGGGTGCTCAGACCTGGTTGTGCCCCACCTGCCCTGCCATCAGGTGTTGGGGTGCGGGCTTGGGCAAGTCTCTGTGGATTGGTGAGTTTAACACAGGCTCAGACATGGGGGAAAAAGAGCTCACCCATTTCTGCCTCTTCCCGGGGCCCTGCTCTGACAGGCAATGCTGTGCTGTCCAAGCTCCAGAGTCCTGGGGCTGCTCCAAGGCCGCCAGCCTTGCAGAGGAGAAGATGGTTTTGTTTAGCTTGCTTATGTGAAGAAAATAAGTCTGTCAAACTAGGGATCTGGAAAGGAGAGGGGGAGCAGGAAGCCTTCCTGTTGGCATTTATTAGAAGGGAAATGAATAGTTTATGTTCAGGAGGCCCTGCTGGATGCGCAGTGCTTGTGGACAGTGGTCTGGTGAAAGCCTCCTGAATTCTCGAGTGCATGGTTAGAATGTGATCTGGAATGAGCAAGAAAGGGCTAAATATAGAAGCTGCTGGCTCCCATCCTGCCATGGCGGCTCTGCCCTCACTGCAGTCCTGGAGGCTGCAAGTTCTGCCTATTGTTCCGGTCACATTCTTGTGTCCCACGATGGGGCCTCTGTGATGGAATAAAATGAAGAGAAACAGATGGGAAAACAATAAGCAAGGAACAGGCTCTGAGCTTTGCTGGAAGCTTCCAAAAACCCATAAATCCCCAAATGCATTTGTGCTGGATTAGGGAACTGAAGCAAAGCAAGGGCCAAGTACTTCCTTTCCTGTATCCATGTGCTCTTATTGCCCAGAGACAGCTGTCTAAGGAGGCTCTACCTTGCAATAAATTATTGTAATGGCAACTCTGTCTTCTCAGAGTTTTAATTATGGCAACTTCCCCATCTGCCCTTTCTCTGCACTCCCTGACCATTTTTTCTTGCAGACTGAGGGATAAAGTGACCCCACCTTTTCATCCTTTGTACTACTGAGCTGGGTGCAAACATAACATGGTGGGAGCCTTGCCAGGCAGTGGTGTGGTCCCCCCGAGGTGCTGGTAAGTGCCCTACAGAAAGGAATTGGTGACTGGGAGCCTCTTGGAAGGAGAGAGGAACTGATGAGCGCTGGACAGGGAGTATGACCTGTCTGAAACAACATGTTGGGTGATCGTGAAGGTGTCAAAGTGATTTGAAGTCCTAAGACAGCTACAATTTCTTTGTGTTTGAAATGCGGATTGTTATCTATAGTATCCCTTCCTTAAGAGTGTGCCCATGCAAAACTGCAAGCAGCAGGGAGGATGGATGATTCCAGAGATGAATGAAAGAAGTTTGGTGCTTTCTGCAGAACTCTGCTTTACTTTGCAAAAAGCAAACAACTTGTTTACTCACCCACCTGTCTGTGAAATTGCTTTGCTCACAGTCAGCCAAAAGCTGCAGCTTCTTTCCCTGACAGCCTATTTGCTGCTGTCTCTTTGAGGGGGAGCAGTTCCCCAGAGCATTAGACCAGTGTTGCACCTGGCCCGGTGGAAGAGGGAGGCTCTGCTTTGGGGAGCAGGGGACAGGATCCAGAGTGAAGTGAAATGAGGTCTTAGTTTGAACCAACCATCTTGTGAAACCTCATCTTTTGGATCTGAAGCAGGAAGAGCTGCACAAGCTGAATCTGTGCTGTTACAGCACGGGAGCTAAGTTATTTAAAGCCAGGAGGGATCTATACACCAGCAATCTTCATCCTTATTAAAATTCCTCTTCTCTCCTCCTAATCCTTTCCCCAAGCATATATTCTTTCAGTCACCTTCCTCCCTGATATGTTTGTTCTTTCCAACCAATGCTCCATGTTAAACAGCTGTTGCTGCTCTGAACGGACAGATGCAAGGAAAGGAATGGTGAAACATGAGCTGGAGTGGATTGGTCCAAAGCTACTGAAACCAACATCCAGGCTCACGGTCTGTTTAATGGCCTTTGAATTAGGCTTGGTGTCACTCAAGTGGTTTCATTTGCAGGACACAGGTTTTCTGTGTGGCTGGTCACTGTGCTGGGGGGTATTTTGAACAGACAAATGTGTACTCTGGTATTGTAATTATATTGTTTGTTAACTTTAATTTTCCTTTCATTTGAGTGGGAGATTTTTTTTCACTGAAATTATAAAGTGTTTATGCCCTTCTGTTCTTTGTGTACATAAACCACATAGGAACCTCCAAGTTCCTGGTAAAAAGTGAACTTGACATTGATACAAACCACTGTGTTGTGCACAGGAAAGTGCATTGCTTCCTTTGACCGGGTTTTGTGCTGCCAAATTTGTTTCATTTCCCACGTCCTGCTGTGCTGCACCACTGTGGTGCAGCTGATGTGCTCTTGTGTCTCTGCTTCTACAGCTGGAGATAAGGAGCACACCTGGCAAAATGTATTTCAAAGGCAAGGAGAGTCAAATGCAACTGGTTCCTGCTCCAGTCGATGTGTGTACTTGGAGGACTGTCCTCAGACAGAATGCTGAGGACAGGGAACTGCTCCTGCCAGCCCCTTGGTGCTACAGGAAATGAGTGTTTCTGTTTTGTTACCCACCTTGGTTTTAATTAGTGCAAGCCCTGCTTCCTGCTGAACAAGGTACCAATGGAGGTGGATTTCATGAGGGACATGAAATATATCCTCCTTTCTTTCATCTTGGAGCCACTGACAGGCTTTTCATGCCGTCTGAATGGGATGTGTGAGGAAGCAAAGGAGGAGGAAAAAGACTCCAGGCTGATTTTCTCTTTTAGAGTCTGGCTTCCATTCCTGTTGTCCCGGGAGAGTGGTTTAAACCACCAGTCAATGACCTTTTCTCAAATGCAAAGTAAATATTTTCTCAGCAGACAAGCCATTGTGAAAGCAACAGGAGAGGGCAGGGAGGTGGCAGGTATCTGTGGATAGGTTGGGTGCCAGGGTGGGTAGCACCAGGAAAGCCAACACAGAGACCTCCCAGCCGTTTTGAGAGGGAACTGTCCAGGCTGCACAGAGTGGGAAGAGCAGACTGTGGCTCACGCAGTGAGGAACAACAAAAGAAAGGCAGAGTCTTCAGTAGTAGCTCAGAGGTGAAGGAGACAATTCTCCAGTTTGCCTTGTCTCACTTCCAAGGCACCAGCTAAAGCCTTTTGTATGTGTGTAGGTAAGAGTCCTGTTGGTCAAATGCAGTTACTGTTAAGAGAGAAAACCCCTAAAACCCGAGACCAGCACATAGGAGGGCATAAATGGTTGAATCCTCAATTAATCAGTTGCACATGTGGAAGCAAAATGTTTGGGCTTGAATGAAGTATCGAATTCCATTTGGGTGGGATGGTGTTCAGTAATGCCACACTGCAGTGTTTTGTTTTGGAAAAAAGCCCAAGTAATTTAATTCTTTCTTAACATTGAAGCTATTCTGTAATTTGCAATTTGAAAGTGCAGCTTGGGGGAGCTGATTGCATTTCTCAGTACCTGATCCTGACAGTGAACTGATTGATTTCATGAGTCAAACTGAGTGTGAACAGAACTGCCTTCACATCCAGAGCCCTCCAGAGCTCTTGGCCCTCAGGAATACAGCAGCTGGAGGGAGCAGTGAGGTCTTACTGCTGTTATGGACAGGGGCTCTTGGCTAAGAGTAGCTGGGAGTGATTGCTTTGTATTGTATGGCCTGTACTGCAGGAAGAAGGAACGTTTTCTTACTTGATTTTTTGAAAGCGTTAAAACTTGCTGTAGCTCAGCCTCTGAATGCCCACCCCATTTTTGATATCACACTGCTGTCAAGTCCTCTTCCATGCAGTATTGAAGTAGATTCTCTAAGGATGCTTTTGCCCTTGGTGTGGGTAGTTTGGTTTGCTTTACAGCTCCACAGTGTCTCAGAACCAGTTTATCTTGAAGCAGGAAGGATTCTTGCTGCAGTCCCTCGAGGCTCCATTGTGCTTGTCCCTGTACAATCACAGCCCTTAGCTGGAGGCATTCACTTTTTGGAAAGAGCAGTCAAAGGAATGACTTGCCCCAGGGTGCAGAGGTGCCTGGGGAGGCAGCCTGAGAGCAGACTGCAGCTCTTCAGTGGCTGGAGCCAAGGGCTCAGCCGTCAGCAGCCTCCTCCTTGCTTCCTCAGGGAGCCCAAGCCTCACCTAGCACTTGTGTTGTTGATGCCACTGCAATTTCTAGTTACAGCCTGCGAAGTGACCAGGTTTGTGGGTCCTTTAGCAGTCATTTGGCTTCTGCAATGGAGAACAGACAGAAAAGGATTGAGGTTTGGCTTGTTCTATTTATAACTCTAAGCACCTACACAGGTAAACATCTCTTCAACTTTGAGAGACGGGTTCTCCACCTGTCCGCCATTGAACCACACTTGTAAATCAGGAGAATCCTTTGTCTTTACTATTTTTGTTGGCGTGTGAGTAATGCCTAATATTTCCTTCAATATCATATTGATGCATATATATATTTTAAAAAATAATGGCTACTGTCCAGTCCATTCTGCCCCTTCCCGTATAGCAAACTAATCTCCCATGTGTTTGGCTGGAAAAGCAGCTGTGCATGAGACAGACACAGGGCAATGGCAAATCCAGCCCGTGATATATGTTAGCAGTATGAATAGCTTACCCCTTTCTCCTGCTCCCTGTCTTTTCTGACAAGAGTAATGGAAAGTTAAAAGAATTCGTTAACATATGATAGATATTTAAAGAAACACTTCTTCCTGTAAAATACGTACACGGTTATCGACATCGTAAGGAGAGCATTTTGTCTGGCTCCTGAATGATGGGAACTCATAACGCAGTAAATTACACCAATATGGAAGTTAATGTACTTGGCTTTAACACGGATATTTTACTGTTATTATCACGATCAAAAGTGACATACATCACTGTGACATGTACCCAGAATGGAAAAAACCCCCTCCCAGTTGTAGTTGTGTCTAATAACCCCAATTATAGAGCTTTTTCTAATGCTTTTTTTATAACAGTTTTGCAGCACTGTGTTATCTGCTATTAATGTGAATTCTCTCCTATCTATAAATTTCTCAGGATTGCCTCTTCCCCTTCACTTTCCGTAATCACCATTTATTATCCACATGCTTCCCATAAAACAAGACTATAGGTGACAGAGAGAGATTGATGCTGACCTAGATACAGGCTCACCCCCAGCTTTTTTCTTTCCTCCCCCTCAGCAATAATGTGCTCATTACAGTGTTGAGGAGGCTTTGTTAAAAGGTTTAGCTTCTCCCAGCTGTGGGTGCTAAAAATAGGGTCATTAACTGAAACTTTGCGTGATCAGCAGAGGAGCTCCTGGGGAAGAGGTACCGAGGTGGACTCAAGAAGTAAATAAACAAGGGGAAACTCCATCCCACTGTCCTGTCAGCTCCAGGACTAACTCGGACCTGCAAGGCAACACACCAGCAAAGCCTTCTGTCTCCATCTCTGAGCAAAAGGAGGGTTCTCCATCCTCACTGCCTGGAGTAACCGTGTACCCAATGATGATTTTGTTCGCACAGTTTTGGAGGTTTGTTTTAATGTTCTCACACTGAGCCTTTTCCCTGGGCAACTGAATGCTTTGGAGACCTTACAAGGCTGCAGCACTTGAAAGTGCTCCTGGGGGCTTGAGTAGTGAAAATCAGTCTTTTCTTGGAGGACACGGGTATGGAGTGGTCCCTGACTCACTGAAACCTAGGGATATAGGATAATCTGTGCCTGGCTGCAGGCTGCTGTGCTGTGGCTCTTTTCAAACAGCTTTGTGATATTCCATGCATTTCCCCAGAGTCTTCCCAGCCTAAGCAACTCATTTCTGCCTCCCCAGGCTCCAAGAAGTGAGTAGAGTGCTCCTGTCCCTTCTGTACCTCTCCCTGAGCCAAGGTCCCTGCCAAGCAAGATGCATCTATGACATCTGTGGGAACCTGGGGCAGTTGCACAGGTTGGGGATCATGAGGGGTGCCCAAGGAGAAGGGACAACTACTTCGGTTGCCCAGAGTTGGTTAATTTTTTTTCTGTTTCCCCTTTGCTAGGAATGCTTGGCCCTGTTTGCCAGCACTGGTGAGGAGACAGTGGGGTTTTGCAGCTGCACCTTGCTTACCCTTTGGTTTCCCCTGCTAGGAGACTCCTCTGCATAGCAAAGGATGTCTCATTATCTCCTGTCCAAAAGGGAAATGCAGCTCATAGAGTAATTATCTCTGCCATCCTCACTGCCTTATTTCTCATCATGTTAGCACACTCATAATTAACCACAAAGCCTTTTTCTCCCCTCTCTCTCTTCCTAGTTCTCAAAGTTGTACTGCACTGAGCAACTGGGACATGCTTGGATTAAAGCTCTGCCTGTTTCTACCTACTTGAGCTGAGTTTAACTCTGTTCTTTGTTAAAAACTGAAACCTTCTGTTCTGGGGGAAGACCTTTGCGAACTGTACACAATGAGGCTGTGCAGGCAGCTGGCATGGGGGAAGTGTGCTGCAGCTCTAGTTATCCTACCAGATTTTCATGGAGTGTGATTTGTGGTTCCTTCAGGGAATTTTTGTAATTTACGTGTGTTGGTTTCTTAGTACCCTCACTTTGGTTTTGCCATCATTTGTAATGAAAAAAAAAATTGATGAAGAAAAACTCTGTTCCTGCTTTGGCGATGGGCTGCACTTTGGTTAGTGAGGGAAAAGCCTTCACCAAATGCCATGTTAGTAATGAACCACAGGTTTGATCGTCTCATTACTGCCCTGAATCTTGTTTGTGTGACCAATATGTGAAAATTTTGGATAGTGGATATATGCAGCAATGTAAGGGAAGCAGTAGCATTTCTGGAGATCTCCCTAAGTGGCCACCATTCTGAACATCCTTCAAAACTTGTTGCTGATTCAATGTAGCTGGAGCATTGCCAGGAAAGGCTTGTTCCCCCCGCTGGTTTTCCTGCTCATAGCAATGGTGGGAGATGGGGAGCAGCTCGAGTGATTATTGGTAATTATCCATCATCATTGTGAGCCTAATCCTGGCACCTTGCCTTGAGGATTGGATATGACTTTGGCCATACAGGAGCAAAGCCAAGGACTCGTGATGACCAGGGCTGTGAAGGCTGCAGGTACTTGTGCCAGACTGTGGCTCTGCAGAGCAGGAAACTCCTCCCCAAGTGGCCAGGAAACCTGCAGGTCAATAGAAGCCAGTGCTCAGAGACAAGGATCAATAGGAGTAGGTGAGCTGGAGGCAGATGGGCTGCCCCTGTTCCTGTTGGCACTGTCAGCCCTGCTCTTTGTGACCAGAGCTGCATAATCTGCTGGCCCTCAGAGCAGCTCCTCTTGCTGTGCTGGAAAGGGCCTGCTCTGGCCTCCTGGCACAGACCACCATGGTGCAAGGGCACCTGGCTGCCAGCTCTGTGTCTGGGCGAGGGAGGCTCTTCCCATGCAGCAGGACAGTGAGCAGGGAAGGGAAATGTCTGCAGGCTGGGTGGCTGCCTGGCCTTCCCAGGTGGCTACTTGGGCTGTGTGACAGTAGCATGGAGTATATCATTGCTGTGCTTGCTTGCTTGATATGGTCTTTCTGCGATCTGCCATGTGGGCTTTGGAGCCCAGGCAGGAAGAGTGGTTGCTGTGCAGCCAGATGGTTTCATTTTTTTCAGGGAGATTAATTAGCTTACATTGACTGGCCCTGGCATCTGAAGAACAAGTACTTATGGCAACAAATCAGCTGTCACTTGTCCTCTCCTGAGCCCGCTGAAGTTCAATAGACTTTTCCTCAGGTATTTGGTACCTAGATATTTTGTGCTGACATATGCTACCTGTCTCTGTTCTTAAGGTGTCTGGTGAAGCTTGTGTGAGGGTATGTAGGTGTGTTAAGGGAGGATTGACCAGAGTTTGGGTATATTTTCAGGGTCCCCACATCTGTGAGGAGCAGTTCTGCTGCCAATTTCATACCACCACCTCTTCCTCCATGGAGGAAAGACTTCTGAGCCTGCTGAGAGTTGCCTTCTTGTGTGGGATGGTGGCAGGGATGTGACTACAGAGGAGCCCCTATGCTCATCTCCCGAGAACCCCCACAGCTCTGCAGAAGTGTTCTCAATTGCTACCAGTGAGTAAGTCTTCAGAGTATGAATTTCTTGGATCACTGTACAGCTCATGTATTGTTGGGCCCTTATGAATGGGAAATAGCATCTGCAAGGCTGTAAACTTGGCTGTACTAAGTGGATGGCCCTGAAAGTAAAAAATGAATTTAAAGACTATTCAAGCCATGGGCTGTTTGGGAAATGTTGAAGCCTATGTAATGGGCATGTAGACATGTTAAGGGAGGGCTGATGAGAGCTGGGTACAGTTTGAAGATCCACTGCCTTTATAAGGAACAGATCTGCTCCCAGCTTCATGCTCCCAGCTATTCTGCCGTGGAGGAAAGACTCTTGTCAGGAGCACTAAATTAGGTGCTCTTGCCAAACTGGAGTTTTTATGGCAGTTACTGTATTAGGAAGAAGGATTAAATAATAATCTTGGAGCTTCAGAAATAAAAGGTTCAGTGATGCCACAGCTTCCCACGTGTTTGTTCTGAAATCTGTGCCCAGTGCTGGAGCACATGGACCTGTCTGTTCAGGTCCTCACTCAGGGCCAGTGAGGTTGAGCTCATTCCCTTTGTGCAAGCCTCCGTTTGTTTCCTGTACCCATTTGTGACCTTCCTGGGAGGGCTGGAAGCTCCAGGGTTTTCCCTTGAGGGATGATTGCTCATCCTTGAATAAGGTGTTTACTCTTGCCTGTAATTGTATGGAGTTTGAGCAGCACCAAACCCTAACTGTGCTTCCTTCCCATCTCACTGCTTTCATGTAGAGACATGGGTGTGTGCTTTGCTTGGGGAGTTTCAAGTTGGGGCATGATAAGCCCCATCTCCAGGCACTTTCCCAATCTAGTTTGTCAGGAGCAGGTTTTGCTTTTGCTTTTTGTTGTCCATTCATTGCAATCCCCAGGATACATCAGGGTCGCCCGACCTTCCTTTGATGCCCTATCTTCTGACTCACAGTACATTTGGAAACAATTTACTGGTTTTAAAATTGGAGGAGAGACATCCTTTATTCCACTTTGAAAAATGGAGAGGTTTGGAGCAAGAGAAGAGAAAGGACTATGGGCCCATTCCAGTATTTGTTTTGCTTATTGGAAAACAAAACCATTTACCAAACTGCTTTCAGAAAGCAGCAATCCACAGGCTTGGTTTTCATTAAAAAGGCACTCACTGTTTTTCCCCTGAGTATTTAGTGACATTTTTCAAGATTTTCTGTGGACAATAATTGTATTTTTTTATCAAATTTTGTTCTGACTTTGTGACCGCAATAAAGTTTAGGAAACTATAATTTATTATGGGTTAAAAAAATATTTTATGAATCTGACTCCTTTCCTTGATTACTGGATCATACTGTGATTCTTCTCCCAGTTGCAAAACAGCATTGTAAAAGCTGCTTTCATACTCTGTGGGATGTTCCTCAAATGGCTCAGAGAACTACTCTGTCATCCATTGCTCAGCTCTGTTTCTGAGAGAGAAACTCTTTTGTCTCATCCCCAGACTCCAGAAATGGAAGCATTTATTTTTTTTTTTTTTTTTTTTTTTTTTAAATTTTTGAGGTGTCTCTTCTTGTAACACTTCAGAACTGAAAAATAAGGGGTCCTGGTGATGATGTTAAAAGTCCTCCTGCAAAGCCAACCCTGCTACACCAACATTGGCAGGCTCCAGCAGCTGTTTAGTGTTGCTTCAAGGATGGGGGTAGTGGGGAGAGAAGGTGCTTTCCCCTTGAAAGAGGATTCTTGTTAAGTCTGTGCTTGCTTTGCAGACAGGGAGTTGGCATTTGCCACATCACAGAAGATCTGGAGCTGGGGTGGTGACCTGCAGAGGCACTCAATATCTGGTGTTTGCTGTTCCCAGTCTCCAGCTCCCTAAAACCATGGGAGCAGAAGGCCAGGGCAATCTAGAGGTCCAAAGGGTCCTGTGTCCCCCAAATACAGACCCAGGGAACCTTCCACACGTCATTGTAGATTGTGTGTTCATACTGAGGGGAAGAAGCTCTTAGCTGGAGTGGCTGCTTAGCTTCCAGGCTTGATTTGCTGCTGAGCTGGGGCAGGTATGGCTGTTTTCTAGGAGCTGAACCGTGGTCACTGGTCAGCTTGCAGGTAGTGGTGACTGTAGGTCACTATTTAATTTACCTCAATGAAATCAGGGCTCTGGGCTGTGAGTACACAGTACCCACCTCGTTGACAGTCAGCTGAGTCCTACATGTCTTTTGCTAGAGAGGTCTTCAGGTATCCTCTAAGGCAGCTGGGGTATGGTCAGGTTTTGTTAACAAATTGAACTCTGAATGGATTTTTTTTTTTACTTCATCCTTTCCCAGAGGCACTGTTGTCTTTCCATTCTCCCAGGACACCCAGTGGCATTTCAGTCCTCTGAGGACAACAGATTGTGGCCTTAACCTAGCAGAGAACATGGATTCCTTACTGCCTTACAGTGAGACTGGAGGGTTTTTAGAGAACATGCTATAAATAATCTGTGGTTATGGATTATAAGGTAGAAGTGATGAAGTAAAATCTATGATGATCATAGGGGAGGGAACTGTGAGCTGCTGTTAATACTAGAGAGGTACAAACGATCTTCTAAGATGGAAGTTCACAGAGAAAAAAACCTCAATGTATTTATTTGTTTCCATTTGTCCCTGCAATGGGCATTTTAAAGCACAAAATTGTTTTTAAAATCTAATTTTCTTTTCAGTTTATGACCTGGATTTCGTAACTAGATGTGTAAATAACACACAAAGTATCTTGATATTCTCCTGTGTGTTAAACTGCTGCAGCCAGTGTAATTGCTTGCAAATATTGTGTGCAGCAGCAAGGGGAAAATCAGGTTTGCTCTGTATTTATTGTATTTCACTCAGCTTAGCCACTGGAAGCAGCTTGAGTCAGCTTTGCTTCGTCTCTCTCACACTCTTAACCCAAAGCTGTATTGTTTGGATTCCTAGGAGAATTGGTTGGGAATCTTTGGAGACTATTATTATTAGTAAATGCTACATTGTGTAGATAACAACTTTGACAGAGAAATAGAAATTTGGGTTAAAATGTTTGTGGCTACCTCTTGTAGTGAGACACCTGGTCACTCTAGCAGTGAGTCAGACACTGGAACTAAGATGTAAAAATTCCTACCTCCAGATCCAGCCCCACACATCTCAGCCTCTTTGCCTCTCAGCTTTGGACTGTTGGCTCTCTTGGATAGATATGTGGGATATGAGTATGCTCTAAACTGAGGGGACACCTTTGCTTTTTCCTTGGTTCTTGTCTTTTGAGGGTTTTTTAAGGGTTTGAATTTATGCCACATCAGGTGTTATATCATCAGTCCCTGAAATTGGGTATACAAGGGCAGATATTTTTCTCTGGATGACTTTTAATTCATGTCTGAGAGGGAGAATTATTCCAAGAGATTAAGCAGGAAAAACGGTATCTGCCTTTGGATTGTGTTTCTTCTTCTGAGGGGGCTCTTTGAGACCCCCCTCAAGACCTGCCCACTGTTGAGGCTTGCAGAGAGCCAAAATGTTTCTTGCCATGGTTTTGTGCCTGTTTGAGGGAGCCAGGCCTGGACAACTGCATGAGGGTTTAGATCTGGTTTAGCAACTACTAGTCCAAAATGATGGCACAAATTGAAGCACCTAAGAAATCTTGCATTGGGACTGATAGAACATAGTTCTTGAAAGTTTCTGAATGTATGGGCAACTGGAAGTAGCACTTTGCCTCAGTTTCTGTATCTACATTTGGGCAAGGCTTCTGGCTGGCAGGAGTGAGCCCAGCTGGTCTCAACAGTGACATGTCACATACAGCTATCTGTGCCATTCTTACTTTTTTTTGTTGTTGACATGGAAGTCTTTCACTTTCAAAATAGAAAAGTTCTCTTGTGTTTGTGTGTGAACATCCACAAACAAGAAAGACCAAATCTCTTTTCCTGTCCCCAGTGCCACTTGCAGGGAGCTGCCTTTTCTTGCCCACAGCCCCAGCTTCACTGTTTGCAAAGCTCTTCATGCCTGACCAGATAAGCTTCAAGTTGGATTTATGGGAAGATTGTTTGAGGTTCAGGCATAAAATCTGGGATGGCTGATTTTATTTAAGGGGGCTGGGATTCCAGGCTGCCAGAATTGATGGGACTGGCTTGTATATCTTCTCTACTGAAGCCAGCTGACAGTTTTAAACCATCATTAAATCAAACTTTTGTTTAAGATTTACTGGGAGCTTCTTACAAATGAAATGTAAAATCTGGTCCTCTCCACGTGGAAGACAAATTCTTGAATCTGACTTCCTGTATGTTGACAGAAATGTGGGGCTTTCAGGTATATATTTACATGTACATTCTGCTGAGCCCTGCAGTGGTGACAGACACTTCCAAATGGCCCTGCCTGGAAAGGAGAGGTATCTCAGTGTTTGAAGGTAGATCCTGCCAGCCTCATGGATTTATGGGAATGAGGGCCCAGAAGTAGGTGAATGGGACAGGTACCTATAAATACAATGAGCTAGTCTTGCACACAGGCAGAATAACTACATCTAGCTTTATAAATAACAGCAGCCTTTTAGGTTTCCTAGGAGGTCTGGCAGGCTTACAAATGAATGTGCTGCTAGTTGTCTGAGACCAGACATCGGAAAGCTGTCCATGAGTGCTCTTGGCCCACTGTCTCGTTTTTCCCAGCCCCCATTCCCTGTCGGTTGGTGGGGGTGGCTTTTTTGCTGTTTTTGGTTACTGCAACACAGACCCTGTCTGGCCTGCAATCTCTCAGTGTTGCTTGCTGGAGATGAATGATTCATCAGGCCCAACCTGATAAAATTGTGCAAGCCAGTCACCAAAATTAATCAGTCCAAAAGGAAAGAGAGGAGGGAAGGGAAAAACAAAAACAAAAGGGGCCCTAGAGCTAGTTCTAATTTTTGAACCTCCCCTGGGAATTTAAAAATGCATCTGTAATGTACTCAGCCTGAGTTTTCCATCTTCCTCCAGCCTTCATTGGGAAATGGGAGAGCAGTGCAGGCGATGGGTTTTGAAGTGCAGCTTCCGCTGGGTGTTGCAATGCAGGGGAGCAGTGATTCAACAGGGCTCCAGCTGCGGCTGCTTGGGCGCCGCGCTTGCTCACCGTGCTGCCAGGCAGGCAGCCCTGCTTGCAACCTGCTAATCACTTCCACTCGGGTTTGTTGTGTCACACCAGCCAGGATGGAGCTGAGGGGGCCGGGGAGCTGCTGACATGAATCATGTGGTGCTCTGCTGTGTAATTAGGAAGGAGCCCTGTGGTTCTCAGTGTACTGGTGAGATTTCTCAGGCCTGAAACATAATAAAGGCTGCCACCCACTTCAGCAGGGAATTAGCATCTTCCCGGCTGATCCTGAAACAGGCTGAGATCAAGGAGGCTGGTTGCTTGGGATCAGGGGGAACTGGGGTTTGGCTAGACAGGGCAAGGTGGGTCACTGTTGTGTCACTGCCGTGGCTGTGAGGATGGATCTAGGAGGGAGAGCATCAGCGGGGAGGAGAGTGCCTGGGGTGCTCTGTGAGAAATCCATTGCTCCCTACCCCGTGTGGCTGCAACAGTCCTGCTCACATCCACCTTGTGACTAAACGAGACAGAGTTGCACAAGTGATTGCAATGTCTCCCCTGTCTGGTTGCTGTGATGCTCAAGGGGTTCTCAGGGTGCTGCTTCTGTGTCTGCAGCTGAAGAATATCCTTGAGTTCCTCTCAGCTGGTTGCAGCAGTTCTGTTGGCAGTGGGACGCTGTGCAGGGCTCACCAGCTGCAAGCCCACTTGGACTGTTGAGGGGCTAGTGAGGGGATCACCATTAGCCACCTCTCTGCCAGCTGGTCCAGCTGTGCTCTGCATCCTTGGTGCTTTTGGCTGCAGGAATTACGGTGAGCTCTTAGTGAGCATGAGGAAATGTGTTAAATCCTGAAACCTTCCAGAATGTAGAGACTAATTAGTCAGTGAGAATGCTTCAAGGAATTTCATCAAATTGTCCTGTAATTCTTTCTACCCTCTGAGTCCACATTACAACAGAGAGGCATTCCCTTTGCTCTTTCTCATATTAGGTTCATTTTAGTTCAGTTCACATTTGGTATATTTAGCATTTAACAACATTTTATCAAAACAACATCTCCACATGATTTTAATTTAGAATTACATTACTGTGATACTGTCAGGAGAAAACCATGTGCCAGACCCCGAGCCCCGAGCTGCTGTGAATGAGAAACAATCCATTGATTTCAGCAGGGCAGCACTGACTTATTCCAGCCAAGGATCTGGCCCACCCTTGCTTAAAAGGAAAACCCATTTCCTCACCCTGGTTACTGAAACACTGCATATCAAGACGAGATGTGTCTAAACCACCTCCTTTTACTCTTCACCACTTGTGTAATTTTGTTTCTGTTTTCCGCTGCTGCTCATTTTTTGCTGGGGCAGTGAAACTTTTCTGTTGGGGATAATTTCACTCTAAGCTTGCAAGCCTTGGCACAGGATGGTTTTCGGAGGATGGTTTTAATGTTGCACTGAATATGAAAAATGAGATTATTTTCTGCAAATTAGGGCTTCTGGCTCTGATATTTTAGTTCTTGTACATAATGTTCATGCTACGCAAGGTGGGGAAAGGGCATAGGAGATGTTTCCTGCTGTTTTCTTTTCTTTATATGACACTCAAAGAAGCCAAAGGTTGGTGTATAATTGCACTCTTCAAGTCAGAGAGCACCTTAAAAGTTGAGTACCTCCTGAGACAAATTAGAAATCTTCTGACTGACTCTTGTACAATTTCTCTGCAAGAAATACCTTTTATGGGCTCAATGAAAGGTACTTAATTTTTGTGATCATGCATCTGCCTTCCACAGCACAGTTGTACTTTTGTGTTAGCACTGTCAAACTACTAGTTTGAACACCACAGATGGCTGCTGCCTTATCCACTGCATCCCTTCCTTGTGAGGGGAGACATGATGGTACGTGAGGGAGGGACCCCAGCTCTGATTTCTGATCCAAACAGTCTCAGGAGTTCTTAGGCCTGGCTCAGGGCAGGGTGACCCTGTCTTATGCATCAATATGGTTGACATATTTGAGAGAAAGCCCATTAAAGTTAGTGGCTTCTGCCTAGATGACATTACATCTCAGGCACCTTCCCACAGTGAAAGAAAGAACCCCTCTTTTTGGCAGGTAAGAGGAAAAGCAATGATGTCTAATGTTATAGACTAGGTGTAGCTGCCACTCTTCATTTACTGCAGTTGTGAGAAATTATTAACACTCCTTTGTGGAATCAGGGAGCTGAAACAATGGTGACCTCCACCCCAAGCACACGTCACTGCCCAAAACAAAGGCACGGCCCAAGCCTACATAGGTGTGGACAGGTTTCCTTGGCAAGAGCCTGGCAGGAAAGGCAGGAATGCAGCTGGGGAAAGCCTCAGGCAGAGAGGCAGTCAGTGCTTTGTGGGCTGACTGATGGTGAAAAGGGAGCTGAAACAGGAGCAAATAAACTGGGTCTGGCATGGGGAAGAGAGATTTTGTACCTGCATCCTACATGAGCAGCATTTCTGTAAAGAATTAACTGGCACTGCTGAGAGGCAGAATCCACATATGGAGTCAACCCAAGGCTCTGGTTATCCACTTGTCTGAAATAAAGTCACTAAAGAAAATGAACTGAGTTGGAAAACAGAAGGCATTGGCAGGAGAACAGCCTGTTACCGGAATATATTTGTTGTATAGCAGTAAATGGAGGAGCCTGCTTTGCCTGGCCCTGTGCAAATCCCACTAAGCTTTTACAAACCCAGAAGTGATGACTGACACAGAGCAGAGGGGCAGCAGGCTGAGAGTAAAGTGCTTTGAATGTCTACTTTTCATTTGACTCAGTTCCAGGACGACACAGTCCACCCCAGATTAAAAATAATTAAGCTTCAGGATATCTTTTGGGAATATCAGAGGTTTGATTCAGCCTCCTTTTTTTAGCTTTCATGCTCACCTCTCTTAGGAATTGTGGCATTGTGGCTGATGTAGTACTGTGGTGACTGACAGCTGTGACAAGGCCCTTCTCTGCCTTCTTTTTTTTTAACTTGGAAATGTAAGGAAGACCTAGCAGTATCCTTATTTATACCCAGAAATGCTTTTCATCCAGATGCCAGGGACAGTAGACCCAGGAGGTGTGACTTCTATTTCTCAGTGTGAGTTTTTGGAAGGACTGGTGGGAGCAGGGACTGATGTTTGCTGAGGCTTTCTGTCACTTCTTTCATTTGCCTTTGCAGGTGCACCAGTAGAAACACCTCCCCACTGTCCTTTTGAGTTCTTTTGAGTCCTTTTGAGTGATTTCACCTCAAATTTTGCCTTGTTCAAGTCGAAGTTTATCATCTCCAAGTAATCTTGTCAACTGAAATCATCAAGTGTGGTTTAAAATGCCTGCTTCAAAATAGTTGAGGGTTTCCAATCCTCAGACTTTTTATTGCCAGAACTATTTGGGAATTTGCAGAGTTTCATATGTTTCCCTGTGAATTTACAGTTTTCTGTAAAACTAAATGAATTACCCAGCTCTCTTGTGGTCAGATGGGACAGGCAGTGTGGCAGCCAAGGAGCCAGAGGTGCTTGGTTGGAAGTGGCCAGGACTTGCTCTGCCAGCTCTCCCCAGGTGCTGTAGGGTTTTGGAAATGCTGCTGTCATCTGAAGGATGTTTCATGCTGCTGAAGACCAGAGAAAGAAATCTTTTCTAGGAACTCAAGCCTGAAAAATACAGTGAACCCACCTATTTCTTGGTTTTCTCCGTTATCTCCTTGTGCTGCCTCACAGTCCTATCTCTCCCCCCACCCTTTAGGGTGACTATGGTTGTACCTGTGCGTAAGAGAGGGAACGTTCCACTTCCTTGTAAGGAGTGTCCACTGGCCTTGCCTGCTGCTGCTCTGCCTTGCAGGGAGTGTGACCGCCACAGATCCTGTTGCTTATCTCTTGTGGGAGGAAGAAAACATCTTCACCCAGCAGTGAGGTCGGAGTGACTGCTCATATGTAGAGATGGACTTTTCAGTGGAGGGCAGGGCTTTGCTGCTGCTGTTTGTCATTATGTGCAAAGCCCTCCCAAAAGAGACAGGGTCTTCTTGTGTGAAGTATGCACAGGCAGGAAGAGATTGTTCTAAATCACAAAAAAAAAGTTAAAATACGTGAGGGGAAAGTTGGGAAAAGCTGCACAGAATTATTGATGATTCCATGGCCTTTTGGTGGACTAGTGGCACGTAAGCCCAGCCCACACAAAGTCTGTTCAGCACACACAAAATGAGTTTCTCAAGAGAGTCTAGTGCTCCTTCAGCTCAAAATACCTGTTTTGGGCACTCATTGCAATGGTCTCACATGCACTGGGTGGATGCAGCCAGGCCAGCTGACTGAGTCCATCATTGCTGCAGTGGTTTTTTGCACTGTTAATTTTCAGTCAGTTCAGTGAACTGAATTTGGCTCATGTAGGCATCTCCAGTGCTAGGAACATCAGCAGAGTAACAGTGGAATTGAGACCGGCCCTTTGGGCAGTTGTTACATTAAGCCAGTCAATTAAGGTTGCATTAAGGTTTACTCAGTCCTGGTGCTCCTTCTTCCCTTTGCTGGTGGGATCTGGAATCCCCGAATTTCTGCAGTTTCCAGGAGTCTCCCTGGTGACAGAAGAAGTGGAGACCACACTTTCCAGCATGATCTATGCAGCGCTGTTTGCCGCTGATGAGACGCTCAGGAGAAAGCACATGAGAAGTGAGTAGCTCACAGCTGGAGACAAACTCCTGAAGTGAAAGAGGAAAACAAGGAGTGTCTCCTGTGTTGGAGGGCTATTCACAGAAGCTGACCCTGCAGTGGGAATTGATGAAAACTTACTGTCCTTCACCATTTTACTTTCCATGGATTTTTAAATTCAGTTTGTGCTCTCTCCATCCTGGAGTGGAGATTGCAGCACCTCCTCAGCACAGTACCTTAAGCAGCTCTTAAATTTTTTGCCAGACTCCTGTGGTTCTCGCCAGAGCTGGGGTTTCGCCTCTTGTTCTTCAGGCTGACTGCATGAGGTGGATTGAAATTGCAGGGTTTCCTTGCACTCATGTTGGTTTTTTTTTTCTGATGTTTCATCACATCTACCTCTTTTGGGCCGGCTGTTATATCTGATACAATCTGAAACTTTCGAGAGGGAAGGCTTTGTTAAGTAGTTGAGGTTTATGAAGCAAGAGGTAGATTGTCTCTCAGTCAGAGGAGAGCTTGTGGCGTCTGTCCCTGGAACTTTTTAGGAAGAGGTTGTCCATGTGCTTCAGCCATGCTACGCAAAAGTGGGGCCTGCTTTAAGATGGGATGGGAACTGCCTGTCCTTGCACCATTTCTTCACCTCTGCTTCACAAACAGTGCTTGCTAAGATAATCAGCAATGACAAATGCTTATGGAATATTGCAAGTGTGTGAATAACCACCTAAGAAGTATTTGGAAATAGCTGCTCTTAGTTTTCTGAGTCTGAGTTTCCAAACGAGCTCCAAATAAGTAAGCAAGAGGAAGGCACGTGTTCTCTTAGCTGTGGGTACCCTTTGCTGAATGGGTGTGGGCAGCAAACCCATGCAGAGGCTGTTAGTAATCCTCACAGGCTCTGATGTGGTCACACTGAACCGGAGGCTTTGTGTTATATGTGAATGCAATGACTTTACTTTCTAATATTTGGCTGGCTTTATAAACCATCTTCCTTTCTCCCCACTCATTTTCTCTCATGAAGTCACCATTTCTTATTGGTTTTGGGCTGTTTTGGTGACTAGAGAGGAATGTATTCTTCTCAGAAGCACATGAACTGTTTTGCTCTTCAGTAGTGTCCCTGCTCTGCTCATCAATAGAGGAGAGCTGGGTGGAGAGGATCAGTCAGGAGGCTAAGGAGAGGCATGAAAGAAAGCCTCTGAAGCAGGATGGAGTGGCAGAAAGGCTGCTTTCTCTCAAGGGATCTGTGAAATGAGACCATTGTGCTGTCATTTCTGCAGCAGGTATTTGCATGGTTTTTATGCACTTTGCATGTCCTTTGAGTCTCCTGAGCTGTTCTTTCTTATTCTCTTCCACTTTTGTGCATGAAGCACAGGCCAGAGGTGCCTGCTACTGCTTTGATGTCTTCTCAGCACAACTGATGATAGCCAGGCTTTGGAACAGAAGCAGCTGCAACATGAGCCCTCCCCAGCAGATCTCCTGTCCTGCTTCTGTCCTGTCTCCGTGCATCTGGAGAGGCTGGTCTGCTGCAGTGCCATGGCTGCAGCTCCAGCCAGCCAGAAGCCTCTGCAATTTGCCTCCTGTGACATTGACTCACAGGAGGAGGAAGGTCTTGATTCACTGTCTCATGGGAAGTGCTCTGGCTCCAGGCTTCCTTTAGCATTTCCTCGCTTAGACCCCAGCTCAACAAAGCCCTGGAATGGAGTTTGTTGAGCTGCTGTCTGCAGCTCACTGCCCTCCTGCCAGCATGACAGAAAATGTCCTTGTGGCACTGATGATTGCTTCCTGAAAAAGTGTCAACAGTATCAAGCGGACTTGGTTGTTTTGATATTCCCTATTCATGGTGAATACTAAAAATACTTGTTAAAAATCACTACTCTGGTGACAAAATATTTTTTCCTTTTCAGTTTTTGTAGATTCTTTCACTTCAGGAGTAAGGAAATATGCCTGTATGATGGGAAGAGTATTCTTTTTCCCCACTGCCAAAACAAATGTAACATTTTAGGGAGAGAGGAAATCTTCTCATTGCTTTCATGAGTAATTGAAACTTCAGAAAAAGTGTCTACCCTCTATTCTTTCTACCACTGTGGAGATTTTCCACTTAGCCACCATTTTGGAGGTGCTGGCCAGCTCTGCCTTGGCTTTGATCCCAAAATGTCTCTGATCTGGAAAAGCATCCTGGAAACATCACTAGAATAGCCTTTCCTGTGAGATTTATGCTTCCTGCTGAGCTGACAATGCCTCCAGATTCAGTGGGATTTCTCCTGTAGGGAGTGGGACACGGTGTGTCTGCTCGGAACCTCAAGTCTCAGGCTCCTCTTGAGCAGAGGAGAAATCTGTGAAAAACCACATTCTACTTAAATACTCGAGGTTTTCACACTTGAGGGTTTTACTAGTACATATGATGTTAAATTCTTCAGGAGTGGAAGGCAGATTAACATTTCCTTTTTTAATCTTATGAAGGAAATTTAGTTTTTGGAGTATTGTGCTGGGACCCCAGAGAACTATTTTGGGAAAACTAAGAATATAAGATTGGCTGTGGCTGGGCAGTGTTGCTTCACTCCTTTATTCCCTCTTTAATCTGCTGTTGACTAATCTGTAGTACAGCTGAAGGTACACTGATAATGTCACTCAGACATCAGGTGCTCTTATGGTGTTTGAGGCCACTGGGTGTCTGTCCCAGACAGACAGGGAAAGGAGAGTTCAGACAAGTTTTTTGCTTCTAGTTTCTTTCCTTCCCAATGAAAAACCTGGAGCCCTGCAGCTCCAGTTGTGCAGAACTGGGTTGGAACTCAGAGAACCCATTCATTTTGCGTCAGTGCACCAACCACCCTTTGAGTGTAGGGGTTCCATGACCTTCAAGTTTATGGTGAATTCCCTAAGGTCTCTTTCTAAATCCCTGATTCCTTGTGTCTCTCTTTGTGAGATCTGATGTGTCACAGACCTTGCATTTATGGAATCTGCCAGGCTGGAAGGTGCAGCCTGCTGTTCGATCACATTTACAGAGGGCTCATGCAAGATTTAAGCCCATATTACGTTTGTTCCTCTGTGATGCTTATATTTGTCTTACACTTTGGGAATTCATTCACATTGTGTGTCTTGGCTGTGCTCTGTCATATATGTTTAATCCCAGTTTCTTTGCTTTCCTGCAGGGACTTGCTAGGGAACAGGAAGCAAATGGAGTGTCTTGTAGAGATGCCTTGTAGAGAGAGCCCACTGCCAGCCAAAAACCCAGCCAGCTACAAAAGCAGCTGTTTCAGCCCAAAGAACTTGTAAGCACAGTTATTTTCTTAGCACCTCATCATGCTTCCTGCGTGAACTTCAGCTGTCAGACAGGTTTTCCATTCTGCTAGGCTGGGAAACATGGGATGCTTGGTAGGTGAATTCAGCTTGGTGATCCAGTGACTGAGGGGGTGCATGTGGGAGAGGGGGGAGAGAATGTCTCAAGGCACAAAGGGGGAACGCTTGGGCCCAATCAATACTGGAGGTTTGGAGTCAGGTTTCAGCCTTTTTCCTGTGCCTGCTAACTCCAAACTAGAGCAGGTTTGCTTTGCAGCTGGATCTGTGTGTGTGCACATGCCTCAGGCACAAGGGAAAGCAGGAATTTTCCTGGGCTGTGATACACAGTCTACCTGGAGGACGGGCTTTGTCCTGGCTCTGGGCTGCGGGGGCGAGTCCCAGCTGTCCAAGCATCAGTCCTGTCTAGAACCTCTCATATACTAAGAAGTACCTGGAATTAAAAAATGTCATTTGGGAGAGACCAGTCAGCACAGTGAAAGAGAGCGACCTGCTCCCTGTATCTCACATGCGTATCCCACAGTCAGTTCTATTATGGAAAAAATCCTCCACATCTTGACAACAGATATAAGGAAAACAGATTTGTTTGGTCTAACCACGCAGTTAAATGTAGCGGGCTGGCTCCCCTTTGCTCTTTGTTTCTCCACTGGCCCAGAGTGGGGAAATTCCTAGTCTCAACACTCAGATGTGCCCACATGGCTTGTGTCAAGGCTGTGGCTGGGACAGCAAAGCCTGGCAGCTATTTTTCTAAGGTCATAGCAATGCATTGCTGGTGTCCAAGGATCTGCTGCAGAGCTTCTGCTTTAGGGATCTGGTATGGAGCTGCAGGGGCCTTCTGGGCAGGTCCTGGGCAGGCTTTTATCTGTGCTCCCCTGCCCTAGGCACTCATGCTCTCATGAAGGGAATGACTGAACTGCACAGAAAACAGCTCTGACAGAATTTACAGCCCAGAGTGTTAAGATAATGCCAGGTTGTGCTGCTTGGCTGCACCATCTGCTTCCTCCATTGTGTTATTACTGGGCAGGGGGGACAGACTGTTCTGAGTGTTGCTGTTACAAATATGTTTTCCCACTGTGATTGTGAACAGCGTCACTGTCCTGGAGATGGATGGTTGTACCACAGCTGAGTTCTCCTTTTTTTCCCTCTCTAGGCTCTTGCCAGACCCATGGGACTCTCTACATTCTCAAAGTTGTCCATTTACAGTTTGTTTGCAGTTGGCTGTTCTGTGCCCTGCATCAGCCTGCAGAGAGCCTGTGTCACGGGACAGGACACTTCAGCTGGAGAAGTCAGCCACTGTTGAAGCTTGACCCAGATTCTGAGGTGAGGGGTAAATCTGCTGTTGTTTCTCAAGCATGGCAGTAACAGCAGCAGGGTCAGGGTGGTGGATGGCAGCACAGCCACATTGTGCAGAGCTGCTGAGGGGTGCATGTCCTCACCCCTGCCCATGTGTCTCCCCTTGGGGAATGCTTACAAAACTTTCTCTGCAACTTTGATGGCACTTGCTGTCTTATTGGACTCCCAAATACTCATAACTTCAGCTGATGATGGCAGTAATTCAACAGCAATGCTAAAAGTAGGCAACTGCTGCCAGCCTTGCTGACTGGCTGCTTCAGAAAAGCTCCAGAAACATCTGGGGGGATGATGCTTGTCCTTATTGCTCTAAGCAAGCCTTAACTACAGAGCAGATGTCACCTTTCAACTTGATTGTCTGAATTCAGTGGCAGCCTTTCACATGCAGCAGGATGCAGGATCCTTTCCTTCCTGACCAAAACTCTTGAATGTCAGTTGCTATGTCAGCCTAAAATGCAGGGGTGAATTTCATTGGGTAAAGCAATGCCTGTGTGTGGATGAAAAACAGATGAAAGCATAATGTGATCCAGCAGCTAGAAATTCAACTTAGATAAATGTAAGCTAGAAAAAGAAGGTACGTGGTTTTAACAGTGACTAAATAGCAACAATTAAATAATTTTTGGCACCAATTACCAAGGGATACAGTGATGGTTCTGTCTCTTGAAGCCTCTGAAGAATCCGTCTTGTTATCTCAGCCAGAAGAAATTTGGGACATCAGATGTCACTTAGATGAAGTCTAAGAACATTTTTATGCAGAAGACCAATATGATTATTCCTGATGCCTTCTTTATATCTAAAAATGTAAAAAAATGAAATTTTAAAGCCACTCAGTGTTCTTTAGTGTAAATACTGCTATTCTGCAGCAATCCCTATTTCCTTCTCCTTAATGCTG
Source organism: Nicator chloris (assembly GCA_013400495.1). Taxonomy (NCBI): domain Eukaryota; kingdom Metazoa; phylum Chordata; class Aves; order Passeriformes; family Pycnonotidae; genus Nicator; species Nicator chloris. The sequence goes on along the minus strand of WAAE01018557.1, from coordinate 274,211 downwards.
CTTTCCTAACACATTGCTCTGAGCTGGTGGATGGCAATCAAGATTACAACAGGTTTAAGTGCCTTGCTGCCTCTGTATAATGTGGAGTGGTGGCTCATGCCCAATGTGAAACAGGGACTGCTCTTTGAAAAGGCTTCATGCTGAGGTCAGTGCTTGCTGAGCATTTCTTCTGGTGGCAGTGTGGCCAGAAGCTTCTCCTTCCACTGCTGCTCCTTTTGTTTGCTTATTTTGTTTTTAATAAAGTTCCCAACACCATCATAAAGCATAATGTGATTTCCTTTTGGCTGCACAGGCTTTCATCTGGAGACCTTCCTCACTGATTTGCAGCCTTGGCTGTGTGAATTTGTGTCTCCAGACCAGTCTGGGAATGTAAGAGCTGGGGAATCATCTGACTCTTGCTGGAAACAAGAGCACCCACTGGGAGCTGTTCTACCAGGTGGTAGAGAATTGTCGTGGTCAGAGATTAACCCTGAGCTCAGCTGAGGCCCTGGGAACCTTGCTGTATTCACAGCCTGGGCCTGGGAGAACTGCAAGGGGCACAGATGTTTCTGAAGGATGTAGAACAGACTGATCTAGTGACTGGAAGGTCCAAAGCTCTTTCTTGATTTGTCCTGAGGTTTGGGAAGTTAGTGATTTTTAGTCCTTGTTATCCCGGAATGCCCATAAGCTGTGAAAGGAAGTCTGAACCTCTTGAAATGCCCTGTACCACAAAAACAACCTTACTGTGAAGGACTGTATTAAACTAATCAAGATTTTGTTTGCTGAATCCTTAAAAAATATGAGACACTTTCAAATTACTCTAAATGTTCATTTGTAATTTTTAAAAATTTAATTTTACACGTCTGTAATCCTATTGTCTGTTTGGCACTCAGTAAATAAAACAACCTGCAACTATTTCCTTTGACTTGCTGAACTTAAGGCCCATGCCAAAGCTGTAACTTAATACCAAAGTATCCCAGCACTATTGACGTGTTGGTCCTCTCAACAGCCAGTGAATTCCTCTGGGCTAACCAGGGGTTATAAAATACATCTTAATTTGCAGCCATTCAGCAGAAATCCTTCCTAACCTGACATTAGCCAGGAAGTCCCTCTGGCCTGCCCTGGAGGGGAGAGGTCCCTGAAGTCCATGGACAGCTGGGGAGGTCCTGATGGCTGTATTCCATAAACACAGCACGTTCTCCACCACTCATTACCCTGCCCTCCCTACTCTCCCAAGTATCTTATGTGTAAAAGAAAGCCACAATTGCAAGGTCAAGCTTTCAAATTCCAAGGTGCTGCTTCTGATTGCTGTTGGGTTGACCAAAATGTGTTTGAGAAGTGCTATGGATCTCTGAGATCAATCCAACAGATTGGAGATCAGGCAGACCTATGATGTCCTCAGAGAAGCAGAGAATGTTGGAGGTCAAAGGTTTGGATTGTAGGATGAGGAAGTTAAAGCCCCATGTCTGAGTCATGATCTTTTGTTTGGCTTTTCTGAGAAGGGGATTTTTGTGCTTTTAGAAGAGAAGTTGTTCTGTTTTTAAAGTATTGGCTTTGATTTCAAATGAAGGAAAAGTGAGTATAAAAAAGGAACGTTTGTCCGTTTTCTTTCTTTTCCGTAAAAGCCTTGTGAAAGCACAAGTCAAATTCACTTCTGAAGAACAGGGCATTTCAAAAGTGGGAAAGCACCATAGTCTGTCCCATCTGCTGTGTCCACCTTCTGAGTCCAGACATGGAAACTCCCATAAAAGAAGCAATGAAGCACTCTGGGATACTTCAGCTTGGAAAAGGGATCATTTGAGAGGGAATGTAACAGAGACCAACAAAATCTGGAGGTGCGTGAAGCAAGTGGGTAGGGTCTGCCTATTCCTACCTTTTCCCATGCAAGAATTGGAGGCCAACAAATGTGGGCAGATTTCAAACAAATGGTGAGAGCTGATTCTGGATGTACCAAGTTGCAGATGCAGAGAACTTCTCATCAGAGGGTGTTGTGGGTGCAAGGTGCATTCTTGTGTTCAAAGGAAGACAATACTGTTTGAAACCAAGATTGTTAGGGATCACAGAACAGACAAACCCTCTAAGGCCAAAAAAAAAATCTCTTCAACTGAAAATGATTGAAGGTTAAGTAAACAATTTGTGTTTGAGAAGGGAAGTACCATGTATTTTTGACCTATTCTTCCTCTTTCTTAGGTGTCAATCCATAGTTTATGTTGTGGTGGCGGGTAGATCCTTGCTGTGGACTCATGGCTGCTGTAGGAGTTCTGAGACACTTAAGCCTGGAGACAATATTGTTACTTGTTTTCAGTCCTGCAAAAGAAGCGTCAGCACAACTAGAGCTTCCTAGAACATCCCAAGGATGACTGATCTCCTTAGAGATTGTTTCCAGGCTATTCCTAAATTATCTGCAGTCTCAGTGATTATTTCCTTAATACTCTCCCTGACCACATAAGCAGTAAATAAGAAGGTGTCTGCTTGCTCAGGGAAGTATCCCCTGAAGAATGGGGACTTTTGGGGAAGAGTAAGGCACAAGAGGTAGAAGGCAAAGGGGAGGTCTAGGGGGAGGCACTACAGTGGGACTTTGGAAGTGTAATCTTTGGCAAGCTACATTTTCTTGAAAAATTTCAGCTGCCTGGAAGTGGATAGGTGGATTGAGACAGTTGGGTAAAAGCTGTACTGGGATGGGGTAGGAGCTAGTGATGAAAAAGAAGCTCTGTGTTAGAAGGTGTGGGAATGTCTCTGTCCCATTTGCTCTTGAGCACAGCCAACCCAAAGGAGCAGTGCTGGCTGTTGATTTCCTCAGAATGGGAAGCCAGACTCTCCCCTTGCCACACATTGCTATCAGCAAGTCTGACAACTCCTCAGAAGGATTTTTGAGGACTGTTAAATGTCATGTCCACCTGGAACTTCTGTTGGGAAAATGCATATTCCCAGAGCTGTTTTTCTGAAAGCAGAACTGCAGGATTTTTCCTTTATTTTTCACTTCAAAGGCACTAAGTGCATAAATCTTGTCCTTGGCAGAACCTGCCTCTCCCTTTGCGAGGGCTCAAGTGCGCACACAGGGAATCAGAGAGCAGGTGACTTCAACTTAACCTTCCCTCTGAGCTTGAAGAACAAGCCAAGGCAATACAAAAGGGACCTTCTAAGAGACTTGTGCAGCTGCACAGCCCTTATATTGGCCCCATGATCTGTTTATCTTTTGCCTTCAAGGAAGTCTCAGAGTTAGGGGAAGCTCCCCCAAGTGGGATGGCCTAAAAGACTGTATCTGCTGCTGGGAAGTGCACATGCTTCTTTCTTTATAAGCCATTGGATGTGTTTTTCCTCTCTTGCTCTCTCTTCCCCTCCTCCCCTGCCAGCAGGATCTCTGCCTGTTGCATGCTTTTCATTAAATCTTTCTGATTGTGAGCTTGTATGTTCTGACCCAGGGTCAGAGAGTACCATGGCAGGAATACAGCTCAGCGACAGAATGGAAAGCTTTTTCTGGTTTGGATTATTGGACATCTCCAGTTATTGCAGAGTGCGTTCTCATCTTGTGTCTGAAGACTGAGTTTAATGTCACCCGGAAGGGAGCATTCCATGATGCTCCTGGAACACTGAGCTTCTCCTCTTGAATGATGAGGGTGTCTGTGCGTGTGCGCCAGTCACGTCTTGGCCAATTTCCAGCCTCTAATGCTATTGCTCTTATCCCACATGTTCCACTTTTGCAGTATCCATTGGGGGAGGTTATTTAACTTTCCTCACTGATATCAACAACTGCCACCGTTGTGTTGTTGGGTTTAGGTTGTTTGTCTGTCATGAAAGCCCCACGCTTAGTGCCAGCTCAAATCACCCATTGCTTACTCAGCTTCGAAGCTCTGTTATCGGAAGGCATAATCACTTCCTGCATCTTTGTTTGCCTTTGCCTCCCTGCTGCTGTACTGATGGGCTGGGAGGTGCCCTGCTGCTCCTGCAGCTGCTTTTCTCTGCCCCAAGGCACATCAGCATGTGGGGAGGAAAAGCAGTTCCTGGTTATTGCTTCACCTTCGTGCAGTGCCTCAGACACGGGCTGCTCTGTAATATGGAATATCATCCCTCTTACTTCTGAGGGAGGAGGTCAAGGGGCATTTATGCCTATTGTGAAGGTTGTGGAGTTTACACTTAGAGGGGGCAGTGGCAAAATCCATCTGTAAGCTCTGGTCTACCTGGTATGAACACTGGTGCTGAGATGTTATGGGATGTGCAGATATTTCCCTTAGTGTCTGGCATGATACTGGCCAGGGCTGAAAGTGAAGTGTCAGGGCCCAAAGTGTAATAATAAGCCTGACAAGCCTCTCATGGGCCTCCAGCCACTGCCCTGCTCAGGAGCTTATTTAAACGCAATCCACGACTTTGCATTGCTCCCTGAGCTGTGGTGTAGGTGTACCACTCCATACAGAGCCTCACACCAGGACCCTGATCCATGGACTGACCTCGCAGTTTGGCATCAAACCTGCCTGGTGACCGCCAGACTGTGTCTGACTGTGCTTACTGCCACTGGAGCTGACTGACCTGCACTTTGAGCTCCTGCCTTGATCTGCTCAATCACCACAAATGATCTGGGCTCTGAGCCGGCCCTGGCTGCCACCCCCAGACTTGGCTGTTGGTCTCACTTATGTCCTATGGGATGGGGGAGCCCTGCCCTGCTGAGTTATCCTCAACGACTCATCCTGTAGGGAACTGCCAGCCCTTCCTGATCCCTGACCCTTGAGAGGTCTCTGTGGAGAGCTGATTCTTTGGAAAGGCTCATCTTGGTGTGAAACACTTCCTCAACTACCAGAACTACCAGCACAGCACAACAAGGGCATGTGGCCTTGGGGATATCCTGTCTGCCCACTGGGGAAGGTGACACTGTGCATCAAAGCTGTGCCTTCCTTCACATCTCCAGTGTGGTAAATGTGTTATCACCAGCCCATTAGTTGCAAAATTAATTAGCATTCCAGCCATGGGATGTGATATGTTTCTCAACTCACAGGCTGGCCAGGCAGGAGCTTCTATCCAGTCTCAGGGAAGGATGTTTGGGCATTTGGAGGTTTATTTCTTGTTTGCTTTTTAAGCTGCTAATAGTTCTAGTGTTTTTCTGCTGCAATCAGCAAGCTGCCCTGTACTGTAACGCTTGCAACCTTCCAGGACAAGAAGAGAAACCACTCTTCTGCAGAATCCTTGCTAAACAGGTTCCCTGAAAAAAATGAGGAACTTGTGACTGCTCACACCTTGCAAGAAAAGATCATGATAGATGCATTTACAGAGCAGAAATAATAACAATCATCAACAGACAGGGGGAAATGGCTCCTCTGAGAGTAAGAACCAGACTAAGGGAAGAAAAATGCTCAGGTTAGATAACTGAGTTTGTGAGAAGGGAGGGGAGAAAATGCTGAGAAAGCAGGAGTGGTAAAGGAGGGACAGGGTGGGCAGCAGCCCCTGAGGAGGGGATGTGCCATGGCAAGAGCCCACCTGTGAAAGTGAAGCCACTGATAAGGCTGTAAAATGTATCAACAGATTTGCTGCAGCCTTGTCCCGTGAGAGGCCAGGCCCAGCTAAACAGAGGATATCTCCTGCCCTAGGGCAGCCTCTCAAGGGAGGAGCAGAAGTTTCCTTGGAGAGGCACTGCCCCATGCCCCTTTCATTGCTGTTCCAGACACAGCTGCTTGTTTCCTCCCAAAGGGCTGGGAAATGCTGAGGCATTTAGCTGAGTGTGGCACCTCCTGCCAGCTGCTGCTGTCTCAGGGGGATGGAAGAGCTGTGGAGAGGGGACTGGCCCTCACAGAGGGCTCTGCATGGGGCTTGCAGTGCAAGAAACCTCACCCATGGTGTGTATTGTAATTGAGCACTAGGTTGTGCTGATCCCTCCTGCTCCCCTCTTTTTCCTTGCTGAGCTTGTCTCAAACTGATGATACATAAACCCTTTTTCCCCCCTCTTTTCTGATAGACTCATAAATTCAGCTATGGTTGTAGATATTAGAGGTTGCAAGCTCTTGCCAGCCTTCAGAGGTTTATAGCAAAATCCTCCTACATATGCTATGTACTTTAGAGGGTGGAGTATCAGGGGTGCTCTGGGGATGGCTGGGAGATGTCTGTGGTGTTTTGGAGATCCCCATTGGTCACTGAAGGGTAAAGTGGGACAGCTGTTGTCCCTGGGAGCCCCTGCTCTCGTTTCTTCTCAAATGAAGGGATTTGGTGACCCAGCAGCCTAGCTATAGCCCATAGGAGCTTTATTGGGTGTTCTACACAAGTCCTACAAGTATTCTACGCATGGAGCCTACAACTAGGTCCTTGTCAAAGTAATAATTCAAACAGAGTTCCTATGAAGCTTTTCTAGCTATTATGGAGACAAATCAGGGCTGAAGAATCTTATTGTTACAGAAATTTTTTTTTTCATACAGTAACGGAGGAGTGCTGTTGTGTTGCTTGAAACTCAGGGCTGGATTAAACTGGACATCTGAAACTGGGGAGATGTGAACAATTTGAATCAAAGCTGAAGAAAATGTTCTTGTGAATCATAATTCACTTACCCAGATAATGGGTGTTGTGTGACTTAATTACTGTAAAACCAGAATGTGTTCCTGCTCTTAGTTTGCTTTTTTCTTTCACTTTGTCTAGCAATTTCTTCCTTCAGAGATCTTAAATATTGTCTATATTATTACTGTCATTATTCTGCCTAAGTCAAATTTAAAGTAGCATATCACTGCCCTGATTATAAATAAGATCCTAAAATTATCCCTAGCTTACCTAAGGTTGGATTTCTTATGTGGGAAAGGCATTGGAGCTGTCTTAGTGTTGGGAAAGTATTTCCAGCTCTTCAGGCACTGCAGAATTCCTCTGTCACGACTTGTTCCTACAGCCTCGACTGTCCACGGTGTCATCACAGGAGAAAACACTTGTAAAATACAAACTGTTTCATGATTTCTCTGGTCCCTCCTGGATGAGGAAGAACTACCCACCACATCCTGTGATGCAGAACAAGATGTGCTATTGGACCTTTTAATCCTTCATTTCCTTCTGTCCCACAAGAAATTTGTACCTGTTGAAGGGCTGAGTAGATGATTGAAACACTCCCTTTCGGCATTGTGTAAATTCAGGGGAGCTACTGAAATGGAAATCAGACCCACAAACCATCACCCACAGGAGGAAGAGAGGGAGCTTTGGTTGGTTGTGTTTTGTTAAACAAGAAGAGATAAATGGATTGAAGTTTTGGTGTGGAGAAAATGGGAAAAATGTCTTGAGGATTAGGATTGGTGCTTTGGTCATGTGGAGACACTGTTCTTTAGCAGCCTGTAGAGTATTTTCCCAGTGAAACACCATTGTGGAGGCATGGAAAACACAGTCACAAAGGTACAAATAGGGCTGAGACTTCTCACTGGCAAGAAACCATGTTTCTGAGGGTTTGTGGGGAAAGATTGTAATTTGGTTATTGTGAAAGACCAAAGCAGTCTTATCTATGTACCAGGCTTTGATAAGAATGATGCCTTGTCAAAATTCCCCCTGCATTTTTTTCACTGTGTTTGTTTTCTTTTCATCAAGAGTTTTGGGAGGTGAGATGTGGTTTTCATCTCTAAAAGCTGTACTGTTTGGAATGCAAATCATTTAGGTCAGGGTTTTTTTCCCCTGTAGTTTTTATTAGAATGGCTTTGCTTCTGTATATCCCCTTTTATCTCTACTTTTCCCTCTCTTCTGAGATGTTCCATTGCCATCTGTGCCCTCAAAAGCACCTGAGGGCCCTGTTTCTCTACCCAGACCCCAGATAAACCAGCCTAGGTCTATGTGTCCAGTGGAATTGCCAGTACCTGATCCTGGCCTCAGTTGTAGTGTCTTTGCCAGAGTTCCTTGCTCTGAGAATCAGATTTTCACCTCTGAAGCCCAACCAGCTCTGTCAGAATTAATTAGAAACACACAAGTGCACAGGTTCTGGAGTGACATTTTATTGTTTCTTACTCAATGAATATGCTAGGAAGTAAATTTTATTGTAATGCTGACTGTTAAATTGAAAATGACAATTGCATTTTTGCCAGAACTGAGCCTCTAGATGATGGGGGGTGTTAAATGCGTAAGGTGTTGCTGCATGGCCTGCCACACTACCTCTGGGTCCAAAACCAGAGAAGCTACTTGCTAAGTTTTTCTTTGTCATGTGAAGACTGTCTAGCCCTAAAACTGTACAAGAGCTCAAAATTTATAAATATACCCCAAATAACCAAAAAACATCACTGAGTGCATCGCTCATGATAACACACTCAGAGATAATTGCACTATTGAATTATGTTAAGAGAGTTACGGGGAAAATGTAGATTAGCTACAACTTCTGTGAGCTTGGGACATTGGGTCTGGAAAACATCCACCATGCAGAGCTGCTTTTCTGTCCCTGGATCATCAGTAGGTGAATGATTTATTTTTCTTTGCCTGTGATTCAAGTGGTGAAAAGCACAGAATTTGTGAATTTTGGTTTCCAAAATGTGTTTTGCCAGCTCTGCGTGCAGCCTAAAGCTTTGATGCACTTGTTCTCTCAGTGAAACTGGCGGAAATGGTGAAAAGGGGAGAAAAATGCTTCATTTTGAGCTGCCTCTTTCACAAAGCACTTCACTTACCTTAAAATCTTTAAATCAAAAAAGTCTGAAAGCGCAATTCTGCAACACAAAGGAGAGCAGGAGAAACGCAGAGCACTCATGGCTGGGAGCCTAGAGAAAAAATCCATCCCAATATCCTGGAAAGCTCAGTATTTGAACACTGGAAAGAGTGAAATGCAGTTCTCCTGGACAACATTTTCCAGGGAAAATTCCTTCTTGCCCTAAAGTTTGGCACCAGGAGACAGGTAGACGTTCCTCAATCAGCCTCAGTCGGGAGGAAATTGAAAGCAGAGATAGGAACAAGCTGTGGGCAATTTGATTGCTTTCATTATTCAATTAACTTTGCATCAGGTGTGAGTGATGCAGAGATGTGGAGTTCTGATAATGCAGTGAACAGTTACTCGGGAATCCTCTGGACTTTTAGGACTTTTTGCTGACTTGCCTGAGAAGAAGAGTGTACTGAGATGAAGACCAGAATCCCCAGAGGAGCCCTTCAGGTATTGTGTTCAAGGAAGATGGCAAATAATGTTTGGAAAATAGGTTTCCCTAAGCTCTTAGGCTAACTTCATCTGGGCTTTTCTTCTTGCCAGCTACTGTTACTATTGTAAAGATTTTACCCTTCAGTTGAGTGGGGTCAGGTTGGAGTTGCTTTCAGGCTGTACCTGCGCTCTAGGTTTAAAAACCACTGCATAGAAATTTGCCTTCCTTTCAGAGCAGAGGCCAGGGAGCAGCAGTGACAGCAGATGGCTTGGAGGGTGTGAATCCAAGAAATGACAATACCTGGCTTTGCCAGCCCAGCAGCTGGGAAGAGGGAGACAAGCCATGGGTGACTGAGCTGAGCTGCTTTGCAAAATCCTGGGGAGACACCTCCACCTTTCACTGCCCGGGATTGCCTACCAGCATCTCTCTCGGCTGTAAATGCCAGGAGAAAAAAGCATGCCATGCATACTTTCAGGAATTATAGGGAGGATCAGGTTTCCCCTGCTCTCCTTCGTGGTGACCCTAGACCCAGGTACATCTAAATAGGGTTGTCTGAAATGCTTACAAATAGGGTACTTGGAGCCCTTAGGGCTGCAAATAACCATTTATAAAGGCTTTTGAAATGCAGTGATTCTGTCAGCACTGCTGTATTCAGGCTTTCCGCCCTCCTCTTTGTTTCTTGTGTTGCTCCGTTGCAGAAAAACACAGAATTGGTGATAAAGCTGCGTTTGAAATAAAGCCTGGCTAGTAGACAGATGATTTTGTGGCCTTGGCCCCCTGGTGCAAGGAAGGGCCGCTCCGGGTTGAGTGGCCTGTGCCAGGCAGGGATCCACTGACTGCCCGGGCAGCTGGGGATCCTTACCTCTGCCTTGGGGCTCGGGGAGCAGGGGAGGAAGCTCTCTGATATTGTTAGAGCTGTTCTGCTGGGATAGGTTTGCAGCTTCTTTGCTTAGGGAAGCTTGGTCATTTAGCAAGCATGGGAAAGAAGGGAGAACATGCCTCACTTCTCATGCATGTGGTAGGTTTCTAGGTTTCTACTGTTTTATTATTTTTTAAGTCTCAGACTGATAAACACTAAACAGTTTAAATCTGTGGGCCTGTGTGTGTCCCTAAAGGCTGTTTTTGCTGAGAACTTGGTGAGTAAGGCATTGAGATGTGCCTCAGGGCACGTGGTGTTGTGCTGGGTGCCGTTTGGAAGCAGCAAAGCCCTGAGAGCTCCTGAGTTAAGGGTGATTGAGAGTGAACCAGTAATTTGGATTTTATTAACTAGTTATTTTATCTGTGTATGTGGAAAGAGCCCTACCTTCCCCTCCAGCTCTCAGCCCTTCTTCAGGTGCAATTCCATTCCTTTGGTGCTTGCCTTTTGACTTCTTGCCCAAGTTGATCAAGTAATAGGCCGGTTCCTGGCCTTTTGTTCCTGAGTGCCTGCCCAGGTTAATGGGAAGTCAGAGCTTCTCTGACCATGCTTTTGTTTGAAGTGCTTCAGGAAACTCTACAATGTCAGGTCATGTAGGTGGGCTTGAGGAGAGCAGTGTTGGATGGTGGACAGACCACATGACAGCAGGGAACGCTGTGCAAGCTCCTGCCCAAACACCGCACTAGTAGCTGGATCCCAACCTGTGAGTTATTTAGGAGCTGTTTGCTTGCAGGATGCACAGGTGTGTAGGATTGGGGGAAAACTGTGGAGACACAGCTGTCATCTGAATAAGCTGTAAGGGAGCTGGAGTTTTCAAAATGCAGGAATTGAGAGCTGGGAAAACTTGCCCTATGAGAAAGTTTTGAGGAAGGAAAATGAATTATTTTTGCAGGTAGATTCTGGTCCTCTCCCAGTAAAGGCGCTGCCTACAAAGAAACTGAGATGGTAGAGGATGGTGCCCAGGTCAGCAGGGGAATTGCACACTCAGGAGTCCCTGACTCATGTACTAAAATCCAGGAGAACTAGAACAGGGCCAAGCAGGACAGAAACACAGGCTGTTACTGGAATCTGCTTATAGCACTGAGATCTGTTAAACCTGTGTGAAAACCTTGCAGACAAAGGTGTTGGCCTTATGAACTTCAGAGAATTCACAGAATGTTCTGAGATGGAAGGGACTCACAAGGATCATTGAGTCCAACTCTTAAGTGAATGTACAGGGATTAAACCAAGTTCATTGCTTCCAAACAAGCAAATTAGAGGACTATCTCCAACACAAGTTGGTTTAGCCGACAGACGATGACTCGTTGTGCCTGTGGGCAGGAGGTGGGATCGGGCTGACTTTAATTGAAGTTCCTGGGTCTGCTGGCTTAACTGCCTTGTTTCAAGGATAAATTACAATGTATTCTGAGAATATTGTATAGACTTGAGTCTTGGTGGGTCAGTTGCAATAAAACTTCCCAAAGTACTGGTGAGATGATTAAGCAATAGCCTGTAATAAACTAAGATGTGTGTACTGTACTAATGATCAACAACAAAGAGGAGCAGCAGGAGAAGGACAGGAGAGGAAGAGAAATGTTTCTAGTGAAGAGTATAAAATGGTATTTGGGGGTTTTGGGGTGGGGGGAGGGGTTTGTGGTTTTTTTTTTTTTGTTTTTTTTGCAGAGCATGTGGAGCATGTGGGTGGTTTGACTGGAACTTATTTAGAGCTCTGTCCCTGTTGTGGCTCTGAGGGAGTGAGCAATGGGTGTTCTCTGCTGCCAGGCAGTTTGTTCCTCACAGGCATCACTGTGTAACAGATCTGTGTAAGAGTCACCCTTAGCATGTCTGTTAAAATGATAAATCCTGTGTATTGCACAGAGTTCAGTGCATTGCAGTTCATGCAACGCAAGCAGGACAGAAAATGAAGATGCAGAGCAGGGCTACAGTGTGCCCTAGGGAGGCACAAGGTCTCCTTGCTTCTCAGTCCCTTCTGCATGGGTGCAAGGAGCTCTCTCCTTGGCCTACCCTGCCCCTTGGGGTTTGCTGGTGTTTTATGTGTTCCTCAAGAGCAACCTTTTAAACCTGAGCAGCCCAGCATGAGCTGTTTCCATCCTCCTCTGGGATGTCACAGATATCTGTGGCATGACTGAGTCAAACTGTGTCACTCAGCTTCAGAACACACACAAGGCTCATCTAGGCCCATACAGAAAAGATCCACAATTCCTGTAGAGCCTCTATAGATTTTTCCACAGTGTGGTATTTGGCTGCTTAGTCACAGAGTTATCTTTCTGTTTTAAGAATAGACTTGTCTACCATCTCAGCTGTACAGCAGAAGAAAGACTTTATTTGTCTTAGCACAAACACCTTGTATAAGTGTCAGATGTGCCAGCAAGTATGTGCTTAATTAAACAGGCTCCTTAATAGGTTTTGTTATCATTTTAATGCTCTGCACTTGAGCCACTTCTCTTAAAGGACTGTTTAATGAATTTCTGAGGCTATCTGACAAGTAATGTTCTTTGCTTGCTTGTTATGTAAAATTCATTAATGTTTCCCTTTGCATGGCCTATATTGAATCACAAATATTATGGCTTAATTAGCTTATTGCAATTTATGTGATGGTGGATGTAGGTTTTTTATTTACTGATCTTATGCAGAACTAACTTGTTTAAAACAAGCAAACAAATAGAAACTCAAGCTGTTTTGGTGCCCCTGCTGACAAATACCGCCCCTTGACCCTCATCATCTGAGGACTTTTCCATAGCTTGCTAACTCCCTTTTTTTTTTTCCATAAAAAGGGAGAAAATGTGCTAGAAGTAAGCAGAGCTTGAGTTTTAGGGGATTGGTAGGACTCAATCAACCTCATTGCTCTGAGCACAGAACTTTCCATGCATATTTTCTTCTTACAAGCAAGACTCTAGTATGTGTTTCCTTTGAGTCTCACAGAAATGCTTTGGGGTAATTTCTTAGCTGGTATACTTGGAAGTGCTTCCCTCACCAGTTCTGAGAAAGGGACAGAGTTGTTTTTCCTCTGCTTCCTTGAGAGTTCAAATTATTCACACTGGTAGATGGAATTGCCGCTTGTGGGCAGGCACAAATCCACAAGGTTGTGGGTCTCTGAAATGCCTGTGCTAGCAGGGTGAAGGAGGTCTCAGGGTGTCTCAGTGTGTGACAGCTGTGGGCCAGAAAGGGCACAATGTCCCTGGAAAGACCTACTTAGTGCAGGCAGCTCTAGATAACCATCAAAGTCATCAAAACCATCATGAAGTATCATGTTCCAGTTGTACCTTCTGTTTATTTTCCTGTGTCTTTACAACAGCCTGGTGTGAAGTTGCTATCCACATTTACTTTTCTAATTAACAGTTTTGCTGAATGGGAAAAATGTGCAGTGGGTCAGAAATCACAGTTGGATGGTTTCTGCAGGATGACACTGCATGTGAGGGGTGTTGTGGTACCTGCTCCCTTGCAATGCCACAGCCTGGCTGGTTTGCACTGGGATGGGGATTGTCCTCTCCACAAATAATGTAGTTACACTCCTGTCTCACTGGGCTGAGACTGCAAAGAGGCAAAATACTAGTAACAGCTTGCCCGGAGCATACAAGAAATCTGTAGCAGAGAAACAGGATTTTGCCAGAGATCATAATGGCAGAAACATCCTTTTTTTGCCATCTGTGTTGATTTTCAGATTGCTTTGTGCTCCCTTTCTGAGTTTTACCCTCATTACAACTTGAGAAAAGTTGAGCTGCTTCTGTGGTCTCTCCCCTTCCACTCTCCTTCTCTTCCTACAGCTGCCTCATTATTTTTTGCAATGCAGTGCACAGAACTCCTTAGAAAATCAGCTGCTGCTGGTGAAGGCTGGACCTGTTTGGAAACTGCAGCCACAAAAGCCAGACTTTCCAGAGTAATCAGGCCATTAAGCCTCCTGTGGGAATTTTTAAGGCTGGCTTTATCTGCCCTGCAGAGAGAAGTGTGGGGAGAGGCTGTTGCACCATTGTTCCTCCTGCTGATGACACAAACTGGAATTGCTTCTCCTTGAACACTGCCTCCATTGGGCGAAGCCTGGCTTTGTGCTGTCCTAATCCCTCAGTCCAGACCACAGTGGCCACTCGAAGTTAGAGTAGCCCTGAGGCTGTTCCCCTGTTCTAACACGTGCCACCAGCAAACTGCTCAAAGAGATCAAATCTTTGACTAGACTCTGACCCAATGTCTCAGCTTCAACCCAAAATGTTGGTCTGGGAGCAGTGCAATTGAATTGGGACTTTACCAACATAAACAATTGCTTAGAAAATTCAGAGCCTTATATCTTTACTTTCATATCCTTCGTCCTGTCTTCTGTAATTACATGTTTCAGCCCATGACTGTAGACTTTGCTGGAAAGAGTCAGTCTCTCTGGGAGTTACAAATGTTTGTGCAGTCTCTTCCTCCTTTTTGGATCAGAGGGGTGGATTTCAAGTGAAGAGGAAGTTTTCTCATGATGTAAGATTGTTTCAAGATTTTGATTTTCAGTATCTTCCTCCCAAACTGCAGTGAGTTTTATTGCAATTTTGTGTTTCCTGGTAATTGACAAAAATATCCAAACTGGTTGGCAGCAGCAGAAAAGGCACATAAGGTAACCAAACCTCCTAAAACAAGAACAGTTCTGGCCTGTTCCAAGACACCTCCCCCTCCCACAATGTCGAACTGGGAGATTGCTGAAGCTGTTCTGTTCCCGGAGCTGGATTAGACCTCAGTGAATCAGCCCTCTGCGAAATCTCTTTGGGGAATTCCTGGCAGGCTGTACCCCAGCATCACTTGCTGACTAAGTTAGGAGCTTCCTCGAGTAGTGCTGCTGTGTGGGACGATGGGTCAAAGCCTTGGTGCCACAATCCTGGGGTCCAGCTGTGGATCACAGCTCTGAGGATGGGGAAAAGCCCTGTCCCATTCTGCATCCCTTTTGTCCTCCAAATTCCCCAGTATGTGAGGAAGCTCACCCCACTGCTGTAGGTGGTGGATCTGGGATGAAAGCACACTCATTTGAGCTCCTGACTGCACTGAGCCCTAGACTGCTGCTCTCCCAGGAATGCCAGTGAATGCTGGGCCTGCCTGAGAGAGTGGGGCACCAGGCAGGACTGTGGGAGCCAAAATATGTACCTGCAGCCTCCCAGACACAGGAAAGCCTCTGAGCTGTGGAGTGTAGACTGGCTACGAAGCTGCAGAGAACAGATGAAAAAGCCTGTGGGGTTTGTGTTGCTTAGGAGCTCACCAAAAGTTGTTGGAATAAACTGGAGAGCAGAATTCATCCCAGGAGGCATCAGACACAAGCAGAGAGATTTTACTTTTGAGCTTTTAACTTGATTTGCCTCATGTGACTTGCCTGCCTTTTCTCTATTTGGAGTTATCTTGTCCTGTTTGTACCTTTTTAGTGCTCTAATGAAACCCAGTCATGGGGCCAGAAGCCTTTGGCTCCTGGCTTGGCTGCCTCCAAAACCAGATGTGGCAATTTCACCTCCCAATCTGTCTGATTCAGCCAAGTCCCAAACAGCTTTTAAGGGATGAAGAAAAGGAGACAAATGCTTGTCAAAGTTGCTCTGGTTGAAAGGAGCAGAGCTGGAAAAGTGTTTTGGCCATCAGGGCTCCAGCTCCCTGCCCAGCCAGGAGGGTTTGCTGCCTGCAGTGCTCAGTAGCATGTGTTTGTGTGGGGCCTGTTCTGCACATACTTATTTTGAGCTGTACATTTTCTTCCAGGAAATATTGGCTTTATAACTTCCTAGGAGTAGTTTGTGCATTGGAAACCTCCCTCCTGCCATATAGGAAGGAGCATTCTCACTTGTGCCCTGTAAAATATACATGAAGTTTTTTTTAATTAAATGAACTTCTTCCGATAACTGCAGAAGTTTGGAATTTTCAAGGGCTTTGATGCAATTGGTGCAAATTTGTGACAATTTCTGAGATGTACCTGGCAAAGGAGTGCAGCTGAGTGGGTCTGTCCCGTGTTTGATCTGTGGTCCAAGACACAGAAATAAAAAAAAACCCAGCATGGTTTGGTCTGGTGGTATAGCATCCATTATTCAACAACCGGTTGATACAACTTTTGTGTAGATGGCTCAGGTAATTTTCCCATGTCCAGAGGCTGCAGCTGGCCCTGTGTCATTGCCTTTATCCTTGAACTTTGTGGTTTCCAAGGCCAGTTGTGCTTGGTTGGGCAATGTGTGACAAGGGAATGTCTAAGATGATGAACCTATTCTTAATGTTCATCTAATCAGCTCCCAGTTGCCCTCCCCCAAAGCTGACTTTGCTTGTCAGCCTGGGCACTCCTCACCCTGATTTTTGGGTGTCTTTTTACTGCTGCAGAGCTAAATTATCTGCATGGAGCGTGTGCTGGAGGAGAAACAGGACTTGCCTTCTCAGCAAACAGTTTACGCTGGCATACGCTGCTGTTTGCAAGGAATGAGGCTTGATAGAGGTCCCATGGGTACAGCAGGGTTGAGTAAAATGCTGTCAGTGTCACAAAATCCCTGCCCCTTCTGAGGCTCTGTTGTTCCTACAAAACTGTTTGGATGTTGATTGTGTAATATTCTGGTGTCCCTTGTGTGTATGAGGGTCAAAGCAAAGCAGTTAAATGACATTTTGCATCTCAGAAATGGAATTACCTTTTCCTGCAGGATGCTTCATGTGTAAATTTACTAAAAAAAACCCCCAACCAACTCAATTGCCCAAGTTTCCTCCCAGGAAGGAGAGTTTGACCAGGAAGAGCAGGGAAGATTGGGTAATTCTTTTGTAGAATTCATAAACATTCATTTTTCTGTCACAAACAGTTTCCTTTTACCTTCCTTACCTGAGTAGGTTGGAGGAAAGCATGGCCCAGCAGTTACAAAAGGGGCTAAGTCTGAGCAGAAATAAATCCTCTCTGCAGCTGCCCTGTGGCAGGCAGCTGGCCAGTACCACCTCCACAAACACTGGTGTCCATCCAGGGCAGGAGCAGTGGTGTGTCAGCCCAGCCTGACATTTCTCCAGGTGCCAGGTACTTTTGGGTGGCATCACAGATTGAATGTTTCCCGGAAAGAGAGAGTCTCTGTGTAACCATGCTGAATAAACACAGTCATTCTCTCTATCCAGCCCCATGCTGTCAAGTGTAAGGTGCAGATGCAGGAGCCAAGAGCTCTTCCAAATTAATTCTTTCCCCTCTTGCTGCCTCGCTGTTCTACCTGTGGTGTGCAAGCAAACCAAGGCCAATAGCCTTGGCCAGGGCCAGGCAGGGTCAGACTGGCCCAGTGCTGCCTTCTCTGCTTCCAGCGTCCCTGTGCTGTGGATCTGCACCCGGCTCTGCCTCCTCATGGACTTGCTGGAATTGGGAAAAGGATTGCTGTTACCTTTGCTGAGGCAGAAACACAATCCAAACCAGCTTGTTGGGTTGTGGGGGAAAAGGGATGTGAAGTAACCAGCTCCTGCTCATGCTGGCAATCTGTAGATCTTGTGGGAAAAAAAGTACATAAGGAAGAACTGGGACTGAATAACACTTGTGCCCTTCTTTAAGGTGGCTACTAAAGGCTCAGGAGTGGTAGAAAAACACCAGCACGTGTTCACGTGTACAAGAGGGTCAGTCACTGCTGGTAGAAACACAGGTTTTGGAAATGGAGTTCTGGTCATCCTTTGTCTTAGAAAAATCTTAGTGCTTTTTTTCTCTAAATCCAACCTGCAGTTTAGATTTACACTGTTAGAAGCACTCAAGAAACTGAAACTAGGGCTATAGGTAAATGTTTGCCACATATTTTTTAGTTGAAAAATGCTTAAGCAGCTCTTGCTTCAGTGGAAACCCACAAAGTTGTTTGATAGTTTCTGCTGTATATTTATTACAAGAAGGCTTTGATTCTTTCCTCCTGGATTGCTTTGGAGCTTCCAGAGGACTTCTGTAGGAATATGGGCAGTATTATTTCTGCAGGGAGTATGTGAGCAGGTAAAAAACCAGTCTCTAAAGTGGAATGAAGGATGTCCTTTTAGGGCCCTTTCACAGTTTGGACTTAGATTTGAGAATTGGACCTCTCTTGAAGGAGGACCTGGAAACTTGAAAAAGCCCTAAGATGAACTTTTTAAGTCGTAGAAGAATTGTGATTTTGAGTGGTGATGCTATAACCTGTGCACTCAGTTCTTCACCTGGTTTTGGGGGGGCTTGAGCCACATATTTAAGATTTTGCTGAAGGAAACAGAAGTGACCTTGTGTTGTCCAGATTCTCCAGCTCCCATCTGCTGCCCTGGCTCCCATCACACTGGGTTCTTGCAGTGCTGGTTTCTATTATCTCTCCAGGTTGAAAGAAAACTGTGTGTGCTTATATCCCTCTTGGAGCTGAGGCCACTGTGGTGGCACTGTAAGGGAGGGCTCCGTGCCATGCCCTTTTCAGCTCTCTGGCTGGAGTGCTGTGAGGAGTCCAGCATTTTGTGTGTGAGAGAAATCCCTCTGGCATTCTGTGTTAGAGCTGGATTTACTGGAAACAGGTCCTTGATGAAAACCTTCCTTGCACAACACTTTTTCCACCTACAGGCAGTGGTGACTGGCACAGTCCAAAAGCCTTCGACAGCCACTTCTTTTGTAGATGTCTGGCAAGGAGGCTCCAGGTCTGGAGAACAAGGCTGAACTCGAGGCTGCTTTAATTGGAGACAGTGCTGTGGGTCTGTATCAATGAGCAGGTGATGGCCTTGCGAATTCCCAGCCCTGCTCACTTGGAATGGCTCCTCACCGCTGTGTTTGTAAGAGGATTTGTGGAAGCAGTTTGTGTTACAGAGTGGCAGGTGTAGAGAGCTGAATTTGCAGCCCCAGATCCTGATAGTTTCTGGGAGGGAATGTTGCTCAGTTTCTATTGAAATGTGAAGGTGCCCCTTCTTCCCCAGCCCCTACTGCTCTTTTCTAAATGGCTTGGGCTGGGGAGAGAAGTGTATGTAGAGAAGAGAATATGGCATTTCTGCCTTTTGAATTTAATAGTCCTGTATAATTTTGAGGAAGTCTGTGGCTGTTGTTTGGTGCTATTCCTGCTTCCCATGCCAGCCAAGAGTGCCAGCACAGGTGTATGTCTGCATTCCTGTTGACTCAGCCCTCCGTAAGTTCCTGGTGAAGGCTTCAGTCTCTTCTCCTTTAATTGATGTGGTTTGCTGTGCTCTGATGGAGATTGTTTATGGACTAGACTATGACTTTGGCCCCAGCATGTTACTCATGTCTACACAGATGAGCACAGACAAACCTCAGCTTGTCTGCCTGTGCAAAGATGGAGTTGACTGTGAGCCAGACACCTCTTAGCATGGAGTCAGAGCAGAAGCAACTGCATGCCAGGCTCTGTGTAACTCTGCTCACAACCCGTGGAAGGACCTTCTGTGGCTGCAATGAAGTCCTTGCTGTGCAGCTTTCCTGTTTTACAGCCCTTTGTCAGTAAATCCCATCCAAGCGTAAGCAGGTGCTTGGGATTTGCCAGTTTCTGGGGGAGACCTTACTCCTCTGCCTGGTGACTGCATTTTGGGTGATGAAACAGAGATACAAAATGCGGATAAAACATGGAGATATGTAATGACCCCTGTGGATGTGCATATCCAGGCCTGGTGTCAGACTTTGATTGCCTTGATTTGCTGAACTGGGGCCAGGGTGTGTTACCAAGGTCTGACAGGACAGCGGGGACTGCCTGCTGAAGGGGGCAGCTGGTGGCAAAAGGGAAGGAGCAGCACCTTGGGCTGGCAAGGAGATCCTCCAAGGAGCATCGTGCCCCAGAAAATGCCAATTGTCTGAGAGAGAACAATTTTGTGGGAAAACGTTGGTTTTGATGAATTTCGGTTGCTGAAAAATATTGGATGAAAATGTTTTGAAAACTGTTTGACCTTTTCCAAATGGCAACGTTTCAATGTTTTTAGGTCCAAATGCTGCTTCATTTTGATAGCTAGCATTAATTGAAGGTTAAAAAAAATGTTGGAACCGAAATGGAATTCCTGAAAATGAATAGAAACAAAATGTTCTCTTCCTCTTTTCTTCCCCCAGCATTCTTATTTCTGGAGAAATTGTGAGATTTTTTTGACTTTTTAGTTTCTCTGAGCAGAGATATTTAAAACCTCACAAATTGTTGTGGGAGGGCATCCCATCCGGCTCACTATCCACCTGCTCCAATGCAGTTGCTGGTTTTGAAGTGGTTTTTGTTTTATTTTGTGATGGAGCTGCAAGCATTTTTCAGACATTCCAAAGGGAGAGTCTCCGGATCTGCAAAGGCACCGGGGTGCAGCCTGTCCCTGCAGCTCTCCTCTGTCCAGACCCCTCTGTTGGCTTCCTGGCAAGTCCTGCATCTCCCCATTTGAAAGGAAAGAGCGTGAGCAGTGTGCTTTGATTTGTGCTGTCGCTAAGTGACAAACACACTGTGTTTGCTAAGCTAACACCCTGGGAAAGTGTGGAATGATCACTCTAAGAGCATCGTGGCTAAAAGGAGCCAGTTGTTTGCACAAGCTGGGCTCATGTCAGAACATAAGGAATGTAAGGTAAATAGGACTGTGCAGCAGGGGATGCCTTAAAAGCCTCACCACGAAGATGCTGCTCATAAGTCCAGAGCCACAGAGAGCAGGAATGTCATCTGGCTGAAGTGGCTGGAGCAAAAGACTGTGCATTGTGACATTTGCACATCTTACAGCCAGGTGAAGGAACTGGGGTGGAGGGAGCAGGAGGGGCTGTGAGCTTCCTCCTCCCCAGCTCTGCATTGGAGTAAAAGTGCACCTTTCCAGCTCCTTGCTTAAATGGAAAGGATTAATATAAGATCTGTCATGGGGGGTGTGATGGCAAACAGGCTGTGCTGTCTCCCCCAGCATCCCAAGTCTGTTGCCATGCCTCTGGCTGATGTGAAGAGCATTCATTGTTCCTCTTTTAGCTCTGCTGTCTTTGCCTTGTCCATCAGGTGATGAGTCACATCATGGTGGTGAGTGGTGATTTCTGACTTCCACATGGTGCTGTACTGGATCTGTGTTTGGAGGGCTTTGTGTCTCCTGATGGGATGTCTGACAGTTTTATTGCATCTCTTGGAGTGTCCTCAGTAGGAACAAGAGTTTGTATTTCAGCCATTTTCATAGCATGTAGGTACCAGTTTGGATTTTGGCCTTGCACTAAGATGATAGAGTTCAGTTTTGCTTTTGAGGGATATTTGTGAAGTGCAAAGCCATAGGCTTCAGAACATTGCTAAAAATTAACGTGTAGTAATGGTAAAATGATATCAAGGATGCTCCTAAAGCCCTCCCAAGAAGGCAGGGTGGGTAAGATGAAGTCTGCAAGCAATTTAGGGGATGATAGATGGTGAGGTGTAATGTTCCTATAAATAACAAATACTGGTTTCAGGTTCGTGACAGTATTGGTTTTATATTGGTCATTGATCTGTTTCTGAAATGTGGAGTATTTTGAAAATCCTTGTCAAGTTGATTTGCCTCAAAAAGGGCTCCTCTAGGGTAGCCAGTAACTGGACCTGAATCCTTTCCCTCTTCTCTAGTAGTAAAGCCCTTTCTTCCTCATTCCCCTGTTGGTGTTGGCAGAAATGCCAAATATGAAGAGGTTGCAATATAAGCAAACAATTTTTAGGAGACTATTTAAGAATAAAGTAATGGCAAACAACAACAGGAAAATCTGAAGGATTTTTAAGATGTTTTTCCTCATTTAGATGGATGCCATTATGCTGGGAGACTGAGTGGATATAAGCAAAGGGACGTGGCATGGAAAAATTAAAAACCTTATTTCTAGGAGAGGCGTAGACCTGAATTCTCTCTACTATAGGTATTGACTATGTTCAGTGCAATAATTCTGAAGTCACTTCTTTTAACTCACCTAATACTTCTAAGAGGTTGCCCTGGTAAATTGGTGTTGTCAAAGTACTTCTTGCATCTTAATGTGTCTCAGAGGTCTGCTTTCAAAAATGCACCTTGCAGGTATTTTTATTTTGGGTACCCATGTAGCTTGTGCCTTGGCAGCCATGCACTCTGTTTGAATACTCCTCTGGCTCCTTTGAGCAGTGTAAAGGCAATGCTGTGTTCCACTGGTGCATTTTTTGTGCTTCAAAATCACCTTGAGCTGAGTGGGTGAAACTGTCTTATACAAGTAGCTTGTGTTCCTCTGGGCAGTCCCCTTGCTGAATAGGATGTAAGGCTTGAACCAAGAATTTATAACCCTTTCCCCTCCCTACTGGTTTTCCCTAATAGTTCACATTGCTTTCATTTCTGCTTTTGCTCCAAAATACGTAAATGGGCTTCTAAAAATTAGTGTCGTGAGGACTTACCACAAGAAGCCCCACCTGGGGCTGGGCTGCATCTGAACAGAAAGATGGTGTGCCCTTTTTCTTCACTGTGCTGTTCTCCCTTTCAGCCTTTCAAGCTTTGTGTCTAGGCCCTACATATTTAAAAAGAAAAGAAAAATTAGCCCAATTTTTCAAAAAACTGGACACCTGGATTGCAACATCTTTTTCTGCTGTGGGTGTTATCTTTAAGAACTGGAATCCACTTTTTCTCCACTATCATGCCCAGAACCTGACTGTTACCATGAGAAAGGCCTAGAAACTCAGATTCTGAGAAATTCAATCTTTAGCTTATAAGGAGCCCTTCAAATTTCAAAACATCTTATGGGATTTTACAACCATTGCATTTTTTGCTTTCATTTTGGATTCAAAGAAATCCTCGGACTTAAAATTTAAAAACCCACTCGCCAATCTATTCTTGTACCAGCTTGTCAGGTTCCATCACAACTACTTAGTTGCTTCCATGTTAATTTTAAGCTGCTGTATTAACTGGTCAGAAAATCTTGTGAAGGGTCTCAACTGGGTACGAGAGCAAAAGCCAGGATTTTTTCAGACTTGGAAGTTTCTCAATTTTTTGGAGATCACTGCAGAATTTGAGCTGTAGCTTGAAAGGCTGAGGGTTGTATGTGTGTAAAATAAGCTGGACAATCACAGATCTGTAATGTAACCCGATTCTTTGCATTTTTATGTTCCCTAAATGTGTTTACAGTCAAGAAAAATAGTAGTTTTTCCATTAACACACTGCTCTTGGAGCTATTTCTTGGATTTTCTATCATCAATGCTCTCTTTATTATTTTCTGCAGATGTAACACTGCATATGAGATTTCCATACACAAATAATATCCTCTCTTTTCTGGGACTTTGGAAAGCAACAAGGAAAGCCAAACCAATCCTGTCCCCCTGTTGAGGTTCTCTTTGAAGAATGATTGCTTTGTGGTTTCTTTAGGGCACAGCTTCAAGTTTGGAAGCAAATGCAAAGTGAGCAGATTCTGGCCAGCAATTCCACCTGCCAGCAGGGTGCATTTCTTAGGTTTTACTGCTGGTGTGCCCAGAACTCTCTCTGCAAGACACTAATGAAGCAATTAATGGAAAGGGCTTGTATATAACCCCCTAGAGACTAGTTGGTCTCATTTTCATGTAAAACTCAGCATCCAGAGTAACCTGATGCAGTTGGCTTTCCAGGATGACTCCTCATGAGTCCCAAAGCACCTGGACTTTGTGCAGTTATCCTTCTCTGCCTGTTGTAAAAGGCATCAGAAATGTGACCTGTCTAAAAATATTAATTACCACGAGCTCAGACCTGGCATTGCTGCAGGCAGTGCTTGCCAGGGGTATGGCAGCTGTATCTGGTACAGCAGCAGCTCCCTTTTAAGAGGAGCTTGCTGGTTTGGCTGCTTTAAGCAGCTTTCTTTGAGATATAGTT
This sequence comes from Nicator chloris, assembly GCA_013400495.1. NCBI lineage: Eukaryota > Metazoa > Chordata > Aves > Passeriformes > Pycnonotidae > Nicator > Nicator chloris. The sequence goes on along the minus strand of WAAE01018557.1, from coordinate 250,601 downwards.
TCCAAAATGCAGGAGGAGGAGAAAGCCACCTCCAGTAGCTGTGCTTGGAGATCACAGAACCATAGAATGGTTTGGTGTGAAAGGGACCTTAAAGACTGTCTTGTACCAACCTCCTGCCATGAGCAGGGACACCTTCAGCTAGTCTAGGTTGCTCAGAGCCCCATCCAACCTGGCTTTGAACACCTCCATGGATGGGGCATCCACAGCTTCTCTGGGCAACCTGTGCTGGGGCCTTACCACCCTCACAGGGAAGCATTTCTTCCTAATATCCAACCCTGCCCTTTTTCCATTTAAATCCTCTGAATGGGGAACCACTTTGAGCCTGTTGGCAGCTCTGGCTCAGGTAGGAAAGCAGAGGTCACAAGCAACATGGTCCCATGAGGCATCAGAACATTGTCAGTCTCTGTCACAAGATTTAGTTAAGCTGCTCAAGTTTTCATCAAGCTGCTGCCTCCAAAGGAAAGAAAATTTCCAGACACAGATGAGAACAGAGCCTGAAGCTGCTGAAGTGTGATGCCACTGGGTGTCAGGATTGTGGACTGGGTTGGGAATGCACCACATCTTGCATGAGGCTTTGCCAGAGCCCAAAAGTTGTGCTTCTGTTGTGTCTGCCAGCAGTGCTGCCTCTTCTATGACACCTCTGTGTGTGCCTGAGGGGGAAGTGCTCTGGTGAGAGCGTGATTAGGAAGGGTGACCTCGGAGGAGTCACAGCTGCCTCCTTTGTAATCTGCCCATGCTGATGCAAGTTTAAGGTCAAAACTTGTCACCCAGGATTTTGTTGGTGTGTGTCCTTTCTACCCTGGGCTGCAAAGGATCCAGCAATATAAAATGGTGGGTTTCCCATGGAAAAACTATGCAAGATACAGGTGGTTGTATATTTTCTCATCTCTTACTGTATTGACTCTTTGCTGTTCTGTCCCCATCCCAGGCCAAATCACAGTTTCAAAAACTCTTTGGTCATGATATTGATAAAGACAAATGGATAAACTATTTTAAAATCCTGGTAATTATAAAAGGGAAGGTTTTCCAAGACACAGGTTATGATACTTGAAGATGTGACAGTGATAATTGTGCAATGAGAAGCAAAGGAAATTCTCTCCCAGATGAATTACAGGATGAGTAAGAGCAGCCTGCCTGTCCAAGTCCTCCCCAGGGTTCTAGTGGGATCTGATACATCTCACTTCCTGTCTGAATTTGCAGCATGACTCTTGTGTGATTATTTTACAGGTCTCTGCCTGAAGCTGGCCCTCTCTTTGGGCCACCTGTGCCTTCTCTAAGCTGTGCTCATTGGGTTTGCATGTCCTGGATGAAACCAAGGCTGAGACGGGCACAATGGTGCTTTCGGAATGATGTTCAAAGCCTGAAGCAAAGCTGCTGTGTTTTGGTGCAGCCTCTGTATCTGGGGATTGTGGTGATGGTGGAAAACAGATATGGGAAGAAAAAACCAGGAGTGGGAAGCACAAAAGGTTAACGCGCTGGTGCAACAGGCAGGCCCGGGGAGGGGGAGTGGCAGGAAGGGGTTTGCAGATGCAGCTTTTCTGTGCTCTTATCTACCCCTCTGGCAGCAGCCTCAGCCAAGACTCGGCTCTTTGGGAAGTGGCCCAGAGCTTTAATGAAGGCAGGCGGGGAGGCGCAGCGCGTTCCTGGCTCTCAGGGGGCCCTTTGTCTCTCAAGGCTATCGGCTTTCTCTGAGGAGACACATCATCACCCAGCTCGGAGCTGGATAAGGGCTTTTGAAGTTTTCTGTTTGATATGCGTCACTGCCTCCGTCACACAACACAAGACCTTCTCTGGGTTTATCCTTTCGCTGCTGCAGTTTCACCCACCTGGTATGGCAACCAGAGATAAAACAGAGCTGAACCTCACGTGTCTTGGAATAACTGGAGTTTGGAGAAGGTGATTTCCTAGAGAGAGCAATTAGCACCTTCAGAAGGTCTTAGCAGGAGTGAGGATGATGAGTCTCTCCCTCCCATGCACAATCTGGGTTTTATGTCATGTAACCAGCTCGTTGATGGTCTCAGATCTTCTCCCCAGATCTGGCTGTTGGGCTGTGCTTTCTGGGGCTGTCCTGGCTGCAGCTTTTTGCCCGTGTGTTTGGCTGTCCCAGGCAGGCCTGGGCAGGTGCAGAGTCCTGCCCGCTGAGCTCAAGCACTGCTCTGAGGTCAGGGCATCCTCCACCTCCTGTGGTCTCTGGAGGCCACACAGCCCCCACCATGACAATAGTGCTGACTGTAGTAAAGTATTTGTTGTTTAAGTTCGGGCTTTGCTCACTAATGCCTGGTAAAGACAAGCAAACAGAAACCAATCTGGGCTTTCAGGGTCATTGTTAATTATTTAGGGAGGGGGATTCCTGGTTTCTCTATTAGTGGCAGGAGGATGCTTAGAAGGTGTTCACTGGAGTGATGAGCGGGTAGCTGATAGTTCTCCTTTCTTTTTCCCAAAGGCACATGGCTCCTGCTAACGGAGCAGTCAGAGCAGTCAGCAGGGCAGTACCTGAATGTGCTGGGTGGGATGACCTACCTTGGTGACTCGTGAGCCAGGATGTGTGAGCAGCTGGTGTCCTGGTGACACCAGGGTGCTTGCAGAGTTAATGTTTGACTGACCTGTGTGTCAGGTGACCTCTTGCAGTTTAGAAGTCAAGTCATGCATGGAGTCAACCAAAGGAAGAAGTCATGTGGAGGGGTGGGGTGAGGTACTTAGCCAAGAGGCAAAGCAAACAAATGATGAATGAGTTAAAACAACACTTCAGGTTATAACCAGAAGGGAGGCTCTGCTGAGAAGCTGTCTCCAGTCTCTTATTGTCTTGCCATTTCTAAGTGAGGGAATTGTGAGCACAATGAACTGTGCAAGATCAATACTAAAATACATTCACCTTGGATCTTCTTATATCTGCTGTGCAAGCAAACAGTATTTCCCATGATTGCTGAGAGGAAAAAGCTAATTAAAAGAGCTGCTATTTAATTGGCCTAGGTTCATCTTTATCTAATAGTCAACAGCAGACAAGTGAGTCTGAAAAGAAAAGCTCTGGAGGGTTGAAATTACTTGACCAAGATTGAAATAAACCCAGCTTGAAATCAGCTCTTGTAATTCCCAGCAGAAGGAGCCTGCCCAGCTGACCGAAAAAACATCTCTTGCTTGTGTTGCTGGCAAAGATTCTCAGCGTAGAGCAGAATACAAATGTCTCGTTTTAAAGAAATTACCTCTCTAAAGCTTGTCCTGGTGCTTATACACCCACATGAGCAGTGGTGGCTTGGAGAGGACTGCAGCAAACCAAACTGAGGCGAGATGCAGGTGTGCAAAGAATTTGGACAACAAAATTCCAGTTGGAGAACTGCACTGAGTTGCTGGGATGTACTCAACAGTGTTTTTGTTCATTGTGAGGGTGGGATGTGAACCTGTCCTGGGAGAGAATTTGCAGCACATTCAAGGGGGTTGAGGGCAGTCTTCTGTGCCTGTTGGTGCCTCTGTTCAACGTGGCACATTGCTCAACATGGCACATTTGTGCAGATTTATCCCCAAGCTTTCCTCTTTTGGGAAATTCAGCCTCTGAAAGATAGAGCCTCTGCATACAGTGGTTTTAGGATCAGGCCTTGTAGATGCTTAAAGTGCAACAGGGGTGTAATTCCTGAGCAACATGTGAACTCTGTAGGCAAGGTAAAAATCTAGGGATGGTGCTTTAATGGCAGCTATGTGTGTGTGAATGAAGTGGGGGATGTAACTCATCCCCGTCACATCTTTTTATGGGATTGTCCTGGCCAGATAAGCTGGTGTCAGGAATGCTACTGGCAGTTTCCTCCTGTTCCTTGGAAGCTGTTCCTGTTCAAAACTGGGAAAACTTGCAAGACAAGACTTGGGAAGAAATCAGGTTTCAGCTGCTGAACAAAACCACAATTCAGTGTCATGTCTTGGGTTCTTCTGATGTTTCTGGGGACACCAAAATATTGAACAGCCCGTGGCAAGTCCTGACTTTTGTTCTCTCTAACAAAAGTGGCTTTACAGTTGATATCCGTGTCTCCTGAAGTCTGGCATGGTGTCAATCACACCAGCCAGACACTCATCTCTACTGTCTATGGCTCAGGTGAATATGCCCATGTAGTTGACAGGGCAGCCAGAGCAGCGTGTGTCAGGAATGGTGTTCTCCAGGCTGAAGGGAGATTGGCTCCTTGTCCATGTCCTACACGGACATTTGTGATTGACTGACACCTGACACAGCTCCTGGGATACCCACTTGTCACCTGAAATCCTCCTGCACATGCCACTGTTACCTTCAGAGCAGACACTGCTTTCCTGAGGAGGAAGGAATCAGGTCAGGCTGTTTCTGGGGAATCATTTACTGCACTCTCCTGAGACTGACAGCTTAGCTCCTCTGACAAACTTGTGCCTGAGATTTAAGAGACAAAAATACAGTGTTTGTTACAAGTGATTGCCCCTGTCCTCTTCAGTCCATATCATTTTCTAGTCTGACATAGCCAAGTTATCAAATCAGTGCTTTTAGAGACTGGATTCATTTTATTTGTGACCAGGCAGTCCCTGGGACACAAGCTGCCAAGAATCTGTCAATAATCAACCAGAGGATATCTTATCTTTTTTTTCCTTGGCTAAACACATTGTAAGGGCTAACACACCATGAATAATAGATAGTAATAAAAAAACCCACATCCCCTGTAAATCTGTCCCAGCTGTTACTAGGCTGAATTTATGACAGCAATATTTAATCAACTGTTTTCAAGAAGAGGGTTACAAAAACACTGTGCTAAAAGTGGTGGGTCTTGCAAAAGTTTTCTGCTTTCTAGCCTGTAAGGGTCCTGGAAATGGAGAAATGTGAGAGGTGATATGGATAGACTTAGGGGCTTTTTATTTGTTTTAATCCATAGCTGTGCTGTCTCACCTGAGACCACCCACAGGAAATGGATTTACAATCTCTGTGTTTTGTGCAGTGTCTGTCTCGTAAAAGCAATGCCTAAGAAGTCTGACTCTGTTCTCACTAACCTCAGTCACTTGCTTTTCAGATGTTTGTTTTTCTCTATATTATGAGATGTAGAGAACTCATTTGCTGTGATGGTTGAGATTTTAACTGCTGTACCTTTTACTAGGTGTCTACCCCCGCATTAAGGAAACCTGAATTCCCAATAATTTTAATTTAAAAACTTATCTGGTCATCTTTGTGGTGTCACACCTCATCCTGTTGTTTGCTGGAGCTCTAGATTTTAGCCTTTCCCCTGGGTTCCAGATTTTTCACATGCTGCCTGATTCAGGAGTCTGGCAAATCATAGGTCAGCACTTTTCTACCCTTAGAACATCCTTTGTGAAAACAATGGCTTGAATAAATGAATAGAAATTTTCATTTCCATTCTGGTATTTGAGACTTCAGGGTCCATTTATTAAGTGACCCTCTGTGTAGCAGTGATAGCTGTTACTTTTACATCACAACATGGCTCCATTAGCTACGGCTCCAAGAAAAAGTTAGTAGTCCTGGTGGAAGATTGAGAATCAGAAATTGTCTCATCCAGAAGAAGTTTGCACAGAAAAGGGATCGTGTCAAGTCAATGTGTTGAGATTTAGGCTGAGGAGCATTTCTTCACATTGCTAAGGAGCTTGGAGCAAGTATCTGAAATGCTTCTTCAGAGCCTCCAGCTTAGTGGAATCCAGCATTGTGGGAAGTCATCAAGGTGATTTCTGCATCCAAGCAACTGTGGATACAAATAGCATGCAGGTTTAGGTAAGGGTAATCAAATCGTGTGCCCCAGGCTGTAAGATGGTATCAGCAGGGGTTGGGAAAGCCAAGCTTCCCAGTCCTTCCCAGTGCTCCCCACTGGGGCTGCCCGGTGGCCACTCTTTGCCACCAGTTTGCTGTCAAACTATTAGGGAAGCAAAGTTCCATTGAGCATTAATAACAGTAATGAAATCCATTGCTCTGCTGTTTGCTTTTCCTTCTTAAAAGCATTGTGTTTGGAGGTGGCCAAGAGCTCAGCTTAAAGAATGCAATCTCTTCTTCTGAGCTTTCTCCTCTTAGGCTTTTGATGTTTTAAAAGTCCTTTGGGGGGGTTAGACATCCCAAAAGTGCAGTTTCTCTGGGCACAAAACCCTTTTTGGTCTTTGACTTGGGCTTGTGATTTTATGGGAGAGGATCTTTCCTGGCCTGTGTGGTATTTGACTAACAATGAAAATATATTAATACCATGCCCTGGAGAAATGGCTGCTGAAATGAACTGTCAGGGCAGTGTAAGACTTCTTGCTGTCTGAGGGGATCTGCAGCCACCAAGAAGCAGATTTATACTCAGTGCTGCTGCAGCTGCAGTAAATCTAATGTCAGCTATATCATGCCAAAGGCAAAGCTTCTCAGGCATGTTGCAAGGATGACTTTCAGTGTGGTAGAGCAGCCAGCTCTGGTCCTAGGTAAACAGAAACTGCAAAACCACTCAGAAATTAGAAAGAATATGGGGGGGATGTGGCACCAAAATATTTTATTTGGCTGGGGTGCAGGAGGAAGGTGGGCTTGTTACCAGATTTACTGCTGCTTTGGTTGGTGCTCTTGCTGGTTTCTTGGTTTGTTTGTGGTTTGGTTTTTCCCCCTCCAAAGGTGTTGTGAAGTGTGTATCCTTTCTGAGTATTGCACTTAGTCTTTTGATCAGAGGTTAAGGATCAAATATTGATTCAGTTTTGAAATGTAGGTAAAAAATGGCCATTCCTCCCATTTCCACCTCTAACAGTTTGCTTACAACACTGTTAGCTAGGATAGGTTGCAGTGCTGTAGACCTCTGTACCTTGGACTTCCAGGTGTATTTTGCTGATCGTGCTGCCCTCAAGCATGGGCTGTTAGCAGCAATTTTGTTTCAAGGGAAGCTTAAAACTCACATCTCCCTCACACAGGAAAGCCTCAAGTGCCATGAGATTTGAGCCTCTTGGCTTCATGACTTATTTTTATTGCTGGGTTCATGATTCACTGGTTCTGATCAAACCAATTCCCAGCAATAAACAGCAGGAAGGGGAACAAAAATGTGTGTCATGATGATAATACGATGAGTGAAGGGACCAATAACCCTGAGAGGAGGGTGAGCCAGTCCTGGTACAAAAGATATGGCTCATCCTGTTCATAGCATGGCACTGCCAGGAACCTGGGGCAGAGAGAGATGAGATAAAGCTTAAAGGAGGAGAGATGGGTGAATGACCACAGACTCCAGTTCAGGGAAGCACAAACACCCTCTCTGCCACTGCACCACAGACCACCAGCCATGTGGGCAGTGGGGCTGAGCATGTGAGCCCATCATGGCCTGGGCTACCAGAAAAGCCCACAACATGGTCTCTGGCTCCCTGGTATGGAAGGAGATTCATGAGGGTGGGTACGATGACAAGGCTATTTCTGTCCACCCTCAGCATATTTCTGTGAATCTTCAGCTCTCCCTTACAAGAGAAGATGTCAGTGCACTCAAGTACAAGAAATTTTGGTTAATAGCCTATGAGGTCCTGTTGGTTTCTTAGTGCCTCTACTTTGCAATTTTGGGGCCCAGCCAGCTGTGCAGCAGCAGTGCAGCTGCCACATGCTCATTTGCCTAATGAGCCTCAGCCATCAGAAGGCAGCCAGGGAAGGGAAATGTGAAGCTGAACTTTGACTTCATGGGCTCAGCAGAACTGGACTGAGCTGCAGATGTGAAAGAAAGCACAAGAAGCTTGGTAAAGCAGTACAGCTGTACGGTTTTGGTTGTTGTGTGAGTGCTCCTGTTGTGGTTAGAAGCTTCATCTCCAACTGCGATGCTTTTGCTCTCTGTTCTTCCCTATGGTGCTACTTCATCTCCCTGCTGGAAGATATCCTCAGCTGAAAACATGAACTTGCCAGTCTGGATGGTGCTTTCATGTCCCAGTGGCTAATGTGAATGATCTGATCTCCCCAGGCAGAGCCTTTTCCAGCAGTTCACAGGTCCAGGGCAGCTCTTGGAGCTGGGCTCTGCTCCTTCTTATGCTCAGGGTTCCACGTAGTCACTTGCTTTTCTTGTCCCTCTGCATGACACGCTATCAAGAGACATCTTATCAACAGTAGCGCTGCCTTGAAGAGAGCTAATTTATGTGATAAGGCCTTATTGCTCGTTTCTCAATCTGTATCATCACACTGCCTGCTCAAAAAAAAGATTATGGTGATCAAAAACCTGCAGGACAGTCACCTTGAATAGTGTTGTGCTCCTGAAAATGTTGTACGTGACATAAATCTTGATTAGGATGTCATTCAACAGGGAGAGAAGCTATTGTACTTCCACCAGCTTATAGTGAATGCTTAACATTTTTGTTATGTGGAGTTTATTATTTTAATGGATCACCACGATTATGCAGCTGCACTGTTCAGCAATAAAGAGATGGATGTTGCCTGGCTAAGCCCACTGGCCCTGGGTGAGGTCTCAGTGGTGGTTGCAGCCACCAGCAATGCTAAAGCAGCCACTGCTGTGGACACCTGCTGTACAAGGGGCTGAGCTTGGTGGGAAAGGCTGGCAGGTTGTCCTGACAATAGAGTCTCAGAACTTTAATTGTGGCTGGTTTGTTGTTATGAACAAGCCAAATCTCTCTAGTTCCTCTTTAAAAACAAGTGGTTTAATTAGGCAGTCTATTTACAGTGAGATGTGTATCTAAAGTGAAGGGCATTTCTTCATCACCTTCCACTTTGCTAATAAGCACAGCTACAATAGACTGCCTGCCTTGGGAGAAGTATCTCCATAGATTTTTTGGTTTGATATGGAGGGTGCCCTTAAACTTGGCTTAATGTGACCTTGTCTGGTTAATTTTTTCCCACCGTGCAAAACAAACACACACAAAAAGGTAAGAAGGTATAAAGCTGATTTCTCAGTTGCTATGAACTGGCATAAAATGCATTTAATGCCTGGTTGATAGTAGCAAGAAATTTATTTGTGGGCATACTCACCTGGCGCAGATATGTTGGGTGGGTACTGTCTCTTGGCAGTGGCCACAGAGCATAAACCAAGAGTATTAGTGATACTTCCTTCTGGGATGTGCTCTGCAGTGGAGATGTGTCCTGTGCTTAATATCTTCCAGTAGGCTTTCCCGTGAATTTGTCAAATTGTTTTTGGAATCCTTGGTAAGCCCTTGACATCCTTGTCATCTGCTGGCAATTAGCAATTTTAGAGGTTGTGGTTGAAGCCTTCTGTGATACTTTGTTGTCCTGGTGCTGGGTCCTACTCTGAGAGCTTTAATCAGCCTTGTTTTCTGGCAAAGCCTGTGCTCTTGAATCTCCTCATTAGCAGGTCTCTCTTCTTTTTTGTTAGAAAAAGGTGAAGTGCACAATGTCAGCCAGGAGTGTTTAGTTTGGGAGCAAGGGTATGAGTTAGCAGCATGGGAACAGTCAGATAAGGTTTTTCCATGCACAAGCATTGCACGGGGTTTGTAAGTCACTGCTGTATTTGACCAGCTCTGTTGACTTAAATATACAATTTCTCATTTACAAAATAAATTTCAAATGCCTCCTTATGTCATCAGTGACTGAGAGATCTCTATGATCTTCACCTCTCTCTGAGAGGGCACTGAAGGAGATACTGAAGGGGTACTTACACTTGTGGAGTGTAAGTAATGGCATTCCCACAACCACATCATGGAGGATGTAACACCATGACTTCTCTGCTCTTACTTCCCAGAAAAAATGATAAGATGACATTTTGTGCTGGCTTTGGATTTTTCTTTCCTTGTCCCTGTTAATGCATTACCCTGGGAGCTTGCTCGTTCTGGGAAGCTCAGCAGAGATTGTGACCAGAGCTGAGCCACCCTGGGCCATGCAGTGAGGCAATAGGGCACCTTCAGCCTGAAACAGCAGGGAAATATTTGGGGCTTTTGCTGCCTGGGAGCCTTTGCCCTTGGCTCCATGACTGCAGTCACACAGGTCAGTTTGGTGCCTGGGATGGGGGTCTTGAAAGCAGGTTGTTTCCCCTTCCAAGAAAAGGGGATGCAATCATCTGCACCAGGCAAGATGCTGAGGGGACCATTGTATCTGTGTGCAGCTGCTCTAGAGTGTAACATGGTGGGCTGTTGTTACAGTAATTTCTAAATGGCAAACACTACAGATTGTTGTAAAGTCCCAGTTCAGACATACACATAAAAATTACCAACGTGTTTTAATTGTTTAGACTCCCAAGTTTGTTTTTAAAATCCACTCAGGGTTTCTGTGTGCCTGATCACAATTTGCCATTAGGGATCTAAATGCCTCAGGAAAATGTGATTTACTTGCTACACCCTGCCACTTCTGGGAAATCACACCCCAAACCTCCAATTGGGTCAGATTGGAGTCGGTCCTGTGAAGGGAGCCAGGAGGAAAAAGTGGTCCTTGAGTGTGGTCATCTGCCCAAGGCATCTCTTGTTTCCTGAGCAGTGAATAAGTACCTAAGCAGTGGCCCTTTAAAGTAACCCAGAAAGGCATGACACTTGCCTACACAGTACTCAGAGGGACAAAAGAACATTTCATAATTGTTTGTCCAGATAAACAAGTGTCAAGCCTGCACTCTGAATTAGTTATGGTGGCTTAAGTTAGCCTTTATTATCAGCAGAAGAACACTTGTTATTTGATCTCTCAGATGAATGCCTGTGCTGCTGCTTTGCTCACTTGGTTAAGTAACACATGATAAAGTTTTTCTTATGTCATGTATTATTTTATACCACATAGAGCAAAAGATAATTTGATTAAAAAAAATCAAACCCAAAAATTAACATTTCTTCCTAAATGCCAGTGGAGGTTAGTCAGTTTAAACCAGCTCTAGTCCTGAAGTTGTAAAATGAATGAACTTCAGACAGGGTTATGTTTTCTGTAGTCAAAGATGGTGAGTAATAAGACTTGAAGTTGAACATTGAGTAAGGGTAACTCATAGCTTGTCAGAGAATTTCCAAGTATAAGGAATAGGAAAGAAAGCAGGTTAGCTATATTTTAAGATGCCGATTAAGTATAAAAGAATCACACATTTGTCTCAAAGCTCAAATCCAAAATTGCCTGTCTTTAGTAACTTCTCTTTAGAGTGTATCATGATACTGAAGCCAAATGGGTGGTTCCAAAATAAAAAAAAAAAACAAGACCCAAACCAAAGCCCAAGGTGCTGGCAGCCTGGCAGCCTTTCTCTTATCTTCAGTGAATAAAGAACTGCTTGTTCACAACCTATGACATGGGGTCATTTGAAGGTGGGTTGCAAAACAGAGAATGAGAAAAACAAGGATATTTGAGTAGGTTTTGTGCCATGAGGATACCTGTGTGATCACCTCATCTAATAAATCCTTGCAGAATGTAAATTGAAACAACTGCGTTCCTGGTGTCCTAGCTTGGACATGGATGCTAATGGGGACAGTGAGGTTTTTAGCAGAAATAGAAAATAAAATTGCAGCCTTCCTATGGTCCCAGTCCTATATTGGCAGACAGTTGTCTTTATTGTGCCAGGGGGGCTGTTGGATTCAGCTGTTCTTGCTGGATAGTTTATTAATGTTGATGCAAACAGGTGTATTACCTTCAGAAGGCTTGAGAAAAGGCCCATAATCCTTGCAGATATGTTTTATACTTCTGCAAAATGTCAGTGTTAACCTGGCTACTGAAAAAAACCCTCAAAGTCCAGAAGCATAGTCAGTTTAAAAGTATTCTGCCTGCCAGCTGGAGATAATCCCCAGTTGTCCAATACATCACTACTGGCCTCTCTGATACAGCTGGTGGGTGAATGGTCAGTTATGTAGACTACTGTGGGTCCTGCTCTGCCTAATAATCCCAAATTTTTATGCAGCACTTTCTATTCATAGGTCCTGGAGCACTTTGCAGAAGTACATCTGTGTTTCACAGAGGGCAAAAAAGGCATACAAGGGGCAAGTACTCAGCTGAAGTGCACCAGTGGCAAGCTGTAGACTAGAAAATGAGCTCTACTCTTTTAGGCTAAACCTTTGAGCCTATCTAGTCTGTTAGAGTAAAACTCACTGGTTCTAGACTAATACCTTCCAATAGTTACTCCCAATATGGTAATGGGTCAACTCTTACTTAGAGCACGTAGGATAGGGAAAATGCCTCCGTCAGTCTGATGAGGATCTGTGCTGAAAACTAAATGAGTTCAGGCAAGGAGAAATTCTTAATGTATGGCACTGCAAATGAGCATTATGGATATCTGAGTGGATGCCTGGGTTCTGATTCAGTCCTGCAGCTGGGAAATGTGCCCTGTTTGTTGTGGGAATGAAGCCCCTTTTGCCTGGGTAAGAAAACCAGATCATGGGGAGCAAGTGACTGTTAGACTTGTCCTGCAGTTAGGGACTTTTGGGGTGAAGTAAGCCTCACTTTTTTACTTTCCATGGAAAATGTAGGGACAGAGATTCTCCTGAATCTTCCTCCTGCCTGGAGTGTGTTTGTTGTGGCACTGCCGGGAAGGCAGAGCTGAGCAGCAGACCGAGCCCACTGAGGGTGGTGTCCCACCCAGCAGTGCCCAAGCCATCACCTCTTGGGAAGCCAAGCAGGGGCAAAGTGTGAGACACTGGTGATCTCTGCTGAGAGAAAAAGCAGGTCTGGCACTTCTGTGCTCCTTGGGGAGCACATATCCTAAATATGATAGCCAAGGAGGAAACAAAGCCAAAAAGCACAAGATGTGAGGTGCAAAAGGTTTCCTGTTCAGCTTTGTGGGTTGCCCTAGGGTTTTGGTACAGAGAGGTGAAAGAGGGCAGGATGCCAGGAGACACGGATCTTGGTTTGTTTTGGTTTATCTTCTCTAAGGTAAGGGACAGCTATTGAAAGGTCAGGAAAAATTAGTCACCTATTTGCAGAAATATTACTGCAGGTTTCTGAGGGACAACAACAGTTCCAGCCAGAAGCCCTATCTGCATGTAAGGAACAGCTTTCACTGTAAGAGTTTACCTATGAAAGATGGGGCACAAAGGGGAAATCATCCATTTCCGTTTGCAGATACAGAGCAGAGCACGGGGGGATAACTGGCCTGCTCCAAACCACACAGGTGACAAGTTAGAGGAGACCTGGCCCTGCCCCAGTGCCACTGATTGCAGACTGGAGCCAGCTTTGTCTCTCCCCCTCCTGCCCCTCCTCCTGCCTGCTGCGGGCTGTAGTAACAGGCTCTTGGAGCTGGTCCATGAGCTGGGGAGAGGCTCACAGCTTGCTGTGCCAGGGCCTCTGCCAAGTGGCTCCATTAAGAATTGCTTTCATGATTACAGCGCTTATGCAAGCGGGGAGCAGGCTTTTGGGAGGATGTTTGTATTGCACAGATCCTTTATCTGGCTTGACTATCTCCTCATTACCTGCATCGAAGAATTGCCTGCCTTAGTGGCCAATAAAACTAAATTGCTAAATCCAGCTTTGTGTAACCCTATTTACCTTTTGTACCAGATTAACCTCTATCATGTTTGCAAGTGTGTTGGGAAAGTAACATAAACAGAGGTAGGTGGTGGAGGCAGAGGCCAGCCTGGAAGAGCCAGCAGTGCCCTGTTTGCCAGGGCAGCACAGATAAGGGGAGGCTTGTGCCAGGCAGGCAGTTGAGGAGAAGCTGTTGCCAAGCCAGTGCTGATGAACATGATATTTGAAGGAGTCTTCCACACCTTTTCTGGATTAGCAGAAATGGCTGGGACTTCAGGTAAACAGTGAGGAGCCCAAGCTTTGCAGAAATAGTTGGTGGGGAAATGAGTCCTCAGGGCTGGCATCAGCAGGAAGCTGTCCTGGTGACTTGGCAGCTGGGTCAGTGCCAGCCTGATGTTACCAAGCTCTTCCCAAAGCATGCCCAAAGCACAGTCACCACCCTGCCACGCTCAGCCTACACCTGGGGCAGGACCCAGGTGCTCGGAGGGATCTCTGTTTTGTGAGCCATGGAAGGACTTCAGGTATCAGGGATGGGGGATGACTGTTGGGATAAATACTGCAGGGACCCAGGGGACCAGCTCTTGAGGAACAGCATCATGGCCTGTGTGTTGGCTGGTGTATCCCTATGGCTAAAGACAGGAGGGTTTCCAAAAGTTCAAATGTGGGAGCTTCCTGTTTTTCTGAGAGCCTGCTCTGTGGGGCTCACTTGGAGCAGATCTGGTTTCTTGGTCAGCTCAGTTACACTATGCTTGAGCAGCTCCTTCTACCTTTCCAGTAGGGAAAAGAAAAATTGCCTTGAGAGTATTTATCAGTGAACAAAACAAGTACTGCCTGGGAAAATGATCCCATTCCTTCCCCACTGCAGAATGTGTTTCTATGCTTTTATCCTGCTGATGTACTTAAAACAAACATGTGTCTATACAACTTCATGATAATTACAGCCCTGGCAAAAATTTCCAGGATAGATTAGTTTTATGAATGGATCTTGCATGCAGTTTGCACTTTGGATTGTGTTAAGATCTTGCTGCTTTAGGTTCAGATGTTTCCTAGAAAGTGTGGCAGTGCAAGTTTTAGACTGAGCGGCTGAGAAATCCATGGCTTAGTAGCTGTGTGGATACATTTCAATTTTTTTTCACTAATGTTTTATCCTTTCTAAGATTCAGAAAAAGAACTGAAGGGGAAGAATATGAATGTGGTTTTTTTCACCATATTTTAATTTTTATTTTGTATCAGGATTTCTGGACTTTTGGAATATTCATTGAAGCCAAGAACAATTTTTGCAGTGTTTGAACAAGCCATTGTGAGCTGTATTGTACCATCACTGAGTTCACAAGGCTGTGTCCCATTAAAGGGAAACTGGAGCTCCCCTTGCTTGTCACTCCAGTTTAGTTGAATGGAAGTACTTGTCCTTATGATCTCCTGAAGAGGCCTGTTAAGCTAAACCTTGTGATTTCAGTTGAGTGCTTTGTCTCATCCTTAGAAAAGGAGGTCCCAAGCCCCTTTTTTCCAGTCAGATCTAACAAGGCATGAGGAAAGGAAGAACAAGGATGGCAAGCACTGCTTGCCTTTGGGGTAAGGCTTCAGGGTTCTGCTATCCTGAAGCAGAGAGCAAAGGGAGGAAATACCAAAAGAAATCCTGGAGGTGCCAGTGTTTCCAGTGAGAGGTGGATCAGAAAGCTTGTTCTCCATGCATGACCTGGAAAACTCAGCAATGACCACACTCCCTGCATCCAGGCTGTGCATCCTGAGTGGAACTGAGCTTCAGCAAGTTCTGAGCCTGGGATGAGGTTTGGAAATGAAGGATTGAAGCAATTGGAATCTGGGACCCAAGAATAACTTGCACTTGGGTGCAGACTGATTATTTTGAACTCTTTTCATCCTACTGAGCTGTTAACAGCAGGAGTGTGACTTGTCTACAGCTCGTGCTTGGACACAGGCCTGTGCCAGGGGTGGCAGGTGCAGCTGGGAGGGAAGAGGGGGAGCAGCAGAGCCGTGTTATCCCTGAGCCTCTTGGGATGCATCTTGGCTCCTTAGCTGGGTGCTTGCCTAGCCCTATTTATTGCTGGTGGCCCTTGAGAGAGAAGCATTGGCTTTGCTCTGTTTCTGAGACACCTGGAATGCAGAGAAGGTGAAGTTCCTGGGCAGGTGAGCATGCAAAGGAAGAGTTGGGTCTCAAAGCTTCCCTGAGGGGTGTTACTCGTGTTGAAGCAGGCACTATTTAATCTATTTGCTAAACAAAAGCCTCCAGTCCTCCATGTGTTAGTGGACTGTGAGAGGTCTAGTTACAAGTGGCACAGTTTACATAGCATTTTGTCAGCAGCAGGTCTGCAGTTTTGGAATTTTTTTTTCCCTAAATCATTTAAGAGAGTTACATCATAGAAGATGCAAGTGCAGTGGAAATTTTACTGTCCTGGACTTCGCAACTTCTACAGAGCAAGCAGCAGCCAAGCAGATAATCCCATCTTCTCATATCTGTGACTTTGTCCTTGCCTGACATGAATTTGATCATGATGTCTGTTTATGTGCTGGCTCCTTTAGATGCTGGTGAGGACAAAGATGTTGGGAGGGTGTTGAAGAGGAAAAGAATGATGACAAAGACCAGCAGCTGTTGGTTAACCAGTCTCACTTGCAAAGAAGGCCCGTAGCAACAGGGAACTGTTAATAACTCCAGAGACTGGATGTTGACAGGACTGGGGTTTGCTTGAGTGGCAAAATGGTGAAATCACGTCTAAACTCTGTTCTGAAGCTGGGGAGGCAGAGGTATTGTCAAGCTTTTGTTCCCCATGAAGGATATCTTTGCCAGAAGAAATCATATGTGAACATTTCAAATTGTTGGGTGAAACGTCCTTAAGCAAAACTGTTGGTCACTAAAGTGAAAAATTTGCCTGTTCCCTCAACAATTACCATCTTGTTTCCAGACCCATAAGGTGCATGTCCTAGGAATAGAATAAAATGCAAGTTGGCCACAAATGTTTCCATGAAAGTGTTTTCATTAGAAAATTTTGTTGAAATTGAAACCTTTGTGTGAAAGGATCAGATTTCATGAATTTCCTGTTCTGTAAGTGGTTGTGAAAACAAGTTTAAAGTCTTGGACATATGTTTCCTTTTTTATGAAGAGGGACTTTATATTTTTTTCCCCCATCTCCCATTTTGGCACAAAAATCCATTTGAATAAAACTTTTATTTGAAGTTTTAACAAGTTCCTGGAAAAAATGGCAATCAAATAAGAGGAAAAGGTCAAGCCTTTGTGTGTCTGGCTGCTTCCAGCTCCCTTTCAGGGCTGCACTGCAGGGCACAGGGCTGTCACTGGGGTCTGTCCTGTGCCACTGGTGGCATGTTGGCCAGAGCAGGCAGGGGAGCACAGGCAGGGCCCAGTGAATGCAGTCCTTGTGCCATTGGGGAGGAAAAGAGTCTGTGGCTGCCTTAAGTCATGTAGGGGACAAACAGGAGCTGGAAGGATACACAGCCCTTGGGATGAGCACTGAGATCAGCTGAGTTACCTGTCTCAGTTACCTCTCACCTGTCTCAGGTGCTGGAGGTAGCTTCCAAGGCTGTCCAGAGCAAAATCCACGAGGGGTTTGTTTTGCTACATGATTTAACCCCATACCATGCTGCTTAAGTGCTTAAGTGGCCTTTTTAGCACCTGACAGCTGTCATTGTGTGACATGCTGTGCTTTCCTGAAAACATAAATGTGATTTATGGCTGCTGTTCTGCCCTCTTCAGCATCAGGGAGCATGGCTAAATCAAAGCACCTCTAAACTCTATGAATTCAAGAAGTTGGTGATCTTCATGCCCTTTTCCTAAACTTTGGCCTGATAACCAGCCTGCTGAAGTCAGAGAAAAGGCTCCTGTTGCATGTAATGGATCTCTTGTGTAGGCCAGATTTGCACTAGCGTGCTTCAACCTTATCTCTTTAACATTTGGAATAAGCCTCTTCACCAGTTTCCCAGGATAGGAGGGCTTGAGAAAATTCAGAGTAGCACAGGCGATGTGTGTGTGAGTCACTCAGTGTGTGGAGCCTTCACCCAGTCATCCCCAGATTTCCCACATGGTTTGGAGCAGACAGGTTGTGTTATGGAACAGGAGCAGATGAGTCAGCTGGTTATGGGCTGTGACTGTCACTTGCAGACATGATCCTCCTTTTGTTCCATGGAGACTGACCTCTTCGTGTGGGGCCTGCAAACCTGGGCAGATCTGGCCTTGGACCCGGTCTCAGTGGACAGATGAACTTAAATGATGGAAGAGGACTTCTCCTTTCTTCTGTCCTAATTGCAGACACACTGGCATGCCAAAAATACATACATTTGGGGATTTATGGCAGAGTTTGAGTGGGCTCTCACCTCATTCTTGCTTATGTCCCTTGTCTGCTTTTTTCATCCCTGGACTCAGTGGTTTCAGGTGCATCCTGGGAGAGGTGATGTTCCTGGCCTGAGACTGCCACAAGTCTACAGGCTCATCATCTGTCCAGCCTGACTTTCCACTGGCACGGTTGTGTCACTGTCAGCCTGCAGTAATGACATTGCCACTGCCAGAACTGCTGCTGCCACTGTGCAGGAACTCTCCTGGAGCTCATTGCAAAAAACTGAAAAAACCATTAATAATTGGGCAATGTATCCCTGCTCATGCTTAGCTGCTACCTGTATTAAACTCATATGCTGCTGAAGCCAAAAGGCAAAGCTCTTGTGGTTCCTTGGGGCACCAGGGTTCACAAGAGGAAGGGTTGCAGATGTATCTTGTCCATTTCTGCTTTTACTTCTGGTAGTCTTCCCAGGTGGCCCATCCTGAGAGAGGGCGTGGACAGATTAGGAGGGATTGGTGATACTGTGGCTTGTTGTTAAAGCAAATCCGAGGGGCTGTGTCAACAGTGTAACACAGCAGGATGTGGAAAACAGTTTGTTTCGTCTCCTTTGGAGTAGCTGAGAACAGGATGGGATGCTCTGAGCTTCCTGTGTCTGTCACTTTTCTCCGCTTTTCCTTGCATACTCGCCAAGCTCTTGGTATCTTGACTGTAACTGGTCTGTAGCAGGGAAATGGAGTTTGTCCTGAACCTTTGTTTCCCTTTTATTGCAGTCCACCAATCTTTTCTCTTCTGTCACACAGAGATAAATATTGGTTTCAGAATTAAAGACCATGTCAGGAGTAGACTCCAGTTTGTCTTAATAAGTTCATACAATTTGTTTCATATGATGACATTAATAAACATCTCTCATCTCAATGCATACTCTGAGCATGGGTAGGAAACAAAGCCATCCTGACAGCCACAGCTGTGCTGTGCTCCCCTCAGCTTGGGGAGGGTGTTGCTGAGCCCCACAGCCTGGCCAAAAACCTCTGCCTTTTCCCAGGAAAGTTTTTCTCTGCTCCAGACCACACAGATGCCTGACTGGATCAGGAAAATCTCTGTAACTCCATCACCTAAATCACTGCTCTATGATTACAAATTTTCACAATTTATCCCTTTAAAGAACAAGAATGCCAAAAATTTTGGCAGATTGAACTTGATTTAGTAAGATAGAGCACCCCTTCTCACTGGAGACTTATCAGAGCCTTTAAGTGTTTTGTGAGGTTTCTTCTTTCTCTCCTCAATTTTGCTACCGTCTACTTGTACCTGATATTTTATAAAGAAAATACTTTATGGCAGCTGTAGAACAGCTATTTTAAGCAGGAGCTTCCTGCAGTCAAATCAGGCCATCACTGCTCTGCCCAGTTTCACTGTTCTTCTCTGAGGGGCAAAGGAGCAGAAGCCTCTTCCCAGCAGGTTCCCATTATCTGGTCTTCAGCATGTAACTGTGCTGGGGACACTTTCTCCCTTTGACACAGTACTGGCCCTCAGCTTTGGCTTTTGGGGGCTGAATGCACCTCCTCAAGGTCTGCCTCACTGGTGACTAGAGAGAGCACAGGAAGTGAGAGGTCCTGCATGAGGAGAAAGGTGAGGCTGTTGGCAAGCTGACATGGCCGGAACTTGTCCCCTAGTTCTTGGGGGACAGCTGGAGCCCCAGTTTGATGCTGAAAGAAGGCTGTTCCTTGCTCAGACCAAGCAGCCTGGGGAGAACCTTGGATTATTTCTCTTGCTTCTCCCTGGCAGTTCACAGGCAGTGCTGCCCTTGTGCTGGAGATAGAGAGGGAGAGAGGAAGGGCAGCCTGAATGGAGGTGAGGTTATGTTGTGCAGAGAACTGCACTGGATCTGTGCCTGGAAGCTGTAAAAGAGGCTGTCCTGGGAGCACCACGCTCACCCTGCTCATGGATGCTGCTCTTCCCGACCTCTGACTGGTCTCCCTACTCAGTCCTGGCCTGCATGAAGTCCTTGTCTGCTTTCCCAGTCCACAGCCAGCATGTGACCTCTTCCAGTCTCACCTGGCCTCGGCTAGGCCAGCTTTCCTTGTGCCTTGCTTCCCCATGAAGAGAAGTCTGCCTTGTTTCCAATGGATTATATGTGACATAAGTGGTTTGCAGCATGTGCTTTCCTTCCTGCTGCATTGCTGTAACACTTGTTCCATCAATCAATTTCACCCAAAAAAAGGTGTTGAGAGACAGAAAGAATCTGAGGTGGTCCATAATTAATGAGCCATCTCCAAGAAACATCTCATGAGGTCTGTGACTCCTGTTTTCTCTCAGAAGAGCTCCTGTTCCACCTACATTCTTTCACTCCCCCTAAATCCCCTTCAGAAGAAGGGCCTGCTTGGTGGTTGGAGGCAGCCTAGGAGGGAATTAGCAGCGTTGGGGAGGGAAGCAGTTTGACTGTCTTGTCCTTTTGATCTGTTACCATAAAGTTATTTATTCCTCATGCTGTTTATCTTAGAACCAATGGGGTTAATTAAGAGTATGGAAAGATAGAACTCCATTCATCTGAGGTTCTCTGTAGCTTGGAAATGGTATTGGCTTGTCTTAAAGCACCTCTCCCTTACTTTCCTTGAAGTGTTTTGCTTCTGGCACAGGTTATGTGAAGGGTTCTACCTGACCCTGGCCAGGGACAGGAGCCAAGTGCATTGTTCAAGGCCCATGGGTGAATCCATGGCATGATCAGAGTCCTTGGCTATGAATCCCTGTTCCTCAGCCCTCCCACTCCCCTTCTTGACCCTAGTGTTTTGTACCCTTTCACACAGTCATTATCTCCTGTTTCTGCAGCCTGTTTTTCAGGGTGAGTGGCAGGAGATGTGCTGCATGAGGGAGTTAACTCCACTGTGAGAGAAGCTCTGCAAATGGTCTGTCTGCAACAATGTAGGAAAACTGAAAAAATGTCATTATTTTTCTTCTCCTATACAAGTCCTTGGCTCCCCAGAGCAGAGCCTGGGACGTGCTGCAGAGAATCCACGAGTGGGCTGTCACGCTGCAGGGTAGGATCTCGAGATGAGGAAATCCCCACAGGATAGTGCTGGTATTCTCTAGGAATACTAGACCTGCGTGCACTGTGGTAACCCCCAAGGCCATATCCTGTCTTCCAAGCAGACCAAACCTGCTTTTTCCAGGCCTCATTTCTACCATTCCATCCCTGTACCTTGAACAATGTATTTATTAATTTTTGTCCAGTTCAGGCTCTTCTGTTGTGACAGAAGCCTCATGGAAATGAAACATTCCTGATGGGTTTCCAGCCCTTATAGAAATAAAGTTCTAGTTCCTTGAGGTCCCCTCAGCCCTTAAGGTATCCAGGCACAGGATATTGCCATTTAATGGCAAAATTGGTGCAAGTTTTGCTCTCCAATGCCCTGCAACAATTGCAAGCACCAAGGCTCAGACAATAAGAGCCACCTGTTGAACCAAGGTCATCTCCTGAGCTGTGCACCTTGAGGAGATCAGGGTAAAGCTACACGATGTTCCTGGCAGTGTGTGTATTTTGGGGCAGTGACTGCCCCATAAGACAGTGTTATCCTTTGAAGGTTTTGTCCAGGTTCTACATATTTAGTATTTTTATTTTTGTAGTATCCAATGAAGAAAGCTCTACTTGCAGAAAACTGTCCTGGCAAAGCAAATCCTTTTCCAGCTGGAAGAAGCTGTAAAGCTGCCACAGTCTTTGTCTCTAGTGCAAATCAATTTTTTCTGAGCCATAGGTGCAGGAACTTGCTATGCTGGCTGATGTGGGTGCTTGAAAGCACACACGGGCACCAGGAATCTGCATTTGGGGAATATATATACATGCAGTTTAAGAACTCATTCAGTCTTTTTGGCACTGCTAGGAAAGGGAACCCCTGCTCTGTAGGAGTGATGGTTATTCCTTTGACAGCCTGATTACTGGCCTACAGATGCAAAACCCCAAGTCCTTGACTCCTGAAATTCTTTGTAAAAAACACTTCCGCCAAAACCAGACCTGGGTTTGATCTGCAGTCTGAAATATTTGACTAGAAGATCAAAGTGAGTTTGAAGAGGAAGGGTTACTTGATAGAATTGATGTTGCAATTTACCTGATTCTTTTCCAACTCTAGATATTTCTGACATTGATGTTGTAATCTCATTTCTAAATACCCCTATTTCCTAAATATTTGACATTTGGCCTTGTTTTTTATTGGATTCTTCTGAAAAGTCAGTACTTACCTAATCACTTTGATATAAACACTCAATGAATCATGGCAGGGGTCTTCCATATAAATTTATATATGCTTACAGGAAATAGGGCCATGATCTAAAGGCTGTTCTGATCAATGTCAGTGTGCAGGAAGTTTATGTAAATGTCTTTTTAGTGATTTTTTATAGCATAAATAAGCTGCTAACACTAGTGCTCTTCCAAATCACGTCATGTGCTTACAACCCAGCAACAATAATGACATCTTAGTTTGTTCTGTTGGTGCCCATTGCCTTTAAGGGCTCAATCCAGCCTGAAGTTGAAAGATGTTTTGGTTGGACTTGACTGATCATTGTAGAAACTAAGTTCTCTGGACACATTGGCTGTAGTATTTCTGCCTTGAACAGGATTTTTTAAAGGTTGAAGACAAGGCTAAAAGCTCCACTTATAGGAAGACTTCAAGGATTTCTCTCTTCCTCCCTTTGCCCCCACCCCAACCGTAAAAGAGAACAGCAACTTTTCTGCCCAGCTTGGAGGTGGCTCTTTTAAAATCAGATACAGACTTTTCCCCAGGATACTGAGAGTGGGAGGTATGGGCCTGTTTGAATATTTAATGATGAGAAGCTGGTCAATACAACACTGAAACTGTCTTGGGTTTGGAGGCATTGGGGTACTTGGTTGGTGACAGTGGGCACTCACAGGTCAGGGAAGGTACAAAGGAGTTTGTGTGCAGGAGATACCCTTTTCTATCCAACTCAGTCCCATCCAATGAGGTAAAAATTGATATATTTGCTCTTTTTTTGTAAGCTTGCTTTACAGGCTGTTATCAGATATATGTGCACAGAAACTGCAAATGAAGCTCTCCATTATGGCTTATAGATGGTCAGCAAAGTAGTGTCTGCTCTGTCCCTCTGGAACAGGGCACAACAGAGGAAGCAAGGCTGGGAGAGTTGGCATGATGTGGGCAAAGCCTGCTTACAAAGCCATTATGTTTGTGACCATGCACAGATAAGATCTTGCACTTCAATAGCATTCAGATTCAAAGGGGTAACTGAAGAAATGATATGCACACAAGCTTTAACCCTCTCTTGGAATGGTGTTCTCTGAGACAGTGCTGATAAACCAGGTGATGTTGGTTTGGATGGTTTGTCAGGACAGGAAGTGAAGAATGCTTACTACTTACTTAAATTTCCAAAGTGACTAAGCTCTGGAAGCACAAACAGCAGCTATTTGCCTCTCACCAAATCACTGGGAATAGGCCTGTTTCCAAGAGCGGCCACAAAGTCTTTGGTGATGACTCTGATTTGGGCTCTGTGTGTTAAATTACTTTCAAGTCCTAGTGCCTAAAGCAGTGCAGTGCCTCAGTGTGGCCTGCATTCTGCCTTGTTGAGTCAGACATCACCTCCTGAGGAGCTCATGTTCTCCTGTGGGATCTCTGCTCAGCACTGCCCACACCCAGCCCTGCTGTGCTCCGAGGAGGGCAAGGCATAGCCTGGGGTCAGGTGGTTGCAAGCTGTGCTTATGGTCTTTGTTTCTATGGCTACCAGGATGATGATTTCCCATGCAAAAGCAGCCAGATGACTTTCCCTCCATCCCCTTTGCCTGCTTGTACACAGCAGTACTGGTCAGGACCTGCCCCTGAGTAATCCACTTGCCTTCTCTAGACAGTGTCATCTTAAAAAGAGCAATGACACATGGTTTGATACAGACTAAGAAAATATATCCTTAAATAACCAGGGCAGGTGTTGAAATCTTATTCCTTAGAGCTGTAGTCTTCAACATTTTTGATGGCATGCTTCTGCTTGAAAGTTGCCTTTAGGAAGAACATCCTTAGTAGATCCATCATGTAAACATTATCCATTATTCCAGTGCCTCCGTCAGGATTTTTTTCAGCTGGGTGCTTCTGATACCTGAAGAAATGTCCTTCTGCTCTTTGTACTCTTTGCCATCTTTTCACTGAGAGAGTGTCCGTAAGGAAACACCATCCAAGATGTTTTGGGCACTTAATTTGTGCAGTGATGATAACAGAGAACAGCTGCAAGTATGTAGTATGTAATGCCATTTTCTCTTGTCCTGTCTCTTGTTACCTGGGAGCAGAGGTTCAGGGAATTGTAGGGGGTGATAAGATCCCCCCAAAGTCCTTTTCTCCAGGCCAAGCCTCTCCATGAGTTCCCTCATCCACTCCTTGCAGGACTTTTTCTTTAGATCCTTCACCAGCTTTGTTGCTCTTCTCTGGGCACGTCGTCTTTGTTGTAGTAAGGGGCCCAATACTAAATCAGAATGAAAGAAGGAAGGAATCTTGTTACGCAAATATGTGACAGGATCAGCATCATCTTACACCTTTATACCATGTAACACAGTGAATAAACATCAACTCCAAAACAAAGAATCCTTTTCCTGACCTGTCCTGCTCTAGAGGCACCACTTTCTAGCACGAGACAAAGGTCAAGGCCAGCCTGTTGCTTGTAACTAATTTCTGCCATTTCTTGCATTGAACCAGTTCCATTTCCAGCTCCACAATGAAGAAGTGGTGGAGGCCATCTGCTTATCAAAGCAATGATGAAGGGAGTAACTCTATTCTTGGTAGTCTCAGCTGACAGAAACTGCCTGTTCTTTGTTGTAATTAAGAAACAGCCCAGTTGGATGGTCCAAGTTTCAAATACTAATTTCTCCAAAACATATGTAGTCCAAGGAACTCTATTAAATTTCTCTTCAATTGAGAAAATGTTGTGCCGCCACCAGCCTGTTCATGTTTTAAGTAGTGTAAATATTGACACTAAAGGTATATTGCAAAAATTTGGTAGTTAAGACTGAGTTGTGGTATTCATACCAGATGTTATACAGCTACAAAACCTACAGTTAATATTTCTGGCATAGATAACACAAGTGGAAAGGGTTTCTTAAAAAGCTGAACAAATGGGAGGTTGGAGGAGGAGGGATGTTACTCAAGAGGGTTTGGAACCTTAGAGTGGAAAAGCAGCAAAAGCAACACTGAACTCCCAAGACAGTGGAAAAGTTGAAATATTAACAGAATAATTGACATAGCTGACTTAAAAATATCCTGTCAGCTGTTAACCCTTCTAGTGCCAAAAACCCCATTCAATTCTTGCCTGAGAAGCTGAACATTCCACTAATGGTGATGATGATTGTAGCTGAGTTGAAGCAGCAAAGAAGTCTTTGTACTAAGGCATACTCAAAATCAGTACTTTGGGAAATTAGGTATTTAAGGGGGACATGAAAGGCACAAATGTTTCATGTAGAGTTTTTTACAAAAATACTTTTAGATAATGTTCATAGTGTACAGAACCAGAGTTCCAAACAATATCTCATATTGCTAAAATATTTATCTAAATACTAGGAGGCAAGTGTGCAACCAAGCCCTTCAGAATGTTCACCAATTTTACAGCTCTTATCTTTCTGGACAAGAAGTACCAGCATGATTAGAGCACCAAGCATGGAAAATGAGGAAAGAGCTGAGGTTTAGGGATTGTTTTCTAGAGTGTTTGGGTCATCACAAGTCAGATATTCTCAAACAAATCTTGGTCAGAAATATAGTGTTGTAGGTCTGGGTTTTGTAGTTTTGTAAGAGTGGTGAAAAATACAGGTTGGAGACCATGGAAAGGGATATGGACGCTTAGAAGGTACTTGGATGTAAAAGCAATTTTAATAGATCAATACAAAGTTTTATGTCAGCAGAATTGAGAAAGCCTTGGGAAAAATCTACACTTCTAATGTGTGTTTGCTGTTTACAAAATATAGCTAATCTGAGTGAGTGGGAGCAGTCAGTATTGTACATGATGATGAAGAGTAAAAAGAGAAGCTATTTGTATTTCACAACTCTCCTACCACTGTGTTAGAAGAAATACATAAGGAAGTGAGTTAAACAAATAATATGAGCACTTTTTGTTGTTGCTTCCAGGAGAGTGTGGGGTTTAGTAGAAAAATATTTAAAATAATTTATGTAGTATGCATACTGAGTACATGATGTTACAATTTATATCTAAAATATTATCCTCTCTAACATTTTCATTACAAACTTGCATTTGACTGAAATCTCTGAAGGTTGATCAAAGAATGGTGGGAAATGGAACTCCTCGACCCCTACACTTTCTTTCCTTTTCTGTGAGGAGTCTCCTCTTTTCTCTCCCAGCTCTTGTTTTTGATGGTGTATTTTTTGTCCAAACACCTATTACTGCAGTATCTGAACACCTGTGAGGAGCTGCTGCTCCAGGATGTGGTCAGGTTCAGAGGCACACAAGCTGATGAATATCACATTCTACCTCTTTAATAGCCACCCCACACAAATCTTTTTTTGGCAAATAAATCAAGGAAGGGGGTTGGTGCATGATTCATTTACATAATACTCAGCACAGGGAAGGCAGGAGCGGGCAGGTGGAGACAGGACATCCAAATGCTGTGGGAACAGCTGTTTAAAACAGCCTGGAGATGACCAAAGCTTTCTTTGAAGCTGACAGTAGGTTTCCTGTTCCATGTTCTACTGAAGGATCTGGAGCAGCAAAGCCCAATATTATTGGAAAAGGGTCTCACTGTCACCACCTTCCCTTCTACCCCAAGCTTCACCCACCTCTGGTCTCCCTGCCCTTCCTATCTGCTCCCCTAAAACTGTTCCTGCCTTATTCCCACCTGAGGTTTAAGCTGTCTAGCCGAGTCTTACTGCCAGGTGCAAGCAGGCAAATGGAGATCCCAAGCTGGTAGGCCTGGGGAATGCAGCAACTTAGGCCCTGCTCCACATCATGCTTCAGTTTTGGTTTTGGCTTAGGTGACCCTGGGCACCTGCCCACTGAAAAGAGAGGCTTCCTGTAGCTCCCAGCAAATTTCAGAGCTAGCTGAAAAATCACAAGGAGGACTCATAACATTGTAAGAATCTGGGAACAAGAAATAAATGGAAATGTTTAACTTTGCTTAAATAACCGCTTACAAACAGGAGAAATGTGTCTCTGCTGATAGTAAGATATCCATAGATGAGCAAGGAGAGCCTCACCGTGCCAATCTTTTGGCTGAGTGTGGCTTGACTGAGCAGCAGCTATGCCTGTGAGACCCTTTTCCCTTTTCCCCTTATCCCTTCCCTCTGCTCTCTTGACTACAAAATGGTGTGATGATGTCTGTCCACACTGGAGTACAGTAGCCAGAAAAAACCTGTGTGAGACCTAAGCTCACCTTTCCTTGCAGATTTTGTTTCTTTCACAAATAACTGCAGCTAAACTAATAAGCCAGAAATTAAATATTTCATGTGGAAATATTTAGAAAATGAGCTTATGGTAGTGCTTTTCCCTGTAGTTAGCTGGTGAAAGCATTGCTAGGTGAGGCTCAAGACCCAGTTTCAAATGCCTTCTCTGTATTCAGAAATAAAATCTGGATTTAAATGTCTCTGGTGACACAGAAGGGCCTTGCCAGGTGTAGGCTGTTTCATGATGGGTTTCTCTGCCTTTCTAGCCAAGTCCTTGTGGAGGTGGGTGCAGTCAGCAGGGACAATCTGTCACCAATCTGAAAAATGACTAGGCCATCTCAGGTGTGCTGCAACAGCTGTCACTGGGCAGTCATGCCATTGCAAAACACTCTGTTCAGCTGTGCATGCCTTACTCATAAGATGATGTTCCTTTTCCTCTAATTACCTCTGTGCTGTTGTTACTCCCAAGCATGCTGGAACACCATTAAGTAGTAATAACTACTGATATTTGTGGGAGAAATAAGTGTTAATATGTAGCTCGTTAGGAGAGCTCCAGGAGGAGCACAGAAAGGGGGTTTTGTCTTGTACAAAGCATAAAGCTCACATGGCTGAGTCTGAATGAAGGCTCACTGGAAGGAGGGTTACACTCAGAAGACAAGCAGTTTGGTCCTGGGAATTAACTCTGTCAGGTCAGAGAATGGGAAAGCAATACTGACAAGCTGAGCCTCTATAGTTTGTTTTATTTTTGTGTTTATTGTGGTTTGCTTGATATCTGTATCAGATGTGGCCAGCAGAACTGGGGAAGTGATCCTTCCTCTGTACTCAGCACTGGTGAGGCCACACCTTGAGCCCTGTGTCCAGTTCTGGGCCCCTCAGCTCAGAAGGACACTGAGGGACTGGAGAGGGTCCAGAGAAGGGCAGTGAAGCCAATGAGGGGTTTGGAGCACAAGTCCTGTGAGGAGCAGCTGGGGCTGTTTTGCGTGGAGAAGAGGAGGCTCAGGGATGACTTTGCCACTCTGCACAACTCCCTGACACAAAGTTGTAGCCAGGTGGGAATTGGCCTCTTCTGCCTGGTAACTAGTGATGGGGTGTGAGGATGTAGTCTTAAACTGCACTATGTTGGACATCAGGAAGAATTTCTTCACAGAAAGGGTGATCAGACATTGGAATGGGCTGCCCAGGGAGATGTGGAGTCCCTGTCCCTGGAGGTGTTTAAGGAAAGGCTGGCCAGGGCACTCAGTGCCGTGGTCTGGCTGACATCGGGGAGTTTGGGCATAGGTAGGACACAATGATCTCAGAGGTCTTTCCCAATCAATCCCTGATTGATTCTGTGATATCCAGAAATTTTTCACACCAAGTAGAAGATGCAAACTGGCGTTGAGTCAAGCCCTTGGTCCAGCTATGGGTACATGGAAATGAGCTGCAGTGGTCAGGATTGGATGTATCACTTCAACCTACTTTGAGTGCCACACCTCAGACCTTTTCTCTGTACTGGAGGAGCCGTGTGTCTCCCCATTCTGCTGAGGCAGTGAAAGGAAAAGCTGAGTGAGCTGCACCTTTCACAGCACAGTTGCATGGGGAGGTGTTTCTGGGTAAGAACACAGTGGGATGCTCATGTTGCCAGCTGGACCTCTTGGTTTTCCCTCTGCTTTTTCCCTTGCTGATGATGAGGGCTCTAGTCATGTGATTTTCCACCCCTGTGAGAGTGGTCTTGGGTGCTGCTTGGAGTCTGAGTCTTCAGCACCCCTTGTCCAGGCTGCCATCTGTGGCCTTGCAGGGCTCGCTCCCTCCTGGGAAGTGTGTGTGTGTTATCCTGTGAGGGTAACGCAGGTGGTGCACTCTCAACCATAGCTTCTTAAGGTGTATCTTTAGGGCTTTCTAACTGCACCCTTGATCCTCCTGCTCCCTTTGCCCTACTTTAGGAGAAGAGCAGGCTCTTGTTCTGCTGTCCATCCAGGTGATGCTCTTGCTGAGGCTTGCTCTAGTCTGTGGCACTAAAAATCTAGAAAGGACATATCCTGTTATCACTGTGCTGTGGCAAGAACACAGTTGTATTCATGTAGAACCATTGCAGTCTGTTTGTAAGACATGATATAATTGAAAAGTCTGGCACATTTCCCATGGCAAACATTGTTAATCCCCACTAGCTAGGATTAGTCACCACTCCTTACAAGCTTTGACACAAATCTGGCAAGTTATTCGGTTAATCCGCACTTACAGGATAAATATTGCATCCTATGGGAAATTAGGCAGTGTCTTCT
This sequence comes from Nicator chloris, assembly GCA_013400495.1. Taxonomy (NCBI): domain Eukaryota; kingdom Metazoa; phylum Chordata; class Aves; order Passeriformes; family Pycnonotidae; genus Nicator; species Nicator chloris. The sequence continues at coordinate 221,356 of WAAE01018557.1, read as the reverse complement.
TCCTCTCCTATTGTGCAGTGATGCATTGTGTCCTTTACACCTGAAGGTGAAAGGGAAAACCCAGTAACGTGTGATAGATGTTAGCAGACACCTGCTATCACAATGCAGCTGGATCAGCAGGGAAATTTAGCACAAAATAGCTTGCTGAAACCAGGCAGGGGATGTAAACAGCATTTTTGTGCTCCTCGTGGCACTGCAGAATTTTCCCGTTGTACAACAATGAGCACTCCCTGCCTCACAGCTGCAGGACTCTTCGAATTCTGAGTCCCACCTTCCTTTTTGCTGGGGGTTTTCTCCTAGTGTGATCTCAAGCTGTATCTGCAAGTTATTGGAGTTGGGTGGTGCATTTCCCATCAAACTAAGGCCTCTGAGAGGAAGGTGTTTCAGGCTCTGAACATTTGCAGTATCCGAAGTGCAGCTCCAAGTTGTCTCATAGGCAATCTCCAAAACAGCAAGATCTTACTGAGTGGGTGGCCTGAGATCCTGTTTGTCTGGGCAAAATACCTGAGGGGTTTCGCAGAGACCAAGTTTCCAGTTCTTGGGCAATTTAGCCACGAGAGCTGGCTTGAAGAAAAGCACCAAGGAAGCTTGGAGACTTCAGTTCAGCAGCCCTGCCAGGGAATTTCTTGGAGTTTCTTCCAAGCATGCACATTGCAGCTGTCCAGTGAAACCAAGACCACCAGTGGGCACAAGCAGGGGAAGAAGGGGCCTTTTGGCTGGGGAGGTCTTGATTTGTGAGGAGTTCTGGAAACTTCTGATTCTGGTGTTGTATGATCCAAAACCTTTTAAAAATAAATTATTGTTAGTGAAGTATTCCCTTAGACATTTAACTCTCCCAGTGCTTTAGAGCAACATAAATTCCATTTTATCTTGGGTAAATAAGTAATTACATAAATGAATGGATGTTTCTTCACCTCATTGATTTATCATCTCATTGGACTGAGTATGTTTTCAAGGATTTTAAGCTTAAATTTCACTCCTAGTCAGCAACATGAGTTTGTAAATCTTAAGCAAGGTGCTTTTGAAAAGAGAGGACTCATGCTAAGAGCTTTTTCTGCTTTGACAATCTGTCTGGTCACTTACCCACATTACATGTGACTAAGTTTCCTTAAATCTGCTAATGAATTATGTTCCTCTTGCCCCATTCCAAAAATTGTAGTAGTTACCATGTGTGTGACCAGCCCTGACTCCCCAGCATCTTGTCTGAGTGAGTGCTGGCTGCTGGGAGAAGTCTGGCATGGGTTTTGTATCATCATCACATCTGGTGATGTTTGTCTTGTCCTTGCCCTTTGCTTTTTAGTGCTGGTTGTCTGCCTAGGAAATTTAGGATTCATCATCTTATTAGGGGTTTAAGGGGCTAAAATAGTTCTAGACATCATACTGGAGGTTAACACAATTTTACTGCTCTAAGTTGTGAGTCCAGTGGGACTGGACTGGTATAACACTTGTGCTTACTGATCATGGATGTGGTGAAGACCCATTGTCACACTTGGTATGTGCTCAGAAGCTCTCTTGCCTGTAGTCTGGATTTTTAAATACTTCCTATGTTTCCATCATGTTTCCTCAAGACAGGTCAGTATTGCAGGAAGGAAGCACTCAGCTCACCAGTCAGGTCCACAGTTGTGATGTCCCTGTGCTTCCCAAGAACATCTCTCCTGTCTGATCAGCCCTGTTGGCAGGGCTCTCTCTGACACTGCCCTGCAGCTCCTTCCATACCTGGAGGTGACCAGGGGGACGTTGCAGACTGGTTGAGATCAATCACTCAGTCAATTGGAATCTGTCAGCAGTGGTTTTCTCCCCTCTGTCCACATCTAGAATTTGCTAGAAGAAGGTCATGTTACTGTTGTTTCCTCTTCCACATTCCCTGTCAGACAAGGTCATTTTCGAAGCCAATGATCAGTTAAGCTTTAATTCTGCAGCCATGGAAAATTATTATCAAAAGGGACAAGCTTCCAAGTAGATGATTAACTGGCACATCCGACCGCTGGTTACAGCTTAACAGGATCCTTTTGTACAACTCCCTTCAGCTGCAATGAACTTGAACTCATATGAAAATGAGTGAGATGTAAGGGGTGACTCTCCCTTACCACGTGGCTCAGTAAATCCTGGCTGAATAAACAGACGGTGAGAGAGAGGAGAGAGTCCCCACAGAACTTCTTGGAGCTCTCCTTGGAAGCCTATTTTGCTCCTGCTCCAAGTCCTTTGTTGCTGCTGGTATAATTCACTTTGGTTTCTGTAGCCAGGGTTGTGAGAAACACAGCACAGTCTCAGTTATGCTGAGATAGGTACAGCCTGTCACAATTCTGGACTAGCGATGGCAGCAAGGTTGATTAAAGACAAGCCACTCCTTGTTGGCTCAGGTTCTGGAGTAGCTAAGAGCCAGGCCAGGTTTGTGTGAGATGTAAATCATCAAGAGGGAAGGGCACAGATGTACACCTGTGCCTGGAGGAGAAAAAGGAAGGATGGGTTATCCCAACATTCCCAAATGGATCTTTCTACTGCTGTGTTTTGCCAATGTTGTTTCCTAAAAGAAAATGTTGCAAGGCTGTACCTTGTTTTGGTGCAGAGCGTGCATCCAATGTTATAGTCCTCCCATCTGAATCAGCTGCAGGGTTTGAACATTTCAGTTTTAAACACAGGAGAAAAGAAGGCTAACAAACCAAAAAGAAACACAGCTATAAACTGAAACCTTAAGAAGAGAAAGATAATGTCACAAGGGGGGCTTTTTTAGTAAATTGATTAATTGCTTCAGGCAATTGCATCAGGCTTTGCCTTCTGGCTTCCCTTCACCACATCTGAAAGGTGGATTAGGGAACCCCAAGTCATCTTGGCCCAACCTGAAATGCAGCACATGCTGATGTGGTTAAAGCCATTCAGATCCAAACCATTATCTGCCAGTCACTGGTTATCACAGGCACTGACATCTGGGAAGCTCTGCCTGCTTATGTCAGCAAAGCATCTGCCACAGATTATACCCCCTTGCTGAAAAACTCATCCAAAATTACTTTTTTCACACTATCCTGAGCCACTGCAGCCACCCTGCTTATGGGTATCCAGCCAAGCTCCTGTGCCGCTGGCACAGATGTGTCTAGACTGGCTGAGGCTGTCCCTGTTTGATTGCAGTCTAGTCCAGAGTCCATCTGCTTACATAAGAAATAAGCAGAATTTGCCTTGCTGGTGATTCTGGGGGAGGCAGAGGCAGGTATGCACCCCCAGCCTGGCATTGTTCCCCAGACTCAGTTGTCTTGTCTTCCCTGAATGACCCCTTCCAGCTCACCTACAGCTGAGGGCAGAAGTTGGCCTTTACTTTGGTTTATTTACAGCAGCTTCATTTTTGTTCTGTTTCCCCTATTAGTAATAAGGAATGAATCCTGTTCTTGGCTGAATCAGAGTAACTGTGAGCAGGCTCATGCCTGTGCACTTGGAGGCTGTTTTTAAAAGCTGGCTGATATCAGTGTTATGGTGTAAAGCTGAGAAATCTTTAAAGAGAAGGTCACAGGGCTGCCTGCAGAGGCTTGACATTACCTTCTACTGGCAGTGACAGAAACTGGTGGTGTGTGTCTCTGTGGTATCAAAGAATGATATCTAAAATTCATCCCTGCCTTAAGGACTAATCTCCTAAAGTCCTTCTGAATGGCTTCTGAGCTGGGCTAGAGCAGGGCAGGCATTTACATTTGTCCCACTGGCTGTGTCTGCCCTCCCCTTCCCTGTGAGCAGTTTTGAGGCAGAGCTTTGTATGCACAGCTCAGTAAGACCAGAGCAAACTGGTGTCTCTGCTGGGCAGCTGTTAATTGAGGTCTGCAGAACTGAAAGCCCCTGGCGGTCAAAAATCCAGTTAAGGGGTTTTCCCCTTTTTCTTTCTAGCCACATGAATGGAAACTGAGATCCTGCTAGGTGATGTGATCCCCATTCCCAGTTCTTATACTGAAGTTTCAGATGTTTGTATGCAGGAGCAGAGGAGCCAGCACTGGCAAACACCTCGTTCCTGTTGGAGGTGCTGTCCTTGCCCTGATGGAGGAAGGCTCACACTCCAGCTGGAAGGTCCTTGCCCTCGCTGTCTGCTCTTCCAGTTGTGTAACGGTTTGAGAGGGGCTGTCCAAGGGTTTATGTCTGGTAAAACTTGTCCATGAAATGCAAGATGTTGAAAATAGGGAAGTAGAGGCCTGTCTCTAATAGTGCCAACAAGACAAGATTTCTGGGATGAGTACCTGAGAATAAATCAGCTGCTACATCTGGGGATAAAGCAGACAAGAAGTGGCCCTGGAGATCTTTTTCAGGTCTGAGGTAGAAGCTGATAAAATTTAGGGAGGTGGTAAATGGTTAACCATCCTTGGGCCACTGTGGCTACAACAACACTGCTGTAACAACAGCAGCAGAGGCGTTTGCTAACATCTTTCTCTGTAACTCCACTGGGATCCATTAGTCCCTTGTTTCCCTGCTCCCATCAACCTTCTACCTTTTAAAAGGCAGAATACTCATATAAAGACATAAAAAAAAAAATCCAGAATTGATTTTACATGACAGACGTTGCTGTCAAATTTAGGAAGATGGCCAAAAGGCTAACAAAACTGAAGAACAATTGAATATAAACATTTTTCAGTGCCAACTGATCTACTGTGTTCTGGAATGTTATTTTCAGAGCAGCTTTTTCTATGCCTGAGCAAGAGAGAGGATTCATCAAGGTGCCCAGGAGAATGCCAGTGGGAGCAGTGGCCTCATGCTCCAGCAGCCAGTACTTTTTGGATTATGCATTTTCCACAATGATTATCTATGTCCTTTCTTTTGTTGTTCCTGCTTGGATGTAGGACTACACTGTAACTGCTCCCTGTTGGGAGCAAGGACCTGTTTGCATTAGAGCAAATGATTCCTTAATAGAGGACTAGATTTGGTGTATTCATGTGATATGCAGTATCTTTGAGCCCTTCCATCCAGCTTAGCTAAGGCTTTGCACCAGTTGACAGTGCCCAAGACTGTGTAGGAAGCTGGCAGCTGGTGGTCCCAGCTGAAGGCTGTTTCCCACAGAAACATTGGGAGGGTCAAAATTTGCTGAGCCTCAGGGACTGGATTATTGCTCTGCTTTTCCACAAACTGAGGCTGGGTTGATGCATGCTGAGGAGCTGGATCAGAGCTGGGCTTTGTAAACAGGTGAAGCCACTGCCTGAATGGCTTTGCACCTGATTACACCAGGGGAGGCTTGACTCAGTCCCCTCCCATTTCCTCCTCATTTGACTGCAAGGTTAACTACAAAGTGTTTGCTTTTGTAGCACTGGCCTGATTTCACCGGTTTATAATGCAGACTATTAGTGGGAAGTACCTAGGCACTGAAATGTTAATGGTAAATATTTCAATTAGCATGTTTTCATGTTTTATTGAGTTGTTTTGTTAGGCTTGTGCAGTTTGTAAAGGGCTGGGGGTATTCCATAAGAAGGAACATAATGTGAGTCTGTATTGTTACATACCTTCTAATGTCAGCCTCTAGGAAACCCCAGCTGCACTTCTGTTCTTTAAGGACAAGAGCAAAGAATCAGCCCCCTAGAAAAACTCAGGAAAGCATTAAATAAGCTTTTTCTACTTTTGATAAGGAAAGTGCAAGGAGATAATTCATAAGTGTGACAGATATGGCCTATAGCCTGTGCCAGCAGCCCCAGATACCACTGGTGCTGAGGGGGCCAAGCTGCATTGGGTGTTTGCAGCCATGCCAGAGGTCTGGCCTTTCCATAAGGAGGTGGTGGAGGGGGTTAAGGAGACGGCAAGAAGGATTAGAGGGTTACAAACAAGCTGATAAAATTCAGAGGAGAAAAGCCAGTCTGAAGCAATAGCAAGTGAAGACAAAAGCAGCAAGACCTACCTGAGATAGCCACGTGGCAGTTTCTGGCAATATTTCTAGGGGGACACTGATTCCAACTTTAATAAAGTTCTGATCACAACATTTTGCAGAGACTTTTACTGGACAACACAGCCTAGTATTGTAACAAAACTGAGCTTTGAAATGCTCTGTGCAGCCTCTCTGTTGGCAACCACATCATCCAAATCAATAATATCAGTCCATCAGCCTTCTAGAAGCACATACTAGTTTGGGCACGATCAGCCCTGTTCAAACGCAGTCCCAGAGTGTTGCAAGTTTAATGGAAATTGGTCCATCCCCACTTGGTGTGAACTGAACCTCTGCTGATATCAATGGACTGTGTTGATTTGAATTAATTCAGGATCTAGTAGTAAAGTTGTTCTTAAAAACCTGTTCTAGGAGATGCTGTTGCTAATGTAGGACTATTTCCATCTTGCCTATACATTCAGAGCTGACTCCTATAAGCACACAGATGACTAAATCCTATAGGAACAGCAGCATGCAATTCCCAGCTCCCTGTGGTCCCTGTGTGCTTCACCACTGATGGCCCTGGGGGCTCATAGCTCAGCAAAGGCTGCCCCTGCAGCAGGAACAGCCCACACTTGGCAAGAAACTGGGGTCTGGGAAACATCAGCCCTTTTCTTGCCACCAAAGTGGATGGCAGGCAGGTGTTGGGATGTGAGTTCATCTCATGCAACATCTGCTGAAGGTGTGTGGCACAGCTCTGGCTGTTCAGTTATTAACCTGCTCTAGTGGAAGGTGCCCATGCCAGGGAGCTGGAACTAAATCAGCTTTAGTATCCCTTTTAACCCAGGCCATTCTGTGGTTCTATAATTATCCTGACTGTGTTGGTGGAGTGAGTTTCTGTCTCCTAGGATCAAGCTCTAAGGTAATTACAGCATCACTGACCCCAGCACTTTCACAGCCTGTGCTCGTGCACTGTCTCAGGACAAGTAGAAAAGAGGCACTGGCTTTCCTTCAGGGTACTTAACCCAACTTGGATCAGATACCTCAGTGCCTTGAAACCTGAGAATTTGTCTAGAAAAAACCAAAATCAATAAGGCTGTTGGTGATGGTTTAAAGAGGTAGCTTTGAAGGCAGGATTTTATCTTTGAAAGGGTGTGTGGGGAGGAGGAAGCAAGTGGCTGTGAAGGATGGATGTAAGGAGAAGGCATTGTATCTGCAGTCCTTCCATTTTATTGCTTTTATACCTGTCTGGAAGATGATGGAGAAATTCAGAAACCACATAGTTGTTTGTTTTAAAAGTATTTTAGTCTTTAGCTTAAAGTTTGGGAGAGCCCTGCATTGGCCTTAAGCCACATATTTTGGTTTATTTTTTCTCTAGGTGTCAAGGAAGGATAATTTTCTTTTTTTTTCTTTTTTTTTTTTTTTTTCTTTTCCTTACTGAGCTGAGACTCGTTGGAAAAGTTCCTCCAAAATGTAACTCCCTTGGGCCTGGCAGAGATACCCTGGAATAAACTCTGTTAGTGGTATATGGGGCAATTGGTAAAATATATGGCAGGCCCTTGCAGTGGTCTCTCTGTGTCTTGCCAGCCACACAGGGATTTCTCAATTATTGCAGTGTGAAAGTGATCCAACAAAATTTATTCTATAAAGCTTTACAAAGACAAGGGACAAAAAGAAGGGCAATGCACTCAGGAGCTTGAATGCTGGGCAGAGAGAGTGCCTGGTTTATCTCCACTGAGCAAAGTTCTGCCACCAGAGCTGTGTGTATCAGCACAAATGACAACAGGGGTACAAGAGCCCTCTAGGTATGGCCAGCAATCTCAGTAGTCCAGGCAGCATTTTCTTTTAAACTTCTCATAAGAATATATCCTGCCCTGGTGTTACTGCTGTAGGAATTGTTTGGTTTAAAACTCTAATTTGCTAATGAACCATGGCACTGTTTTGGGTCAGCCTGAGTGTTAACACTCCAAATCTGTTCTGTGAAAGAACAAAATAAAACATGTTTAGATTGGAGTTGAACAAAATCGTTTAATTAAACACCCATTACTGGGCTAGCAACTCCTTGTTCCATTCTCTTCTAGAAGCCAGGCTTGGTGCATGGCGAAGAGAAGCCCCTCCTTTTCCATTTGGAAGAAGTGTGGTATAGCAGTAATGGATTTGAGGCCATTTCTTTCTTTCCATTGCTTTGTTGGGCAAATGAAAATACTGTCAGGGTCATGTACTTTGTTTTCTTAGGGACACGTGTTCTGCTCTGCCTTCATTTCTTGATGCCAGACAAATTCTTCTAATAGATGACACCAAGCTGAAATTTGCTGGGTATCAAAATTCCTGTTAATATGCAGAGAGTGCCCCTTTATGTTCAAATATTTGAAGAATGTATTTCAAGAGGGTTTTTCCAATGAGGGTGGTGAGGCACTGGCACTGCCCAGAGAAGCTGTGGCTGCCCCTGGATCCCTGGGAGTGTCCAAGGCCAGGTTGGACACAACTGGTCTAGCGGAAGGTGTCCCTGCCCACGGCAGGGGGTTGGGCTAGATGGCCTTTAAAAGGTTGCTTCCGATTCAGCTATTTGATGATTCTATTATATCAGCTTATCATCTAGTTAGAGATAAGACACAAAAGAGCAACTCTGCCAAGGGAAATGAGATTCCCATGCCCTGAACGAAATATTATCTTGTGTGAACCAGACAAAACGAGAGCTCAGACCCTCCATGTTTAACCCAACTACAGCTGTTTCAAAGCAGATCCAACAGCACTACAAAGAGCTTTTCCATTTTTCCATTTCCTTTAAACAAAGCACTTATCATGGAAGTGAGGATAAGAAAGAACAGGCCATCTCATGGGCTGCTGCTAGATCAAACCTGGTAGGAAACCCACCTCCCAGCTGGCATGTTACAGTGGCCAAAGGAGGTGAGACCAAAGCCTATCTCCCAAATTTCAGCTGTGCAATCACATCCAGGAAGAGGCTGGTTCAGAGCAATTCCGACCTGAACACACTTTTTCCATCAGACAGCAACTAATGGTTTTAACAACCAGAGGCTATGTCCAATGGACTTTTTCTCTGTGAATTTGTCTAAGTTGGTGCAAAATCCAGTTCAGGCGTTGATAACAGCTCTTGGCATGTGGTTGCCCAATCCCACCATACATGAAAACATATAGTTAATTCAGCAGCAGATATTGCTCCTTGTTAAGCAAACCACACCCCAAGACCTTGTTTATAACACGATGGGAGGAACCGCATTTGCACATTTGTTTCATGGCAACAGAAATCATAATTAGCACAGCTATCTTCATATGTTGCAAGATAATTTCTCTTCCGGAGGGGGTGGATGTTAAAGATTATGTAAATAATCAATTAAAATGAAGGACTCACTACTGGCTTGCTCTCTAGCTGTGGTATGGTAGACAAAATTGGATAACATACATTTTTGAGCCATCATTGTAGTTTAAATTATAAAATAGCAAAGGGGTTTTAGAAAAGGTTCCGCTGCTTTCTGGTTCACGACATCCTTTCCAGAGGGAAAGGAGTCAGGACAGTGTGTCTTGAGCTGGGTGTGAGCTATGCAGGCAGTTTAGTGCCATGAAGGGACCTTTATGGTGCTTCAGCTCTCAAGCATGGCTGAGAGCAAAAGTGAGTGACAGCACAGCAGCCTGTATGATATTAGCTATAATTATAGGCTGCCATTGTTTGTCAGACCAGGAGGAGAAGTCAAATATTTACTGTTGGGGATAAAAGGAGAAGGAGGTGGGTTTTTTGAGGGTGGGCTGAATCCTACACTCTTAGACTGATCTGAAAGGTGTCAGCACCTGCTCCTGCTCTTTGTCAGTAGATGCAAGCAATGCAGCAATCAGGTTCAGAACTGACAGCACATGGTTGACTTTGGAGTTTTTGTATTTTTAGCACTGCTGGTGTCAGAGATACTGACAGCAGAAGGATCCCAGTGATTCTCATGGAATGAGAAATGATTCACGCTCTGTAAAAATAAAGCTTGATGCAAGCAGTCCTGTATCCACTGAAATGAGGGCTGCAGCCCCCAGACTTTTGAAAGCACCTTTCCCCCCCAGTTCTTTAGGGAAGACATGCAAGTTTTCCTGTTAGTGTGGCTCCCTGTTTCTGGACAGCTCTCCTGAGCAGCGTTTCCTGCCAGCACTCTTGCCCTGGCCTGGCACTGAAGTTGAGCATTTAGGAGATTTGAACTCAGGTTCCATTTGACATCCCCAATACTGACACAAATTGTTCTGTTCTCCACTGCAGCCAGACGTTGGTCTCTGGAGTAAAGAAGACTGTAATAGTTAATGTTTCCCTCTGACCATTCCTCTGACATGTACAGGGAGAGACGATGTGAGATTGTGCTACCGGGGTGTCTTGGCTCTGGCCATCTGCTCCGGGTGCTTTTTGAGGCACAGAGAAGGTCTATTTCCAGACAAGTAGCACTTGGTTTCAGTGGGAGAATCTGGATCTTTAGTAAAAGGATTTACATAGACTTGATAGAAAGAAGGGGGAGGGAATGTGAGTGGGAAAAAAATATTTTAGTAATGCTTGTGGTTTACAAGGTCTTATGATATTTCAACAAATGGCATGTGCATGCCATACTGAGGCAGTTGTAGAAGCAAATTCAGGGAGTTGATATGTTTTTTAATGAATTAATTATTTGGCCGATGCTGGCCTCTATAAAAGGATGTTTGCAGATCTGCCAGGGGCAGATGATTTTAGTACAGAAGGCTGGTACTGAGTCTCAATACCTTTGACAGTTGTTGGTCATATCTAAACCCTTCTCCCTGTAGCAACACATCTTGTGTGGGGTTGCTCTGTGAGGCTCCTTCTGCGCAGCGGGACCGAAGAGAAAGCTTCAGGTTTTGCTCTGGGATCTGCTGGGTGAGCTTTGATGAGGAATGTAATTGTCTCACCCAGACAGTTCTGCATCCTCACAAAAACATCTTGAGCTGAGTGGAGAAGCTCATTGTATTTCCAGACACAGGGATATTCTCCTGTAAGATCGAGGTTGTTCGCTCACCCTGTGCCTGCTCCACCGTGCAGAGCTGCTCTGTGTGTGTTCCTGTGCCAGGCAGATGAAATTACTCTGCTTCAGGAACTGAAATAATGATTCAACTAAAAGTTTAAACAAAAGTTACAGGATGGCAAAAAAGCCTTCTGTGGACTTTCCACTGTTCCAACTATGACCTTTCATACCGTCAGATAAGTGGCTTTATCAGACAAAAACCTGAAGCAGGAACCCAGCTTGTTAACAGAATCACTTGGGTTGCAAGTGACATTTCTTTTCTTCCCTTTACAAGCTTGACTGCCACATTTTAAATGGCAACATTTATTCTGAGAAGAGTTGACTGAGACTTTAGCCACATCATTGATTTATGCACCAGATACCGTCAAATTGTATTTGCATTAAAGAATGAGTTGAAAGCAGGGAACTAGAAACTGTAGCTTAAAAGGTGAATATCTTCTGGATATCAAAGTTCAGATCTCAGGTCACAGCTTAAAATGAGTATTACCAACTCCTAGAGTGTACAGGATGGTGTTTTTCCTCCTTTTTTAATAAAATTCCGTTGAGTAGGGCAATGCAGAGTTGAAAACAGGATGGAGACTTGAGGTGCATCTGCAGAGTAGTGTATAACCATATATAGAGAGTCCAGTTTATCAATTGATTTATTAGATTTATTTGCTCATCTGAGGCTTTGAGTAACCTGATCTAGTGAAAGATAACGCTACCTATGGCAAGTGGGTTGGAGGGGATGATTTTTAAGGGCCTTTCCAACACAAACCATTCTATGACTCCTTTCCATTAGAGGTACAGCTCCAGGAGAAGGAGATGAATCCAATATATGGAGCATTTTCAGGTTCTTCAGAACTGATTCAGTCCTTTGCAAAATTCCCAAACTTTGACCAGTAATCATTGGAATGGATTATATTTCCTCTCTTCTATCTCATGTAGAGAAGCAAAAACTTAAAATATGCAACAAGTAGAATAAGAAAAGCAAAGAAAATGGTGACCTGTTACAGCTGTGTGCCTCAGGGAAACCTCAGAGTGCTCCCAAATCACAAATCTTGTTCCCAACCTCAAACATATGGACGGTTGTCTTTTTTGCTGAAATGGTTGTATGGTTTAGGTGGCATGGGAGAGGGGACTAGGCTGTAAAAAAACATCTATTTTCTTGGATGTAAGATTAGAAACGGCTGAAAAATCCAGTTTGAGGTAGTTGCCTGTTATGGAAAATTGCCACACAAGGAGCTAAAACTTAGCCAAGTTATGTGCAAGAGAGAACAGAGCTGGATGCTGAAAGGTCCTGGGCAGGCTGTACCAGGAGCACAGTAATGCAATCTGTAACCCAAAGTATATGTTATGTAAACAGAGCATTTCTGTAATGTGAAGAATAGCTGAGAGTGTGTGATAGGGAGAGAGAGAACATTTAGCAGCTTCTGGTGTGTTTACTCTTGAGAAATTGCAAGCGGATGTTAGAGAACCTGCTTCATGAATGCCATTTAGATTAGGAAACCAGGCAGATAAGAAATGCTCTTGAAAATGCTGAAATTACCCAAGGGAATGGTATGAAGCTGTGTCAGGGGAGGTTTAAGTTGGATATTAGAAAAAATGTTCTTCCCCCAGAGGCTGGTTGGGCACTGGAACAGGCTCCCCAGGGCAGTGGTCACGGCACCAAGCCTGACACAATTCAAGAAACTCAAGGACAACACTCTCAGACACAGGATGGCATTGTTGGGGTGTCCTGTGCAGGGCCAGGAGTTGGACTCAATGGTCCTTTTGGGTCCCTTACAACACAGAATATTCTATGATTCTACAGTTCTAAATGCCAAGACCCTCAGACATTTAGGCAATGTTCTTCTGGGAACCTACAAGACAAAGAAAACCAAGCAGATCCACAGACTGCCTTTACCTAAGAATATAACTCATCAGAGTCCTAGGAAAATCAAATAAAGCTGAGCATGTTATCTGGCTGTTTCAGTTCCACAAAGATTCCTTTAAAATGCAGTTATTTGGTTAAAATAGTTTCTTTAGTATTTTCAGCATGAACAGAAATCTTTGTTCCCCAAATAATTTCCAGGGTGCTTATTTCTTTGAGACCAGGTATTTTAGCACCATTTTGGTTTCTGCTCTCTTTTCTGCCTGTAGACTCGATAATCCTCCAGAGCAGGTTAATTGAGAGGAGCATCTGCAAGGAGTTTCAGGACTATTTTCCTCTAAGCCAGGCTTTCCTGAGGCATTGACATGGAGAGCAAAGCTGGGTAGTGAGGTGATGAAGTTTCTGCAGGACTGCTTGGAGCCAGAGCCAGGAATCAGCAATGGCTGCCTGGCCCAAGTCAGTCTCATCAGCTCTAAAATGCTAATTAGGGTTGGTGTTACTACAAGGAAAGTGAAAGACATTGTTGTTCTCTGACTGCACTGTCCAGTGAAAGCTACTGAGAGAAGCTGGGAAAGCTTCCATGTCAGGTGTGGTAGTAAAGCATGAGGAGACCTCTGGGCAGAGCCCTGTAATCAGCTGGGAGGAAAGAATTAATAAAGCACCTTAAATATGTTCTATGAATGCTGTAGTCCTTAAAACCAAGCAGATCTCTCTAAAAAGCTCCCTATTCAAATGCTGTGATCAATAACTGTGTGAATAGCAGAGTAGACACTGAAGTATTGCTGTATCTTAGCAGTGTCTGAGCTCCCAACCACCCCTAGCAATGCCTGTCCTCCCCTTCTGTTGGCTGGAAACAGTTTGCATTTTAGGTAGGAAAGACGATCCAGGCCCTGTGGCATCCTCCTGAGTGATCAGCTGATGTTCTTGGAGTCTAAATATTGCAATATGTGGAATAAAAACTGGGATGTTAAGTTTCTCTCATTGCACATTCGGTCCCAGAGCCACTGCCCAGCTCCGGCAGCCTGTTAGGTGGGTCCTTCCCATTCCCAGCTGGGCAGAGCAGGGACTGCATCCCACACTTGGGGGACTTTACAGCATCTCTCTAGGGTGCTTTTGATAATGCTCTGATGTTGTGGTGACTTGGGGCTCTTCTTTGTCCTCACTTTCCTGGGTTTGAGCTCTTGCTTTTCATTTCTTTGAGACTGTGTTACTGATATTGAGGAGACACTGATATTTCAGGTTCTTGCTTCATTTTGCTTTTCACTACCTGAAGAAACTGGTCTGTTCCAACACTGTCCTGACTGGAACTTACTTTGAGCTGATGTTCAAACATACTCTACTGCCACATGAGGACAGCCAGTGAGGATTTGCCAAACAGAAGATGGGCAAGCCACAACAAGATGGATTTGAATGAGTGAAGTAAGGATGGAAGTTACAGGAATGTAATTCTGAATGTCTCAGTGAGTCACAATCTGTTTGTTAGCAACAGAATGCCTTCTGGAGATTGTGGAAAAAATGTGAGGAAGAGTATGGGATACACCACACCACCTTTGGATGGGATAGACTGTTGTCCTGCTCTGGGACTCCAAAGGACACAGTCTAGCCCAACAAGAGTTTTACTGGCAGAGCTGACTTCAGAAACAGGGAAAGAACCATATGTAACTTGGGACTGGAAACACAAAAATCAGTTATGCTCCATTCTCTATTCTAGATAGATCAGTGATATTTAGAGAGAGAGAAGGATACAGTGCCCTCTGATATGAAAAATGTTGTGGCTCGATATTAATCTGAAAGTAGCTGGGAAGAAGAGCCGTGTTCAAATGAAGGTAGCTTTGTGGTTTATCCTTTAATAATCATCTTATCTTAACAGAATCTGTGTGAAGATTAATCTCTGACTCTATTCGGTTACTGAATGTTATTAATTTGAAAACAATCTGAATGTAAATGTGTTGTACTGCCTTGGCCAGATTCTGTCTGGGAACTGTCTCATTTGAAGACCCCATTTCCCTGGCACTTTACAGCAATGACTGTATGGGAAATAGCATTTTTAAGTATTACCTGGCAGATGTGATTTGTTATCTCTCTCTGTCATCCTTCTGTGCAGATGCTCTGAGAAAATACAGCTGGGACATGGCCTGTCTCTGTGCCAGTCACTGCTGTCCTAGCACTGAGTACGGTCTTCAGAGGAACCTCCCCATAGCCATGAAGGTCCTGGTTTTTTAACGTGTGTGTGGAGCTCCCACCCATCCAAAGCATTTGCTTGGGGCAATGTTGTAAATAGTGAGACTTCTGGGAACACAGAGAGTTTTCAATGACCTAATGAGGAAGACACCAATGCCTTAGGTCTGGTCCTGTCCTTTCTTCTGATGCTCAAAGAAATCTGTAGGCTTGGAGAACCCAGGAGTGCAGGCATGACCCTGCCATGCTGCTAATGATACTGCTCTCGAATGTCACATTCCTTTTTGTAATGCAAGACCGAGACTTCCAGTGAATTCTTCACAAGCTGGTTCATAGTCTCAGTTAAGTAACACATCCATAATTCATTGACTTAATTATGACAGTTCCTAGGGAGAAAATATGAGTAGGGTTTAATTATAGTGGGCATCAGAGCCCCTGCCCCTGGGCAGGTTGTGTAGAACAGGAGGGCAGGCAGGAGGGGGATGGCTGCAGGGCACTCAGTGTCAGACTCCTCTCCAGTGCTGGTGCCCAGGCACCTGATTTCTGTGCTGGCTGCATCCATGTGGGGGCTGCAGACAGGAAAGGTATGAAGTGTGCCAGAACTTGACATGAATGAAGAGTAGAAGGTTGCTCTGTTCCATATTTCCCTTTCTTCTCTTTGTTCATGCTTTTTTTTTTTTCCCCTTCCTTTCATGCCTGCCACTTTTGCTGATCCATCTTCTTTTTGTGTCATCTTTTGCAAGTCAGATGGGTTACCTTGGTGAAGAGGTTACTTTCAAGGTATGATGACTAAAAACCCAAAGTCAGTCCTGGTGAGCAAAGAGGCCAGATGTGAATGTGACTCAGGCTGGTGTCTCCTGGGCTCACAGCCTTGCTGAAGGCCAGGGAAGCTGGGAGGTCACTGTAAAAGGCTTCTTTAGTAGAGCGCTGCTGGCTGCAGATCTTGCTGTCCCCTGCCCAGGGGTTAGGCTGCCCATGAGGTATCCACCCAGCCAAGCCTTCCTCTGTCTTCCACTTCAGAGGTACCTGAGTTCAGCCCCTTGGGCAAGAGCCCACAGACTCAGAGGTGGAAGGGTTCAGCTGCTATGAACTCTGCGTCTGGTTTTGACATTCCTCCTTTTGAGCTATGAGGGTTTTTGATGTATAATCTAGGTATGTGCTAGCTAGTGTTACTTGTAGCCAGATCTGCACTTCAAAGTTCTTTGGGTTTCTGTCCTCCACCACTGTGTTTTGCAGACCCTTCCCAGCTTCAGACCTTTCTTACCCTGCCACCTGTAATTTACTGTTTCTGCCTTACAACAGCCTTCTAGACCACAGATGCACTGTGTGCTATAGCTCATACCTCTGGAGGTGCAGCTGGGGGGGTTTAATGTCCACTTCCCTGCTGTTCCTGCTGTGGAAACACCAAAAGAGCCTCCCTGGCGTGCTCTGACCCTGAGAAGTGTGCACAGCAGCTGGGACATGGCTGTTGGGATCCTTTGGGCAGCACAGGTTGTGTCAGTGTTGTTCTACACGCAGTGCTCTTTTCAGGTGTTGGAGTCAAGGTTAATTACAAATTTGCTGTCCTCTCTCTACTGGAGTTTGGGAAGTTCAGCATGTCTGTATCCACAAGTAACAGCCCTATCTTCTTTAAGTCTACTGCTAATTAACTTGTAAACGAAAGAAAAAGGACTAAATTGGAAAGAACTCTTGTGGAGCTGATGGACATAGGCACACTCAACGTTAAAGGCAACAAAGTTGACTTTTCTGTCCACTATTGGACTGTCTGCCTCAGCCAGCATTCAGCTCACCTAAAAGCTGGGGACAGGAGGGTCTCTGTGCCACTGGGCCCAGTGCTGCTATAGGTGGGAGGAAATGTACTGGCTACTTTTATTAATAGAAAAAAACAACGTCACCAATCTGTTTCCTAGTGTTGTTATGACTATCCCATGCTGAATGTTTGTGTGTGGGGAGTTCTGGTTACAAAATATCTTTGCTTGTGATTTCCTTATCCAAATTGGAGGCTATCTGAATTCTCTTATGTGCAATTTTATGGGAACAGGCCAGTGCTATTTTTCTTGCCAAGAGTTTTTCCAGTGCAAATAAGAGCTCTAGGAGGCATTCACATAAATGGATTTTTTTGTAGTTGGGTTTTTGGTTTTCAGTGTTTTTTGGGGGTGTTTTGTTTTTTGGGTTTTTGTGGGGTTTTGTGGAGTTTTTTGGGTTTTTTTTTGGTTGGTTTTTGGTGTTTGTTGCCTACCAGGTAGTTGAATATCAGTCATAGAAACGGTTTTTTGATATCTTCATTTCTCTGTTCATGAATGTTAGGTCAGCATTAGTGCCACCAGTGTAAAGTCCTGTAAGTGTCTTAGAGTGGCAAATGCTGGATATGACTTCAGTGGTGATGCCACCAAGTTTTGGGCTGTTTTAGAGGTGTCAGTGGTACAGCCTGGGATGGTAGGAATGCTCACGATTTGTTCGTTTGCCATCTGCTACAAACAGGAGCAGTGGGGCTTTTCTACAAAGATAAAGTTCCCCTTTCAGGTCTCTGTGTCACTGTAGAAAATGCAGAGCATCCTCTTTCACTTTTGGAAGGAAATGATCCTAAACAGAGCCCTGCCTGCGCTGTGGGCTCTAGGCAGATGGCCAGGGCCATTATCCTTTAAGGGTGCATTAACAGCAACCTTCAGTTCAGAGGCACTGGGTTGTATCCCTCCCATGAGATGCCAGAATGGGGACAAGGCATGGATCCCTCTTGTCAATGCTGCTGGACCAGACAGTGTAAATGGAAAAAACATTTGTTCTATTCTTGGCCTGTCTTCTGCACAGGGATCTGGAGACAACACAGTAAAGGTGATGTTGCAGATAGACACAAGGTACCAGACAGAAGCACAGACTGTAGGACTTTCTGCAGCCAGATGCAGTTAATAGATGCCATCCTCCACTGCATGCTTCAGAGGAAGGTACAACCTTCATAACAGGCCAAAATCACAGACTTCTATTTGCACCATAATGATCTCTGGAAAGAAATTTGTCCCCAATTAACATATGCCCAGAAGGGTTTGCAGTGAATAGGCCTTACAGTTCCATCTTCTGAGCACCGCAGACATTTGGTCGTATCGTCAGCTGGTGGAAACTGGCATCGCTTTGTTGCCTTTCCAAGTCAATTTGCAGTGAGTGAAGATTGGTCTTTCTGTTCTCCTTCACATGAAGGTCATGTAGCTTTTGTGGCTTTGTGCAATATGTTCTTCCTAAAGAGAAATGAATGTGCAGTTGTGTTTTATTTTGCAACGATCTTCTAAAGTACCCAGTTCAAAGATTGGGCGTGTTTGACACACTTTCCACCCATTTCTTTCAAATTAATAATCCTCTGATGCCTCTCACGTGATCTGTTGGTCCTGCAACAGTTTGAGCTTTGATGGAGTAGGAGTCTTTGAACAACAAGGGAGTGCTGAAAAATCTGGGGAACTTCTGTTTTAGAGGCTTTGATACTGTGCTGGTACACTATCCTACTGTTAGGCTGCTTCAGTGTTTTCAGTCTCTCAGGGTCATTTCATAATAGATATGGAAAGGATTCTCACTTGCATTGTCTGCAGTTTTCTTAGTTGCCTGGGGAAGACTATAACTTACCCACTAAAACTACCTGTACCTTGTTTTCAAAGGGATCTAAGGGCAGGATGCTTCAAAGGAACAATGTAGAAAGTTGGAGAAGAACCAGCCCCCCAAGGAAAGTTTTCATTCTAAAGCCTCAGTAAGAGCTGGGAGGCAGACATTTTTCCATCCCCTCCTTTCTTCTCTGTGATATGAGGAGTGTCAGCTGCCACTCACTGTGAGCAAAGGTTTAAGAATTTCTCTCACACATAGCATAGAGGGGAGTTGTTCTGCAGGCCTGCTGAAATCAGGGCTCTGCTTTCTGCCCAGTCAGGCTTTGAATCAAATCCCCCAGTGTGGCAGGGAAGTGGCTGGTTAGCTGGGTATCCTCCAGACCTGCTTCAAAGGGATCCCGCAGAAGGGAGCCCAGAGCACTCTAAGAAGTTGGAGGAGTCCCCAGACATTTACAGGAACAAATTGACTTGAGAGGGTTTCAGGCACTGCAAGCAATGAGGAGAACAGTCCCCTTTGAAAGCCAGTAGAGGTTTTCAGGAACTGCTGCTTCTTCTGAGAGGAAACCCACAGACTCTGAGCTATGATCCAGAGCTGCTCCCAAGGTCTGGGTAAAGGCAGAGTATCTTTAAAGGCCAAGGCCAGCAAGGCTGGCACAAGTGGTCAGGAGCAGGAAGTGTCCTACAAGACAGGATCTCAGCTGCTTGAAGAACATCAGGGAGCATCACAGAGTAATGGAAGGAGAAGCCAGCAGTGTCCCAAGCAGCATCAGGAGCCAGATCTGCTTTCTAACACATCCTTCTGGGTGTGTCAAGGGAAAGCTCAGTTTATCAGTTCTTCCCTTAGCAGGACACCAGCAGAGACTTCTTGCTCTGTTTGCTTCCCAGTTTTCTCAAAATTCATAGGAACTCAGTATATTGGTGGCTTTTCTCCTGGTTGAAATAAGACATTTCCCAGAGGTAATGGGGCACATGGAGTGACCAGATATAGGAGCTGCCTTCCTTATGTATTGTGAGAAAATGGCTGCAGATCACTTTTGTGAAGTTTCACTTTCATAGGTCTGATCTCCAGGAAAAATCACCTCTAAAGAGAAAAAGGTGACTGCCCTGTGACACTGAGTGCATCTGTCAGTTCTGTTTTACTTTAAGCAGCCAGTAATTGATCTCAAAGGTCTTGTTTGCACTTGATGATGCCTCAGAAATCCTGAGTCACTCTTTACCCAAATTCACCCTGGTACATCTGTTTACTCTGTGGTTGTGTGATAGTTGGGAAAGTCCTCAAGTACAAAGAATGTTGAAACTGTCATCTTCCTAAAAACGTAGTCCTGCTGCTTTTATAATGAGAAAGTAGGTTGGATGTCACATTCCTTGATGAAACACAGCTGTGTATCAGTCCCAACATTTCTCCAGTGTTGAGACAGCTCAGTTTTGCTGTCTGCTTGTGCTCAGAATCTCTTGGTAGTTAACCTCCAGGAGAGCCAACACAGGTTTATACCTCCAAGGTGTTAAATACATATTACATGTATGTCAGACAGAAACATTTTGGACTACCCTCTCAGTTCCTGCCCTGGACACTGTGTCAGTGTGGAAGAAGCAAATGAACAATTTTTTTTCCTATTTCTGACTTTGAAGGGTGTTTGGGGCTGTGTTCAACTTGGCTCTGCCCTACGTTTGCTGCTATGTCCATGTGTGTCTGTGTCACTTGGATCCCTCTGTCTTTGCTAAGGGTTAAGATTCTATACACAGCAAGTTGCTGGGGTCATCTGAAGTGCATTTGTATTCATGTTGTGGTAACTTGGTCACGAATTTAAGCTCTGAAGGGCACCAAGCAATTGTGCTTATCAGTAGGAGGTTGGTGCTCATCGTTTGCTATTGGGCTCTTTTCTAAGTTATCTTCAACCTCAGTCATCGCTGGCAGCCAGGGAGTTTAACATCAGACAACTGTCTGAGTATTCATTAAGCTCTAAGTGCTTTAACAGTGAAACCTCTACAAAAGCAGCTCTGAAAGCTGAAGATGGAAAATATAACTGCCTGTAAGGAAACTTTCCTGCTGTAGCCATAAATCAGTAGGTTTTTAGTAGCTTGTGATGAGCATCTTAATGGGGCCTATCAATCTGACTGCATTTAAAGTTTCAGCAATTGTTACATTACCCAAGTGATCACAGGTCCTCTGATGGCAGAGGTAACTTGGGAAAGATTTAGCAGAATATGAGTTTATCTGAAACCGTGACCTGACAACTGTGATGTCTCTAACTGCCTAAAATTACTCCTGCTCATCTTTCCAGGACGCACGGAGACTGCACTGATGCCACTCTGTCTTTTGTGGCATCTGAGCTATTTGTCTTCTCATGTCTCCTACCTTCATTTTCTGCCTGAAGACAACAGCATTCACTCCTGTCACATCTGGCCCATGAGACTGGAGTTAAAATTCAGATAAAGGAGGGAAAGTAGGAAGCAGTGTATGAGCCAATGTCATCAGGAATTTGGGATGATGTAAAACTTGGACAGCTGCCGCTGCTTCCCAGTCATATAATTCACTCTCCTCTAGCAATGGGTGCAGCACAGCTACTTTTTATTTATCCTGTTTCAAAGCCACTGGTAAAGAAAAAAGGTCTCCATAAACATCCTGTGGCTTAGGAACATGAGAAAGCATAAATGGCTGGTTTTAGGCACTTCTCTTTACCCAGCTATCCTGAAGGCTGTTTGAGCTGTAAAGTCCATCCATCACTTTGGTACTGACACCAGTGCCACTGCCAGGGAAAGATCAGTCAAGCTGGATTATCAAAGTCAAAGCCAGAGACAGCTCTTGTGGGAAGTGGTTGAGAAAGTCTCATGTCTTAATTCCTCACTGTGTATGAAATAAAAAGGGGATTGTGCACGAGGGGTTGGGAATACCCTGTTTCTCATTAACTGAATGCATGGTCTTGAAAGAGAGGGTGGAGCCCCTGTGCAAAACAGAAATCATATTAATACAGTTTGTTTCCCCATTTTTGCCTTCCAGTGCTCTCCTCTGGGAACTGTAGTCCAGTTCCAGGGCTTTGCATGTGAGCACATATATAGTTAGTAATAAAGATGAGTCGGTTTTTATGTGAAAAGAAAAAACCAAACATGGAAAAAACAGGCCTAGAAGATGGAGTGAAAGCTCTTTAACCATATGAAAGTGACTGCTGTGACTGTAGGGGTGCAAAGGCAGGCCAGCCCTCTGCCCACACCCAGCAGCGCTGGCTGTGCTCTGGGCACTGGCTGCGAGAGCCTTCACGGCAGAGCTGTCACCAAGGCTGACAGCCTGCCTGTGCCACGGGGAATGGATGTGACTGGTGGCATCTGTCCGTGCCGGCAGTGGGGATCCCCTCTGGGGAGCGAGCGGCCCTGGCAGCTCAGCACAGGGTGAGCTTAGGAGCTGCAGCTCCAGCAGGTGGGAGGAGGGAACGCCTGTAAGTGTCTTTGGGGCACCAGAGGGAGCAGAGGGTAGTCATTTGCACTGGTCTGTGAGCTGCACTCTGCTGTGATTCAGCCATCAGCCCTGTCTCTTGGCTTGGTTCAGAACATAAAGCAACTTTTTTGTTGTTGTTGCTATTGCTGTTGTTGCTGCTGTTGTCATTGGAAGCTGTAGCTTTCTGATAGGCATGTGTGTTCCAAACCCAGCTATTTCCATCAGGACCTTTCAGGACTTTTGATGATAGGAGTGTGTGGGAGAATAGGTTTTGCTAACCAATACCCAATTTTGCCTACATCCCTACTGTAGGATTTCTTGTGGGGGATGTATATGTGACTTAGATTTTAGGAAAGAAAACTTACCTGAGAACCAAGACCTCCTTTAGAAAAGGAGTGATAAACCTTTTCCAGTTCCATGAAGTGTTTCTCAGAAGGCAGGAAACAACTTCCTGCCTCACTCACGGTGGTTAAACAAGGCTGAGCAGTGGATGGGCAAGATGAAGCTTGATGTGGGTGAAGGGCCCTGCATGCCCCGGGGCTGGCGGGCACAAGGCTCCAGGCTGGGAAAAGCCAGCAAGCTCCCACCTACGCCTGAAGTGAACCAGGAACTGCAGCATTGGGAATGTGTCCCAAACAGCTCAGCAAGCCCTGAACAAGAAGATACAAGTATTTGCTAAAGGTCAGGGTCCTAACTTTGTCTTGAGGTGGAACTTTGCACAGAAATCCACTAAAACCCAAGGAAGTAGCATCCTCTTTAGACCTTTCACAGAGAAGATCCACCACCATATATTACACATATATTACATTAAGCAGGGAGGTGAACTATAATAAAAGAACAGAGTAACTCAGAACACACAGCCATACCTTGCCCTGCATGGTCTGGTAGTGCCAAGATACCCTTAGAAGTTGTTTCAGCTTCTCTGGTAGCAGACTTGTAGGAGCATTGGCACAAGGCATAACTGCAGTGCAGGTAACGTGCTTCATGCATAAATTCATCGCTGGCTACATTGTCCCTCATCAGATTTGATTAAAGTCTCTCAAACTGAACTGAAAATGGATAGAATGCTGCTATTAATTTCCAGGGCTGCTGATTACAGAGGGCTTGTTGCATTAGGTAGTTCAGTGATCAGGTCAGACTCTGGTGTCCGAATATGAAAGAGCCAGACGTGCTCTGCAGGGACAAGCGAGCCCTGTGCTGCTCCCTGGTGACCCCCTGGCTCCAGTGGGTCTTGCAGGAGTGGTTTGACTTGTGTGCCCCATGGATGGGACATCATGTCACAGTGAGTGACTTCCGTGATTGCTGCTGGTGTTGGCTGTCTTGGCAGAGAGGCCGAGAATGCACCGTGGGGAATGAGCTCTGGGCTGGCTCTAGAAGAGACCTCTTTAGTTATGGGTCAGGGCATGTGGACAGGCAGCATTAAAGGGGGACTTTGGGATTATTTGTGGACAGACAGCTGGCATCCACTTGCAGGGCTGCTTATTGCAGTGTATTTCACAGTAAGTTAAAATTGGGTGCATTTTTAATGCTGAAAAAAATTAAGCCAAAACAAAGCAACAGGAAGAGAAATAAAATGTTGCAAGAAATCAAATGAGCATTTTCCAGGAGCTGCATGTCTGAGTGTTGCTTGGGGTGAAATGTAGCTTGTTTTCCAAGATCAGCTCTCAGCTTGTGACCCAGAACTGAGCCCATGATCACTGGAACATCTGTACTGGCTCTGGCCAGAGCCTCACCTTAACCCTTATCTTCTCCCTGCCTGGAACCAGTAATATGTGTAGGAGGAGTGTAAGAAAAACTGTTTGTAGTATGATCCATCCTCTGCCATAACCTCAGGCCCATGGTCACATCTGTTGGCATCAGCATCCTGATGTTTCTTGGTGCATCCTGTGATTGCAGTGGCTTTAGATTCAGGTTTGGGTCTGGTGGTTTAGGGGTTTTTTCTTTGGGCGGAAGGGGGTGGGGGGAGGTGTTTTTGAGAAATACTGAACACTTTTGCTTTAATCAACTTTCTGCCCTTTTTATCTCCACAGATCTTGGTCTCCACCCTGTGCCACCTCTTGTCTGATCCCCAGAAAGGAGCTGCAAAATCACTGGTCAATCTGTTCTCCTTCATGCCTTGTCTATCCTTGCTAAGAGAGGGTGTGAGACATTCACCCCTAGAAGTCATAACTTAGGTGAACCACAGGATCATTCTCTCATGGCTCCTCTAAAAAAGGAAGGCTTTACCTTCCTTTCCTTCAGCCTTTTGGTGATCCTTTGGGATCCTACATGTGTTTGTGACCATTCCTGAGCCCCGAGCTGGACTTTTTAAAGCACTACCAGCAGCAACGCCAAGCAAAATAATGGATGACTGAGAGCAGAAGGAAGCACTGTGTTCCCACAGAGTGGAGAACTGCATGTGCAGGTAAGCCCTGAAGAATTTCTGATTTTATACTTTGCCAGTGTTTTATTTATGCTCTTGGAGCATGGGGCACATCTGCTTGGTCAGCCTTGCTTGGTCAGCCTGACTCCAGCAATCAAGACAAGCAGACCAAAGCATTTCCAAATTCTTGGTCATATTTGAGAACTGCCTGAGTTTCTGGCTGGGTTATGTGGAAGACGTGCTAGGAAGAAAGAGGAAGCATTGGTTTGAGCTGTTAGATTGGAAGTGTTTCAGAGTGGCCTTTGAAACCTTCTGGTTGTGGAGTCAGCCATGTGTCAGGCACTGGTGCTGGTAACAGCAATGTAATCTGGCCCTGGGATTATTCTGTGTACATCCCCTGCTCCTTTTGCGGTTTTGAATTTCCCTAAAAATGTTTTTTTCCTAAACTTTGGTAGTGAAGATAAAATCCCCCTTTGTTGCATTTTTATTCCTTTTTGTAGATGCTATTGTCTCACTGAAAAAATGAATTTGATCATGAATTATCATGTTCCCACTGCTCCACTCTTCCGTTCTGTGCCTGGAGACCTCTGTTTCCTTTTGTATGTGCTTTGATATAAAACTCTTGGACAGCATGTGTTACATGGGCATGTACTACCTACAGACTACACAGCTTCTTCTTCACTGAGAATAGGTTTGTTCATCACAGCTGCAGTAAGGGCTGCATTTCCAGGTTTTGCCTTTATTTAAGTTTCTTTTATTTACCTAAATACAAGCCATCCTCCCACTCCTGGCAATTTCCACTATTCCACTCATGTATGGCTTCATTTGTTGAGACCAACCTTGCTGGTCAGGGTACTCTCTCCATTTTTATTCAATAAGAGAGTTAAGCTGGTGACTCTGAACTCTCCTCCCGAGGCAAATAAAACACCATGTGGGTGACACACTTACATCTATCCCTTGGATTTACATCTCTCTCCTCTATGGAAGTGAGCTACTTTGCTGGAAAAAAATATATATAAAAAGACAGAAATATAAATAGAAATATATTCATTTAGGCAATATCAATAGAATTAAAATGGTTGAAAACTTAAAGTGGACTTAAGGAGATAGCAGCAGTACCCCCCTGGGCTGTATGCAAGAGGGGCTGTTGCTTCTGTGGAAGCAGAAAGGAGTGCTGAGATATTTAGATGACTGCTCTGTTTTGCTTTGTCACAGAAAGAGGGATGGTGTAAAAGGTGAGGTGGGGGGCAGAACAACTTTGATGTTTGGGTATGGGATGGGAGAAATAACTGTAATGCTGTAAATATTGCAGCTGACACAGCAGAGACCCATTTGGCTTGGAATATAGGGCAATAAATGCAGTCAGGTGATTCAGGGGTGTTGTGCATAAGTCTGCCAGGTAGTCAGGCGAGAGCCGATCAGGAAATAATTATGGCTGATAAGGGGAGCTGTAAGGAGGCCAGCACCTTCTGTGACCATGAAAGGTGTTAATGATTAACTGTTATGGAAGAGCTGGAATCACATTCTCCCCTTCCTTCGAAATCACACGCGACTGCTCTCCTGCATCATTAACTCGGGAGCTGCCCCGCGAATGCAGCTGGGCGTGAAGCAGCTTTAATTCCGGGCAGCAGATGTGAATGGGGAAGCTGCTTGCTTCCGACAGGGCACGGCTGGCACCCTGCTGTGTCCGGCCATGTGCCTGGATCTCTGGCGTTAATTCCTGGGGAAATCCATACTGCTCCTGGGGAAAGGGCGAGATTGCTGTCCCCTATACGTTGCAAATGAACAGAAAGCTGTGGGCTTTAAAATATGGGGTGGAGATTCAAGAGGGAGGAGAGGGGAAATCTTCTGTACTTTGAGGAGGTGCAGCAGTGTAGGACTCAGGTGCTTCAGGACAGGTACAACCACACAAGAGTGCAGCTTCCCAGGACCAGGTCAGGATGAGGTGCTGTAACTTCAGGCTTGCACCTTGCAGCACTGCTGCAGGGACATGAAGAGGCCACAAAGCCTCTTAGCAGTGTATGATGGTGCTCAGGATGAATGAGATGAAATTTGTATGTCCTGGCTCTGTGCATTCCTGGGGTTGGCCAAAGGGATGAAAGGATAGGGACCACACAGCAAGCTGGCAGCACCTATAGTTTGGATCAGCGAGAACTGCGGAAAAAACGGCATCTTCTTCATGATGGCTGCTCCTTCTGCCCACAGCTCTGCAAATAACAGTGAGGGCAGAGCCATGCCTGGTGCTTGGCTGGCACCAAACTACAGTCTGGAGATGCACTCCATGGGGGGAACTGGCCTGGAATGTTAAGGCATTGGTGATATTAAATATAGACAGCGGGGATGGTGCTGGAGGTGCAGTTTGGATCTTGAATAGACTTTCCTTTGCAACCTTCCTGTACAGCTCTTAGAGTGATTGCTAATGGATTTTACTTGATTAATGCTAGCTAATTAATTTTTATTAGTTAGGTCACATTTAGTGACACGTGTCCAGATTTCAGCTGGGGTACAGCTCATTTTCTTCCTAGTATCTTGTACGGTGTTGTGATTTGGAATTAAGAGGAGAATAATGTTGATAATGAGAAAGATGGAGAGGCAATTTTTACAAGAGCATATAGTGACAGAACAAGGGGGAATGACTTTTTTCCCTAATTCTCTCCCCCATTCCACTGTGGGGGGAGTGAGTGGGCAGCTGTGTGGTGCTTAGCTGCCCGCTGGGTTAAAGCAGAACAGGCCCAGCTATAAACCTCTGCACAGTCCACCTGCAATCAGCACAAATTTCCCCTGCTCAGGTCTGCCCCTGGCAAGACAAGGTGCTGCCAACCCTAGGGACCCACCGTGCTGCACCCAAAGGGCTTGTAAAGGTGTGTCGTCAGGCCAGTGGCCGTGGGGGCAGATCCATGGGCTCTTGCTGGCACTGTTGTTGCTGTATGTGTTGGATAACCTTGGCCAAGATCCAGACTCTATCATCATTTCTGAGAAAATTACGTCATTAATGCAGCGTTGTAATCGATAGGCCATGGCCCTGATTCAGCAGGACACTTAAGTGCATGGCTAATATCCATCACACAGTCTGCTACCTTGATGGCTTGCCGCTTTTATTTTTTTTTAAGAACCCGCCTTTGCATTTAAAATTGGATTTGTTCTAAACTGACACTTTTGTGCCTACAAGGAGCTCCAGCCATGTCCCGACCAAGAGGTGCCCTGTGCTCACCATGTAAATGGGGTCTCAGGGCTGGGAGCTACCACTGTGAGAACAAAAATCTGCAGGAAGCCCAGAAAAGGGAGAGTCTGGTACCAAATGGTGCATTTCACCTTTTGTGGCCCTCTGTCCCCACACAGACGGCTGACGCAGAGATCACAGATTATGGAGTGAAAGGTGTGAATTTGGCTAAATTGCATTTGGCTGTCCTTAGTATTGGAAGAGCACACAGTGTCCAGGAGGCACAGGGAGAGAGAACCTGCTTAAATGGGCAAAAAAGTGATTGGGGATTTCTTACAATCCATACTGGAGGGAAGTAGGAGCCCAGAGTTATTTTCCAGGTAGAGTTTAAAGGAATCCTTACAAGGCCCTATTTGATTTCCTTTTTCTTAACAATTTTATTTAAAAAAAATCTGTAATTTTAAAAGTGCTTTTTAAAATATATTTTAAAGATGATTTAGGAACAGTTGTGAAGCAATTGTTCATTAGGCTTGTAGCTGGGTTTCATGTATTTTTAATTCTCTTCAGCTTGGATAGCTTTTAGTCAGTTTTAATACTTACCCTCACGTTTAGTGAATATAACAACTAGTGAGTTATTTATTCCATTCAATTATATGTCTTACAAGCATTTGTTGCCCCTCGCAGATCTTCTGTAATGAGCCCTAGAAGGCTGGGGGAATGAAGGCAAACCACCTTGAGAACTATCACCTGTGAGCTATGGCTTGCCTTAGCCTGAGCCATCGCTCAGAACTGGTCTGATTTATGCACCCACCAGAGTGGACAGCAATGGTTTGGGGTGTGTTCATTATTGCAGCGCCAAGTGGAGAACTGTAGGGACTCCAGGTCACCCCCACACACAGTCAGCCATATCTGGCCATGGGCTGTGCCTCTGTGGGGTATTGCTGGGACACAAACTGTCTCACTTAATTTTTTGGCAGAAGAGCACCGGGGGTTAGTGGCTGGGAATTGATGAGCTCAGCACTGAACTGAGCAGAGAGCTGTGGTTCAGCCCCTGCATAGGGATGGTGCAGTCCTGTGAGCACAGCCAGGTGGTTTTTGGGTCCTGGCAATAAAGTCAGAGCTTGGTCCAAAATCATGGACCTATCCCTGTCCTCCCTTCCTTGCTGTGACCTGCTTTGATCAGGGCCTGACGCCTGAGAGGGGCCCATGGAGAGTTCAGCACCGACTCTGCTGCAGAGCTTCAGGCCTTGGCCTCTGTGCTGAGCCTCTCCAAAGAGCTGCAGTGCTGACCACACTGCTGAGAGCTGCTAAAGGCACTGTTTTCCACCTCAGCCTCACACCACCACCGTCCCTACTCAGCAGTGCAGTCTCCCTGGTTACCTGACTGCAGAGTTGGGACAGGCATGGCACGACTTTGCCTTGTGTTCTTTGAGCCTGGCTTAGTGCTCAGTTTTTAATGCGACAAAGGCTATTTGCAGAGTCTTTTGTAATGGTCCTAATTTTTAGAGGAGCTGAGTCTGTGGCATGCAACTGGATCACAAAAGCAGTCTGTTTAGCACTGCCTCTGTTTAAAAGACAAAGCAGATTTGTTTCAGCTCCATAGGTGAGATCCACAAGATCCTTAGTGGGGGTGGTCCAGAAAAACCATCAATAAACAGGGTTGACCTGATCTTCATGTCAGGTTGGTGGCCACATTGCATTCCTCTAGCAGAGCTCAGCTAGTGCAAAATCTCCAAAGTGAGTCTGTGATGTTAGAACAGATTATAGAGCCCTGGCTGGAAGCCAGCCAGGAAGCTGTAAGATGCTCCCATACTCCTACAACACAACAGCAACAAGCAGACTGTACTGCCTGCATGTGCTGCTGAAAAGACATTTATGGCTTCAGTGAATTGTTCCACCCAAAGCTGGAGCTTGGAGAATTTAAGCAGCTTCTCTTCAGCTCCCAGCCATCCAATTGCTTGTAAGGACTGCAGATAATGCAAGACAGCGGGAACTGGAGACAGAGCAGTTGTAGAACAGTTTTGGCAGAGCTTGTCTTGAGCTGAACCACTTTATGGTTCTGATCTGATCCTGCATTGGACTTGTATGGAACCTACCCCTGCCCAGGTTTCTGCTGCCATTGCTCAAGGAAGAGTGATCTGCTTACCACCAAACCCTCCTTCCTTTCCCAGTTAGACTGGCTGCTGTAAGGGCTAACATGCCCAAGAGGCCCAGTGCAGAGCTTAAATCCCCTTGAATTTCACTGAGGCTGAAGGTCTCCCTTCAGCCTGTAAAAAACCAATTAAAACCCAAAAAGCCTGTCCTGGAGCTAGCTGTTCTTTGCCCCTGCCACCCACTGCTTCCCACAGAGCCGGCACAGCTGGAGCAATCTCGGTTCCTCTCTTGTGGGAAGGCAGCCAGCGAGTATTTCCCTGGGGGAACTACACATGGTCATTTTGCTCTTAGCTGGAGTTGGTGTCTAAGCCAAAACCAAATGATTCAGAGTTTGAAGAGTGAATCAGAGTCAGGCTCTGGGAGAAGTTTCCCTAACTCGGCACTCAGCTAAAACCAAGGACATTGGTCTGGCTTGAGACTCAGATTAGCAGTTTTATCTCCATTGGTTCATCTCAGGAAGTGGTCAGACACGGTGTGATATATCCTGAGATAAATGGTTTAGTTCAAATATAGCCAAATTTGCTACTGTCCCAGTACCTTGGCTGCTATATGACACTATCCTGCAATTTCAGTGGCTTCGGGGTCCCTCCTCTGCCTAACACAAGTCTAGAAATACACTTATGTTGACAGTTGCATTTAGGAGGTGAACCAATCCTCTGCTGGTTTTTCTTTGGCCAGACATTGCTGCAGAAGCACACAAGAGTTAGAGGAAAGTGGCCCCACCGGGGCTCTGGGGGGTTAGGTCAGCCGGCTGAAGTCTGGACACACTGGAAGGAACTCAGGGGCTCAGAGCCTCGTGTCACAGCTGGATGTGGCTCAGCTGGACCTTGCTGGGAGCTGTTTGATTCTGTGCTGGGCACAGCTCTGTCATGGCTGCCAGCAGCTGCTGGGCAGTTGTAAACCCAAAACTAGAAAAGCACCATAGAGCTAGGAGAGCTTTTTCAGCCCTCTCAGCATTCCCTCCTTCGCAGTGTGGAACCACAAGCCAAGACCAGCCAGGAGGGACTAATTCTGTAATAAAGAGGAAATGCTTTGTCTTTGAGCCTGGCAGCCTTCACATTGCTGGAATTTGCCTTAAAATGTGGAAAAAGGTTTTCTCTGGAATAATATTTCCTTAGACTTGGTTCAGCAGGCCTACAGTTCAGAACAGATGTGTTTAGTTTTATTTGGCTGAGAAGTTAGTGGAGCCTGGCATGGCTGGACATGAAGTTGTGCATTTGTGGTGTTTATGAATTCTCTTGTGAATGTATGGAAAACATGTATCATTGTTTCAATTCCTGGTGCTGGAAACAGTGCAAATAAATGAGTCAGAAGAAGGTGAATCAGTGTAAGGTAGCTCCACTGCCAATCATTTAAGAGCACACACATGATATGGGCAATGATTTGGCTATTCAGAGCAGACCTTTGAGCATTGAAACCCAGGGTTTTCCAAGGAGCCCATCAGAATTAGGTGCCTAAGTCCTGCTGTCAGTGGGAGGTGGGTATGTGCTTCCTTTAAATATTGAGCAGAATTCCTGAGTAACTTTAATTAAATATTTAAATAAGAGCAGTGTTTCCCCTGAGTGTCTGGGCAGCACATTCGTAGCAAGAGGCACAGATTGCCTCTAGACACAGACCTACAGCCTGAACCAGCCCCTGATTATGCCCACTTCTGTCTGTGCTCGTGCTGGAGCAGAAGGATATGAGATGCTCACCATGTGAGAAGTCAGACAGGCTCAGGATGGTTTCTGTTCGCTGGGCTGATGTGTGAAGTGACTCTTGTTTGTCCAGCAGGAAAGCTGCAAAGCTGCATGTTTCTCAAAGGTGGAATGTTCACCCAGACACTGATGTTCCAGCAGAGGTGCTGCAGTGTCCCTGACTGCAGAACCACTGGGAATCTTTGCAGTCGATTGATTTCCTCCCCTCTTCACTTCAGTGCTCCCTTGGGCAGTGTGCATAGACTGGTGCTGTGGATGTCAGCAAGAGTTAAATGCAGCTGTCTTACCTCTGAAAGCATAGTGGGAGATGTAGCTCTGATCTTGTAAAGGAGCCTGTTGCTGGCAGCACAGCCTGCTCCAATTATAACACAAGGGCTGAAACAAGGCCTGGACTCTGTCTGTCCCCTGCTGTGGTGGTGGCACTGTCACTGCTTTTTGTGGTAAGTAGGGCAATTTCAGTGCCAGTCACCTCTCTGAATGCAGCCTTGCAAAGACATGTGCAAAGTCATTGATTTTTCTTTAGTCCCAGCGTGTTTTCCCTCCGTGAGATCATGGAGCTGGCAGGACAGCCCTGCCTGCAGAGGATTTGCTTCCACTTGGGCTCCAGCCAGGCAAGACAGGAATCCTAAGTGCTGCTTTATGGTTTGTCTAGAGCAGCCAACCTTGGTGCTTTCTTCTTCAATTCAGCATCTCAGCACAGGGTGGCCCTGGGGAACTGTTGGCTCTTTTTCCCTCTTGTGTGGGTTTACCCAGGGCAGGCAAAGGAAGTATCTTCCTCAAGTGGGTATGATGGTCATGTCTTGAAGGCCTGGCAAAGGCTGTTGCAGGAGGCAGTGCAGACACACAAGCACCAGAGGCAGGAGCATTACCTGGGATGCTACACTGTCTGCCACCAAAGGGTCTTCATGCAGTTCTGGTCGGCCAGGAGTCAAGGTGAGGGGGTTGAAGTGAGATAAGGTCACAGAAGAAGTGGGAAACAGGCTTGGGAACTCAGTCAAATTCCCAAATGGCAAGGCTCCCCAGAGTTGCAGGGTCTTCCTGTGCTGCTTCTGTGTTCAGGATCTTTTCGGTCCAATAATGTGTCTGTAGGTGACGGCCCTTGACAAGCCCCTCTGACAGACTTGTTAATGCCTGGAAGTCATGTACAAATCTAACCTCCCCTGGTGATGGGCTGTGCATCAGGGAATTGTACGGAAGGACTACTGGCTCCAAAAGCTGCTGGACGGTGTCAGGAGCTTATTGTTGAGGAGAAACTGCAGCCTGACCTGAAATTCCTGCTCAGGCATCACTTGTTGCCCTAGCAAGTAGGCAGGACCCTACTGAGGTCCTGTGCTGTGTTACACGAAGCCATCCAAAGCATCTTCCAAAATGAAAACTTCTGGTTGCTGTCAGGGGATGAAGCCCAGCCTGCCCAGTCTCCTGGCTCTACTTGTTTCTCAGTTGAGAGATCTATGCCCAGATATGCCATCAAATTCCTGCATGGCTTGTGGTTCCCAGTTTGGGAATTCAGCATCTAGAATGGAACAAGCAGCTTGTTGAAATCCCTACACACCACTCTGTAATTAAGAATAGGAGAGAGATTTGCTATTAATTAGCTTTCATTGACCCACTCTTGACCCTCTAAATGCCATTGTGGTGCACTAGGTCTCTGTCAGCCTCTGCTCTGGGGAGAGATTAATCTTCATTACTGTTTTGCATTAGCCTGGCTCTCTTCGTTAGTTTCTCATTAACGTTCTGGTGGGTTGGTGCTGCCAGTAGAGAAGGAACATTCACACACAACCTTAGGAAATGAAACCATTTTCTAAGGCACAGTAGTGGCCCAGGGCATTGCTGCCAAACATTGTGGCCAGGCCCTGGCCATTGCAGGAGGACTGATAGCAGCAAACGATGGTCACAGAACAGCCCCTGCTTAGCTCCATGGAAGGATGCAGCTGTAACACCAGGGAATAACTGAGGTACAAGCCCAGCTTTCCTATTAACCAGGAGACAACCCTGTGGCTTTCGACCTCGGATGAGAGGGGAGGGATCCAGTGAAAGCTCCTTCAAAGATTTTTACCAAAGTAAGGAGCAAGTGGAGGCTCTCCAGCCTTAAAAATAATTCCAGCTGATGTTCACCAACAGAAAGGTCAGCACCAAGAGTTCATGTTGTTTTGCTGCTTTGTGACCTCCCTATGGTATCTAAATGGAGAGAAGAGCTTTAGTTAGTTTCCCTTTACCACACGTGTATGGAATTGCAGAAGTTTGCTTGGCTGTTGTCAATGTTGTGATCCTCCCATGAGAACAACACAGCTAACAAGGAATAATGGGATGGTGTTTGTTAGGAGTCCCAGCCACAGGTCACAGAGAGCTGCTGCTCCCCTCAAAGAGCAATGCTCACAGTCCATTCTGTGAGGGATAAAATGAATCATTTCCGGTGATTTCCTGGGAACTGGTGAATGAATCAGTGGGCAAGTCAAGAGGGAAGCTCTGCTGGCTCCTGGGGCTGTCTGGTGTACGCAGCTCTGCACTTTGGGGAGCAGAGCACATTGCTGGTGTCACCTGGAAGTGGCATGACAGCCCTAGAAGGGCAGCCTGCTGTTCTCTCACAGCTACTTCAGAATCCCACAAATCATTATCTAGGAATGATTAATTTCTGTACAAGTGCTGCAAATGAGATATGTATCAGGATTACAGCAGTCTTTTGCAACATTACATTGAATTTCATTGAAAACCAAGGTCCTGGATCAAGGAAATATCTCTTTTCAGCAGCACATGGCAGCTCCTGAAACAACCTGGTAAATGCAGTTCTTGAAGGTTCCGAAATTCAAAGGGAAATAGAGAAACAAAACCAGATGTTTGAAAAAGCAAATAACCATTACTTTTAGATTTCTTGCATATGCATTTGGAATATTTGGGATGGTTACTAATATTGCAGAGGCTGCCCTGCAAATTTGGGAATGGGTTGCAAGTGTCAGTGGCTGGCTAAATTAGGAAACACAGGGTAGAGTAGAATAAACTATTTCATTTGGAAAGGACCTATAATGATTGTTCCAATGGCCTGACTGATTCAGGGCTGACCAAATGTTAAAATGTGTTGCTACATGTTTTATCCAAATGCCTCTTAAACACTGACAGCCTTGGAGAATTAATTGTCCACTGGGAATCCTGTTTCAGTGTTTGACTACCCTCTCAGTAAAGAAATGCTTGAAGAATGTAACATTAACACCAGTCAGACTGGGGTAATGTAAGAAAGTTGGGAAGGATCTGGATGTGATGCTTTAAATGTGTCTCAGTGTCACTGGCAATAATTCTGGTGGAACAAGAGCCTGGAAAGCCAGGAAGAAGCAAATTGTGAGGGAAATGTAGGAACTCTTAGGTCAGCTGGTGTGAGGAAGTTCAAAAATATGACAAGTGCCTGTGTAAACGTGGGACATGTTACCTATGAGGGAACCTGGATGGAGGCCTATCAGTTTCGAGCTATTTCCTCCTTTCTTCCCTGCCCTGGAGTGCCCCGGGGTTTGCAGTTGCTCTGTCAGGTGGTTGTTGGTGCAGGCACTTGGGACTTTTCTGGGTGTGCAAACACAATCTTCAAACCTGTTGCTTGGATTCAAGGTTTCGATGTTTGGACACATCAGATGTGTGGTATGTTCCTAATCTCCAAGGGGATGAGGGTAGTTCTGATGATCAGGTTGAGAGGTAAATACTCACCACTACATGTTTCAATGTTACCTTGAACAAAGGGCTGAAAAATGTGATCCATTGTCTCAGCAAACATTCCTGCCAGGGAACATATTTGCTAGACTGTTGGCGAAAGCAGGATCTGAAGGGATGTGAACTCACTCCAAGGTGATTTTGTTTACACATTTCAAATACACGAATGCAAATAATTTTGCTTTCTGTGCCCCCATGGAAGTTGTGCACTCAGAAGTAGTTTCCTGACAAACTCAATGAAAACTTAATTACTGTCTTAGCGTGAGCTGAAGGTCTGGACTTATTCAAACTGGGGTGAGGAAGACAGGGCCTTTTGCCTATGGAAAATGGACCTTTTCCAGTGCTAGAGTGCTGCCCAGGATTCTTGATGGCAGTTTGAAAGCGTGAAGCAATGCAGCACCACAGGAACTGCAGCTGACCAGAGGTTCCCCCAGAATTCCCACTGAGAGCTGCAGCAGTATTTCAGACTAGCAGGAAGAGTATTCTTCATCAAACACGGCCAATTTCAGCCACTGCAAATGTTTTCCCATTAAAAGGGAACCTTCACCCTAGTTGGGTAACAGTTGCAACATTAAAAAAAAAAATCCTTCCACGAGATGAAATAAACAGCTGGAAATATACAGCTTTCTACAAGGGGTAGAAATAGCACTGGCACAGGAACAGGTGGAATAAGGACTTGTCAGGTGGGGGGTCTTGAGATCCAGGATGTAGTTTTGGAAGGAGGAGAGCTGCTGCATCTCCCGGCTGCAGCGGCTGAAGATGAGGTAAATGCAGTGTATGACAGAAATGTCTAGACAAGGTGGAAAGCTTATTACAAGTATTGGGGAAGTAAAAAAAAAAAAAAAAGAAAGGAAGAAGAAAAAAGAGAAACAAAGAGCCAGTAGATTGCATGATTATACGTTGCCTAAAGGAGACAGGTTGAGATTATATAATTCTCCAGGGAAACTCTACTTGGAACAATTATATGTTCAATTGGGTGGACTATGTTAGGGTTTTTAAATTAAAAAAAAAAAAAAAGAGACTGAATACTCAAGAAAGTGTGGAGGAGGTAGTGAAGTGCTGAGCCGAAAATATTTTTTAAAATCTTTATATGTACTGCATAGTGGGGGAGAAAGAGACAGCAGAGAAAAGGATGCATTTGACACACGTCAGAGATACCAACAGCTCCAGTGACAATTTTAAGGAAATTAAATGGAAATTAAAGGGAAGCATTTTAGAGCAGAAGTCCCAAAAGCACTTTAAAATATGGAACATCAGAAAATCTCAGCATCTGCCAGCAGTGGGGGATCAGCTCCTTTCATGGCCGGTACACAAAGCGCAGTGGGCCAAGCCTGAGTCAGCTCTGAGACACCAGGACTCGGCCCGATGCACATCGAAAGCTGTGCCAGAGTGCAGGAGACCCTCCAGGGCAGACAGCTCCTTCCAGCAGGGAAAAGCTATGAAATGCCAGCATCCTGTCGAAAAAAAGGGAAAGAATTGGGACACCTTGACTTCCTTCTTTCAGTTTCTCATGGTCTTGTAAAGCCATGTAATACAGT
Organism: Nicator chloris; assembly: GCA_013400495.1. Classification (NCBI taxonomy): domain Eukaryota; kingdom Metazoa; phylum Chordata; class Aves; order Passeriformes; family Pycnonotidae; genus Nicator; species Nicator chloris. Next base: position 184,881 of record WAAE01018557.1, on the reverse strand, counting down.
GTTGTGTGTGCCCAGTGGTCCTCCACAAAACTCAGCTGTCACTTGGCTGTCATCCCTTGGCCATAGCACCATGTGGCCTCTTCTTGTCCAGGGCAGTGCTTTCTTTCATTTCTCTGCCTCGCCTGTTTCAGTCCCTGCCTGTCTCAGGGGTATTTTCATCCTTCTCATTTCTGCCTCACCAGGGACAGAGGCAGGCGTGACATGACACCCCTTTACTTCCTTTGGACTCTGACTGTGCACAGGATCCCAAAAATCAGGCAGTCTCTGTAGCCTGACAGAGAGAGGATCCACAGAGATGCACACCAGCATCCAAGCAGGAGAAAAAGGAGTGTGTTCTGTAAGGAAGCAGAGGGAAAGACACCGGTGTGTTTTCATTTCCTCGGAAACACATCCCAAAAAAAAACCCCACAAGAGGGTGAGTCATCCATAGATGATACTGGCCTCTCTGAGTTGCAGCTGCTGGTTTTTAATGATATAATTTTAATTTACCAATAAAATAAAAGAAGGAAGGAATGATGGGATAGGATGCGTCTCATTGTCTCCCTATAACCCTCTCCCTTTTCTGGCATGGATGCAGGAAACTGGCTGTTGGATCTGAGGTCTTTAAGCTATGAGCTGATCATGCACATGTGAATTTCAGTCAACATTGCAGGCTTCAGGTACAGCTTTGTGGGATCATATAAGATCATATATTTGGTGATAACTGTGGAAAAAATAGTTAATATTCTCTCTTTTTACATAAGTACTTCAACATTAGTCAGTATCCTTCTGCTGAAGGTAATACAAAACTGGGAGGAGTGGCTGATACATCAGAGGGTTGTTCTGTCATCCAGAGGGACCTGGACAGGCTGGAGAAATGGGCCAACAGAAGCTTGATGCAGTTCAGCAAGGGGAATGACAAAGTCCTCTCCTGGAGGAGGAACAAGCCCAGGCACTGGTACTGTCTGGGTACTTCCCAGCTGCAGCAGCTGTGCACAGGAAGGGCTTGGAGGCCCTGCTAGACACCAGGCTGTCCAAGAGCCAGCCATGTGCCCTCATGGCAAAGAAGTCACCTAACACCCTGGGCTGCTTTAGGCAGAGCAGTGCCAGCAGTGGAGGGGTGATCCTTCCCCTCCACTCAGCACTGGTGGGACAAACTTGAGGTGCTGTGTCCAGTGCTGGCCTGCCAGTGTACAAGAGATGTGGATATAGAGGAATGAGTTAAAGGCAGGGTCAAGATTAAGGAGTTGGAGTGTTTAGTGTGTGAGGAGAGGCTGGGAGGGCTGGGGTTCTTTGGCCTGGAAAGGGGAAGGCTCAGAGGCAGATCCTGTCAAAAGACAAACTGAAATGCAAGAAGTTGTATTTAAATATGTGAAAAACCTCACTGAGAGGGTGGTCAGACATGGGAACAGGTTGTCCAGAGCAGTAGTAGTGTTTCTACCCTTGGAGATACAATCTGATTGGACATGATCCTGAGCCACCTGCCCTCTGTGACCCTGCTCTGAGCAGGACATTTGTGCTGGATGATCTATAGAGCACCCTTCTGACCTCAGAGGTTCCTGGACTTTGTTCCTGGTTGTTGCCACCAAATGAATTATTCAGCTGTCAATGAGTCAAGATGATCTAGTGAAGAACTGAAGTGATTCTGTGTTTAACATAAAGCTTCCATTGGGTTGAGGAGCATGAGTGGAGTCAGACCACCAGTCTGTCGACTGGACAATCCCTCTTCCATTTCTGCCAAGCTCTCTGGGCTGGTTGGGACTAAAGCACTACCACAAAATCACAGAATCACTGGGTTGGAAGAGACCTTCAAGATCATCCAGTACAACCCAGCCCTAACACCTTAACTAAACCATGGCACCAGGTGCCACATCCAGTCTTTTTTTAAACCATCCAGGGATGGTGACTCCACCACCTCCCTGGGCAGGCTATTCCAGCAGTTTATCACTCTTTCCGTAAAAAACTTTTCCCTAATATCCAACCTGTATTTCCCTTGGTGCAGCTTAAGGCTGTGTCCTCTCATTCTGTCATTTGCTGCCTGGAGAAAGAGACCAACCCCCACCTGGCTACAGCCATCTTTCAGGAGGTTGTAGAGAGTGACAAGGTCACCTCTGAGTCTCCTTTTCTCCAGGCTGAACAACCCCAGCTCCCTCAGCCGTTCCTCACAGGGTTTGTGTTCCCAGCCCCTCACCAGCCTCATGGCCTCCTCTGGACGCGCTCAAGTGTCTCAATGTCCTTCCTAAAGTGAGGGACCAGAACTGGACACAGCCCTCAGTGTCCTTCCTAAACTGAGGGACAGAGCTGGACACAGCACTCAGTGTCCTTCCTAAACTGAGGGGCCAGAACTAGAACTGGACACGGCACTCGAGGTGTGGCCTCACCAGTGCCGAGTACCGGGGAAGAATGACCCTGACCTGCTCCTGCTGGCCACATCATTCCTGATCCAGGCCAGGAATAGGTAATGGACAAGAATGGAAACCACCCTTGAAACGTCTTGTGTCTGGAATGCACTTCTGCACAATTTTCCCTGGGCTGTTCTCACGTCATTGAAGCTATTCCTGTACTTCACATGTGATATTGGATCAGGTTCTGCTCTTTCTCTTTATTGATGTACAGAGTGAATCAGAATGGCAACCTCTCACCCTCTTGGGGTTTTCTTTGTAGATTTAAACTTTTAATTTCCGTCTGAAGGTACTAAACATTTTGACTGCAGAATGGGGAAATGCTGCTACCTCACGCCATGTCGGTCAGGGTGTAAAAAGGTGCCGGAATGACTTTGCTGTCTCACCTACTGCTGTTGTTTCTGATGGCACTAACAGTGCTGCCAGAGAAAACCAGAGCAAGGGGAAAAGGCATTATTTAGTCTAGAGAGAAAATTGTGATGGCCAGAGTTGATGGGACAGGAGTGACTGAGGTTCCTCCAGCAGAACACCTCCTAGCCTGCTCTGCTGCCTCATTTGCCACCTTGGTGGGGTGTCAGGCAGGACCTGGACATTAATGAACACAGAGAGGCTTGAATGTGGCAGCTGTTAATTGCAGACAACTGTGGGAGTGATGATGCCAAGATTGTCACTGTAATGCCAAAAAGATCCAACTGGAGTGCTTAAAATTCAGTCATGTAGGATTGTATTTAGAACCTGTTCTCACCTCTCATGGTGGCTCTACGCAAATCCTGCTGGATTATCGTCGCTCTTCAAAGCCAAGGACACATCTGAAGATCCTAAATTATGGTAGAATTTTAGACTTCTTTTCTCTCTAAGAGGCTTCTGTTGGCCTCAGTGTTTTATGCATAGTCCCTGAATAATATTTGCAAAAGTTAGAATTGCACGAACTATCTCTTCCTCAAAGTGTTTCCCTGCTTCTGCAGCAGCTGATGCTGGGCTGTAGAAGACAATAGATGGATCAGGGGGAAACCTGGCCCAATGATTTAATCAGCCTTGTATTGAGTTAATCCTCTGAAAACTTGAAGGGAAATGTGGAGTGATGCCAAGGTTTGGGGCCAAAGTGAAGCTTGAGGGATGAGTCCAGCTCTTTCCTGCATCAACTCATGGCTTCCTTAGTCAGCCCTCTGATAAACCTGTTGATAAACTTGCACACAGGTCCAAGTACTTTAACATTGCTCAAGAAGAGGCAATGCTGCAGAGGTGTATCCAATACACACAGCATATCCATGGGGTGGATGCAAAGGTGCTGAGGGAATGCCAGGCTCCTCCCAGAGTAACCACAGGCCATGAGAAGACCCTTGTCACTCAAGAAGTGAGTTGTTACTGGAGGAGAAGACCATGAAGTGTTAGCGAGGGTTAAAAGTGGAATGGAAGTCAGGGCTGGCCCCACCAACTGAAGTGTTGGGTTGGAGATATGCAGCTGTCAAACCTCTCTCTGATCTGCTCCATCAGAAGCAAAATGTTGGGTTTTTCCCCCATTATTTTAGCCAGAGTGACTCTTGATTTTCCATCAGGGTCATGTTACATCAGCAGTCAAAGGTCACTGCAGGTATCTGCAGCCACAGCCTGCAAACCTGCCCCTGCCAGGATCATCCTGCTCTGAGGCAGCCAGGGTCTCCCCAGAATCTCCTGGTGGCTGCTCATGGACAGGAGGGATCACATAAGGGCCCAGCCCTGGCATAGCTTTCAACCATTTTGGTGCAAAAGGTACCTCTTAAAAGAGGGCTAACAGCTGCATTTTCTCTTTTCTGAAGAATTTGGAGACTTCTGGGTTTTTTGTTGCTTGCGCTTTTTTTTTTTTTTTTTCTTTTTTTGAGCAAAACAAATCCTCAGTGCTGAATTTCAGGTGAAGAGTATTGTAAAAATAATAGAGGCCATCAAAACACAGTCCTCATTTCAATTGCATTTTTTCCTAGAAAACTGTGAAAAGTCAACAAGTTAAATGTACCTTTAAAGTACAAAAATGCACACTTTGTACAAGGGTACTCAACTAGTTTCCAGCTTTCCAACTGAAATTGTAAAAATCATCTTTATCCAAGATTCTGGTGATTGACCTTGTCCTGCCCAGACAGTTGAGTTTAGTAAGGCTTTGAGGAAATTTACCTTGCCAAAGGCAGTCTCTGCCACAGCACCACTTGGGCCAATACCTTTTTCTTAGAAAGTCTTGCTGTAACTTCATCTCCCTGGGTTTATTCCACACCCTGCTGCTGGGGCAGGGGGGGCTGATGTTGGGTGTTGCTTATGAAGGAAAAGGGGTCCAGGGATGTGTAGTTTGAGTCAACTCAGAGCGACAGGAGGCTGAGTAATCAGCAAGGCAAGGGGAAGTTTGGCAAGGTGCCTTCACGGAGACTGGGAACAGCCAGGGCACCCCTGGCAAAGTGAAATACTGGCCAAGTCTGTTCCCAAGTGGAAATGGTTGTGCAGAGTCCTTGCTGTGGTCTGGGGACAGGAGGAAGAACTTGTTTATGACTAGCTCATGGCATCAGTATTCTGAAAAGGGATGAAGGAGGAGGTGGGAATTGATGGAGTTGCTCTGTGCTCGTCCCTACAAGTTGGTGGGCTCATAAGGAAACATGCAGAACTGCATGGGGCCAAATTGTCCATCAGCTGGGGGAATGATGCCTTTGCTGTAACTTTGGCCATGGATACAGAGCTGTGGCTGGAAGACAGCTGCTTCCTTGACTCTACTCAGCTGCTGAAAATGGTGTACAAGTGACTTTGTTCTGTCAGAACTCCCTGAGAATCTCTGATTCCCCCTACCTCACACTCAGGGCAAGAGCAGTCACTGGGGAGCAGAGGATCTGGCCCTGAGTGAGTTTTTGTTTCTTTGGGTGTTTCAGATGCTCTGTCTCAGCGTTGGCACTGAAGGCACAAGGTGGTCCTCAGCACCCCAGACAGAGGGAGGAGCACTGTGTTAATGAGGGCTCTTCAGTGCAGGTGCCCTGCATTGGAGCTGACTCTCCTCTTAGGAGAGCTTAGGCGCTGCAGGGGATGATGCTGAGTGTGAGGAACAAGCCTTAAACTCGCTGACATGCATTTTGGCTCGAGCAGTGTCTCAGTGTGACATGTTTTATTGCTTTAGTGGCCTGTGGCTGCTCAGTAGAGCAGAAGGCTGCTGGGTGTTTTGTTCTGGTGCATTACTCTGAGTCCCTGAAGGACCTTACCCAGGCTGGGCATCCCCCAGCAGCAGAGCTTGCCTGGGGCTGGGAGCTGCTGGAGAGCAGGGCAGGGAGCTGTGTGCTGGCAGGAGTGGCCCTCAGTAGCCAGCTTCCTATGGACATCTTTTGGAGGGACTGAAAAAGGGGCAGGGGGGATGGTCTGGTTTTTGGTGGGAGGAAACATGAAATTTTATCAAACTGTTCCTTGGCTTTCCTGCCTGTGTGGGGTCAGAAGGATGTTGAAACTTCAAAAAAGTGAGAAAGTGTGCAGGTGAGCTGAATTGGGGAATGTTCATACATGCAGTAAACTCCTGTGTAAGTGGCTACAGGACCTGAATCTGAGAACTGGTTGTGTAATTTGTATTTCTGTGCATAAGTAGATATTTCTATATTTGGCATGAGAAAAAGAACTCCAGTGTGAACACAAGAGAATCCCATATGGCTGATCTAAAAAGAAAATGTGGAATATTAAGTTGTCTTTAGTGTCTCTAGTGCTGTATTTGTACTCCCTGTCCTTTGGAAGTAGAGAGGAGACAATGCAGTACCTCTAGTGCAAACCCCCCACCCCAAACCCAAAACTAACAACAGAACTAAACAAAAAAACCCCAACCAAACTAAATAAACACACTTGAGGAATGAAACTCTTAGGTGTATGGACCAACCTGGAAGTTTTGAGACAGTGACAAAGCACTGAGTTGCCAGCTGAAGAGGCAGATGACTTTGACCCTCCTCTCTTCTCCCAAGCGAATCTTTCTGAAACACTGAAGACCTTTATAGCTGTAAATACTCATCCCTCACAGTTGGCCTTCCATGTCACTGGAAGGAAAATACTACAGCTTTTTAGTGGGTTGATCGGCTTTGTGCTGGTTTCTCATGGAGAATGAAGGAATTTTTTCTAAACTTTGAAAGGTCAGTCTCCATGGCTGGCCAAGAACCCGGAGCTAAGTGATAAATGGGACCTATTTCTGTCTTGTAGTGTTTTTTCCTACTGCTGTAAATAGTTTTGTGGGGTTTGATTTTAGTTTTTTGGGAGATTTTTTTTGGTTTTTTTTCAAGACCAAAGAGCTCAAATTCAAATTTAGGAACACGTTTAGGGACAGGAACATGGAAAGGATATCAGTGGTTGGTGGAAGTATCAGCCAGAAGAAACTGATTTCTTGGTTCTTGTTTTCAAAGTGATTGTTTTACTTCTGCCATTGATTTTCTTAAATTTGTGGCTTTATGGAACCCTCTTTGCCTTTTGAACAGCAGAAGGTGCCTTTGGTAGCTGAACTGCAGAAGAAGCCAATGTCATTGGGTTGTAGGAGGGGCTGGAAGCTATAGAGAAGAAATGCAGCCTCCTGCATCCACAGGTTTAATTGTTTAAGACGTTTTCTGCCCCCCAAATATACTTCCTATTCCTACAGCAAGTCAGCAAGAGTAGAAAGTGGGCTGGTGTTCTCTGTAGCTGGGTTTCCCTGCATCCCTTTAGTTCTGCTGAGGTGTTTGAGCTTTGTGGCACAAACCTCTGGGAGGTGGAGGGCAGTAGGAAATGCTTGTGTGCATGGATCCAGTTGGAATCTGCTGCACAGGGTAGGGATGCTCAGCAGTGTCATCAGCACTGTGCTAATAACACAGGGTGACACCCCTTGGGCTGGCAGGAGCTTGTTAGAATGGTGAGGCTGGATGTTGGTATCCTGACTGCAGAGGAATCCTGCTGGTCTGCCCACTGTTCACAACACGGGAAGGATCAATTCCTGAGATGCTCTGTGGGGATGGAGGGAAGTCAGATCTGGAGTGGTTTAAGCTGTCTTTTTTTTTTTTGTCTGTAAACCTGTTGAATGTCACAGTGTGCAAGCAAAGATTTATTGAGGAGGAGAGGTTATTAGAACACATTTCAAAAATAGTTGAAAATGGAGCATATTTGGATTTTAGTGACCAAATTCATACGACCTGATGCCTCTCCAAGCTAGGATGGAAGAACACAGCCATCCTGCTCACACACCAGTGGGGCAGGTCCAGCTGCTCCCAGGTACCATCAGACTCTTGCCACAGAACTGTCTTCTCCTGAGTCCCACAGAGCTGAACCAGAGCCAAGCTGTGGTCAGTGTGCAGCAGAGCCAAAGCTGAAAGACAAAGTGCTTAAGAGAGAAAAAACAGAATAGATTTCTCCACAAAAGCACTTTCCTTAACATAATCCTGGCTATCTTGTTTTGGGGAGGGGAACAGCAGGATTTTGGGGCTGTGGGGGCTGGGGAGCAGGGACAGTACAGCTGCAAGGTGAAGCTCAGCCTCACTGTCCTCACCTGTTATTTCTCCTGAAATTCACTGAGAAGGGCCCTTGTTCCCTGTGATCTTCGTGTCTCCCACTCGAGGGTCTGAAGAACACTCCTCCTCCTCTCCAGCAGGATGGGTGCTGCTAGACTGACCTGACTTGAAACCACTTCATTGCTCACCACGGCCGTGGCTGCCCATGAGGTCACCTCACCTTCTCTTGAACTTTGTGCTCCTGGGTGACTGTTCTTGGAAGGATTTGAGCTTGTTGTCTGACACAAGTGCTGAGCTGAGTGAGTGGAACAGGCTGCTCTAACTCACATCAGATATGTCCTTCTGCTTTGTCTGTGAGGACACTGAAGGTTGCCATACCACCATCAGCTCCTTTCTTCTTGTATTTTTCTGCAGTCTTGGTCTTCTGTGGCAGCTTAGGTTTAAACATCTGGTGCTGAAAGTCACGTGGAAATGTGTTTCCCATCCAGTCTGTCAGCTTTACGGTATTTAAATATCCTCACAATATCTTCCATTAAGGCTTCAGCCTGAAGTAGTATCTGTAACTCAAATTTATTCCCAAAGAATTACTTGGTGCTGATATTTTGGTCATCAACAGCCTTTTTAATTGAAAGCCTTAGCAGTGTGGTATCTCAGCTCCCTGGTATTTCCCTGCCCATGCTCTGTGGTCCCACAGTGGGCTCAGCTCAATTCAGTGTGCTCCTGGCTCTGCAAGAACTAGAGCAGAGCTCTCCACTGCCACGCTGATCCAAGCTCTTGGCAGAGGCACAGCCTGTTCCTAAAATTGTCTCCAAGATAGTTTTCCATGGATTTGCATCTCCCAGAGAGCTGAGCCGAGTGGTATTTTATATGGTGTCATTGTTTGTTTAGCTAATGAGGTAGGGAAAAACAAAGGGCTGGGATCCTTGGCTCTATGAAACAGCTGTCAACAAGTGGCCCCGAGAGAGCAGATGAGCAGGGACTGAGCAGCCAGGGCACTGAACTGGTGCTCTGAGGGATGGTTTTGATTCCTGACTCAACACAGTCATGGATGAAATGCAAAAAAAGATGCCTCAGCCCAAAAAGAGGAGGGAGATGCTGGGAACTGCGTGCTTTTGCTGGTTCTCTCCCAGAGAGGAGCTGCTGCTGGAGACCAGCTTTTGTCTGCCACTGCCCACCTGGAAAGAAGATGACCTCTTCTGCAAACATTTCCAGAGTCTTCCTTCTGGAAGATCTTGCCTAGAGAAGGGTGGATTCCCTCCCTCATGCCTTGTGCCCTACCATGTAATCTGGGCCATTCCTTTAGTTGTTTTTATCTGGTGCTGAGGAGCCTGGAGGGAAGCCCCTGCCCAGAGGAGCTCTGCTGGAGAGCAGAAAGCACAAGGAAAACAATAAAATATCTTCCTGCAGCCCCTTTTAGTTTGCCATTTTGACTTCAGATGCAAGCTGCCATCATTTCCACATGGAGCAGCCACATGAAAAGCACCACAAAACAGTTCTTTGAGTTTCTCAACAAGAAACACAGCAGCTAAATATATTTAATCTGTGTGTATTGTTCATCTTGGCTTTAATTTCCTGTTCTCAAAAGGTTTAGGAATTTAAACCCATGAATCATTAGTGAAGCTGTTAATGCTTGGAGCCTTTTTCAGAAATGGAGGTAAAGGAACTGATATTAATACCAGCTTAGCACAAATTCAGCCAGAACAACTCTGTGAGAAGCTCTTGCCATCTCAGAGATACCTCTCAGTTTCTAAACATGACAAAAGCTGCTAAGAAGTGGGTAGGTGGGTGAGATCATTCTCCCCCAGGTAAACAGGATGCATCCATTAAAAAATGTCTCTCTGGCAGGTTATGGGCTGCCTCATCCCCATCTGGAGAGCTCCAGAGCACTGTACTCTTCCTTTGTTTCTAAAATTGCAGCATCTATTGCAGCAGGGACTTTTTCAGAGTGCAATCATGAGATTTCTCTGGGACTGGAGGTCATGCACTTACTCATGTTGAATAAAAGATTGGAAGAAGTCTTTGCTCAGTTCCACTTCACTGGGCTGTCAGATGGCTGCTTTTATACCTGCAGGATCCTCCCAAAGTCCTGACCTGAACAGGCTCCCAGATATGCCAGAAACAGGGTCTGGCTGTGAGATACTTCAGTGAAGGATGGTGGCTTCCACTTCTCTGCAGATGGAACAGGATTTGTGGTAAATCAAGTTATTCATCCTCCTTCAAGAGCCTGGTTTGGCTGGAAGACTGTGCCAGACTTCCATTGAATCCTCTGGGATTGGACAGTGAAAGTCAAAACAGGAAGTCCAGGACAACTCATGGAAGGGTCCTAACTAGTGATTATAATCAGAAGCGAAACAAAAACTATGTGGGGACTGCTTTTCTATTTTTGTCTTGGCTTTAGTTCTAGAATGTCATAGAAATAGAAAATTACTGAGGTGGGAAGTGACTTCAGGAGGTCTTTTAGTCCAGTCCCCTACTCACAGCAGGGCTAACTGCCTGGTTGACAATACTGATAAATGTGAGTGTTCAGAGCAAGCTGCCTCATTCTTGCTTGATTTGTACCTTTGGGTAGCATAAAAGCATAGAAACCACAAGGCAGCTGCAGGAAAATGTTTGGAAGGAACACACTTCATCCTCCTCAGCAGTCTTGCTCTAATGATTACTCTTTTCAGGATGGGAGAGAAATGGTCTGGTTTCTAGCATACTTTGGTTTCTGTGCATTTGTGCTGTGACTGGAGCCCTTGCTGTCCAACAAGTGTATGGTGGGAGGAGGGATGGGGATAAGGGGCAGGAGGCAGAGCAGTGTGTTGTGTCAGCTCAGGAATGTGCTGGCTTAGGAAGGGCCTGGATCTCCAGCCGTGCTGCACCAAGTCATTCCATGTCCTAATGGTGATGCAGCAGGTTTGTGCCAAGTGAAAGCAGTACCCTGTTTGGGAAGAACTGCACTGTTTGCTTGTATATTTATGAAAATGGAAGTGAACTCTAATGAGAAATGAGGACATGCCTACAAATATGTCTGTAGTTTACATTTTTTTCTTCTAAAACTCTGTCTTTAAAATGTTAGAGACTTATAAACCAAAATGCTAAGAAATGCATCCCCTGAGAGCTGCAGCTCCCAGTACCAGAAATGGTGGCTGAGTCTGAGTATCTGAGGGTGTTCCTTGTGGTCCTTTCAGCAAAGCGCCTGTGAGCACGTTCTGGGCAGTTTGGATTCCCTCCAAACTCCCAGCAGAGCCCTGTGACCTGCTTGCTTCTCACGAAGGAAAAGGCCTCTGTCTCCTTCTCACCTCTCTTTTCCATCATCAGTGAGCTCGAGTCTTTGAGGCTGCAGTCCGTGGCTGTATGTCTTCCTTTCCCAGAGTGCTCTGGAGCCACTCCTGCCCCTGAAACAAGTGCACTCAGAGCCAGAAAGCATCAGGCTCTGTCGGAGCCTCCGGGGCTGTCTCTCCATCTGTTTGCTTAATGACACGCAGCAGCCTCATCTCCCACTTCACCCCTCAGGACAATAATCCACTCTGATGTTTCGGCCAGCCAGCTATTCTTCTGAGACCAGACTGCAGTTGGGGCACTGTAGGCCAGAGGACGCTTTAAAGTCTTTTTATGAACAGCTTTATGCCTCACAATGTTGCTCTGAGATATGCAGGACACACAGAAATCTCGCTGGAGTTTGCCTGCTTGTTTTCTGCTGAGTGAAGGGAAGTGCCTCAAAATCCAGATATGCTGGTTCCTGAGATCACTGAGTGAGAGTGGCAAAGCTTTCGGGAAGAGAGACTTCGGTGAAGTGTTGATTTCAAAACCCTCCTTTGCTTTAATTGCCTGGCTTCCATGGCCTTTGGTGTGAGAAAATTGAATGGCTTCTTTCTATACAGGTGTTAATGTGTCAGGAGGGAAGAGTGGCAGGGCCCTAATCCTTATCATATGCCCTTAGAAATGCCCAGGTGGTACTAGTCTGAGTGAAATACCCCTCAAGAAAGGAAACACATCCAGGGATATGCTTTGGGTTTAGTGCCCTATTAAATGAGGGGAAACACACCCTTGGGATCAAAGGAGAAAATATTTGTCTTTCCCATAGTCCATTACTAGGTCTTCCCTTTTGTTTTGGAGGTGGAGATTGCGTGCAGTAGTCCCAGCATGTTGTACCTCACGCTGTGTCTCTCAGGCAGAACAAAGAGGTTGTGCAGCTACTCTGGTTCTGTGCATAAGTCCTTGAACAAAAAGGAAATCTGTTCTGCCATGTGCAACCTGGGCCCAGGGCACTGTGAACAAGAATTTCTGAAGCAGGTGTTATGACCTTAAGGCCTTTTATAAGCTCCATGTGCTCTTGGCTCACCATGGGACCCGGAGAAGATGCTTCTGGAGGCCTAGAGAACAAGGTCTGGGAATGGCAGGGGCAGCTATTCCACCTGCTCTGCCACCAAGAAACTCACACCAGCCAAATATCCACATCTGGACATCTGCAGTGGCTGGCAAAGGCAATGCCAGGCTGGATGAAATGCAAGCCCTGAATTACAGAGACAGATGGAGTGGGGTAAGAGGGAGGCATGGGTCAGAGGAAAGCAGCAGCTGATGCATACAGGCAGCTTTCTCCAGGACGAAGGAGCAGAAGCAATTTCCTTCTCAGAACCAGCCATTACCCAGCGTGGTGCTGAGCACAGTGGGCACCATCCATGCCAAGTTGCCAGCAGTGCATTAACAAAGGCCCTGCTGAAGAACAGAGCAGGATCATCATTCACCCAGGAGCTGCAGCTCTCAGAAGAGCCAAGGATGAAGAGCACAGATGGGAGCACGTGTCTGCACCCACCCACTCGTGTAACTGCAGGATGTGCCCAGGGCACGCTGCCCTGCTTGGGTGCTGTCCTGAGGGCTTCCATACAAAAGCTTCTCGATTTGCTTGAGCCTGTGTTTAGTCAAGAAGCTTGATTTCAGTGAAACAAGGTCAAACCCTCCTAAAACCAGGAGTTAAAGGGCAATTTTGAATGCTTGAGTTGATTCTATTGAGTAGGATCTGGGAGCCTGAACATTTTAAGATGTTTCCACTTAGGGCATCATTAATGGATGGTGAAAGTCAGAGCGACTGAAGTCTGTCCCCATCATGCATTTGTGAAAGAGCCTCACAGCTCTGGGGGAAGCAGGACAATGCTTGCTTGCAGTGCCCTTGGAGTGGGAAGGGCCAGGGATGGGTGGGAGCCTTTCCATTTCCATGGCACAGCATCTCATGGAGTTTATCCACTGCAATCAGCTTTTCAAATTCCTCCGTTTGCATCCTGATAATAGCAGACCAAGGCAGTTTTCTCCATTATAAAACTCTCCCTCTGCTCCGCCTTATTCAGAGGTGTTCAGGAAATCTGGCTCTTTCCCCTCCTCTTCCCTGCTCTCCCAAAGCGCTTTTCTTTCTCCAAAAGCAGCATGTTGCATCTTTCCCTCGCCCTGGCAGATGGATTTGTATGATCGTGTCTGCTCAGGGTTGTTGCTGCTACCTGCTATTTTAGCAGGAAGAGCCCCCGCGTGCAGGAGAGAACAAAGCCCGAAATTCCCGAGGTCTCCATTGATGCCGAAGGCACCGAGTGGAACGTGAAAGAGATAACAGAGACGCAGCAAGATCCTCCTCCATCCCTCCCCCTCCCTCGCCCTCCGATTCAAGGAGCAGGGGCTGGTTTGTGAATGAGGAGCCGGAGCTCGTTCAGACGGAACAAATACCAATAAAGGAGCACAATAGCGGCTGCTCCCGAGCGGAGCCGGCAAGGAAAAGGTAGCATTTCTCAAGAGGAGGCTTATTTCCCGAGGAGTCATTGGTGCGTGGCAGATGGAAGGAACTAATAAAATATTATGAACTTGCAGAGCTTTGATCTTCCTGCGTTTTTTCATTTTCCCCCTTCTTCCCAGGGGTACAGGCTGTGTTATCTAAATGAATAGGGTGGAAATCTCATTTGGAAAAGGCTACCCTGGCAGCATGGCTTGTGGAGGGAATATCAGCAGACTGCTCCAGCACCGTGCTTGGTGCAGGCTGGATTTTTGCTGCAGGTTTTAATAGCTTTTGAAGCACCTGTACCTCTTCCCATTTTGTTCTCAGTGAGTCTTTCTGCCTGTTTGTAGGTCTGCTGGAGCAGGAGTGGGATAAGAACAGCCATTCTGCAGCTTTGTGCTCATTTTGCAGGTCCTAGTCTGTGTGCAAGAAAGAGTAACTGCATTTTTGGGGTCAATATGCTTTCCTGTTTCTGATCCAACTGCTGCAGCTCACAGGGACCCAGCAGCCTTGAGCTGGGGCCCTCAGCAGCCAACAGCTTTTAATCTAATTTTCTTACTGTGACTAATCTTTAGGGTGAATAGGTTTGAGTTTTGTCTCTGTGGCTGTGAAGCAGAGAAATTTGTTTTCTCTCCAGAGAAGTCGCTGTGGTAAGAGCCCAGGCCCTGGGGCTTGAATGGAGAGCACGAGTATAGGCTGCGTGCAGAGCCAGTTCCCTGTCAGTGAGACCCCCCCTTGGTTTCATGCTGTCTCTGCTGTTGTGTCAGTCTGGCTGTCTGCACAAACGGCTTAGCAAGTCACTGAGGGCTTTATTGCTGCACAGGATTAAACTGGGATCGTTGTTTTCTCTCCCCTTAAAAAGGGTGTTTGTGAGTGGCTCTCTTGAAATTCTTTCCTTGAGTTATCTGGCCTGACTGTTCAGAATTTCTTCTTTCCTGAGCCCCTGCCTTGGTCCTGTCACCCTCACTTGTGTCCCCTGAGCAGCCGTCCCTGCTCCACCTGGCCATGGCAGTTCTGTCACAGTCATCACTCGATGCTGCACGGGGGGTCAGCCCACACCTTGGCCCTGGTGGGTCTCCCAGGCCTGGCAGCACTGTCCCTTGACTTGGCCCCTGCTGCCAGCCGAGGTATAAAGCCCCCTCCATGGTGAAACCATGACTCCCCCATCGTTCACTCCTCGTTGTTTTCCCCTTTCCAGCCTATGGGAATAGGTGCTCTGTCCCTGAAATGACGGAGTTAACAACGCTCTGAGGGTCTTTCGTCACCAGACCCTGGAGTTTATGCCTGAGAAAAGTTTGAATTGGTGTTGAGGGCATCATTGCCCCTTGTGTGCCAAGGTGTTGGCTTAGCTCCGTGTTTTAATTCCTGGAACAGAGGTGGGGAGGTGAGGGTTCTGCTGTGTGTAGAGGGGAAAACTCAACACCCTTGTTTCAGCTTTTATTATGAGGCCGTTCTGTTCCAGATACTGTATTTTGCTTTTTTTGTCCATACATTTATTGCATTCCTTGGCTGGTCCCATGGGCACTTAAATCACAATAGCTGGGGGCCTCTGGATTAGGGTGCAACTGTAAATCTGCAGATGTACAACCATGCACTAATTTCCAGCTGCGCTACAGATCTTGCTTGCTTGGCTTAGTTTTAGCAGAAAGCCCATGGGTTCCTGCTTGTTTTCTAATTGGTTATTCCCTTGGCTGAGCAGGATGGAGGGAAGGAGGGACTCTGCCCCTAGGTGGGTGCAGAAGTGTGTCCGTGGCCAGGAAGGGCCAGATACTAAAGGATGCAGGTGATACCCTGGGCACTGGGCAGGGAGATGCTTGTGGGAGTCAGGACTGGTTTGTCTTTTTAGTTTGTATTGTTTAACACTGAGAAACCTGATCAATTGTGTGTTAAAATTGCTCTTCTGTCCTTTAAATTTAAGACCAAACTAGGGAGAGAGGCCTTTACAGATTGAACACTTAAAATAATATCTTGAGGGGGTTTATTTTTTTTAAACTTGGTTTGCCAAAAACTCTTACTAAGACTTTTTGCGCTGATCTTGAACAAGAAAACATTGCAAAATACCACATTCTCCTTAGATGATAACATTGTTTCCTGCCCTGCTCTAATACCAGCCTATTGCCTCAATTCCTGAGATTGCTTTACTCAAATGTTTGTGTTCTTCACTGGGCTGGACTTTGACACTTCCTACTGCTTTTGGGGGCCTGGTTGAAACTGCTCCATGGCTGGAGGCAGCACAGCTCAATCCTCACTTGCTCCTCTGGACCTAAATCCATGTTCCCAGCTGATAATCCCTTCACCTCCAGAGAGCCAGCTGGCATACGTAAATTCAACCAACTGGATTTATAATTGCCACATGGAAGTGACAAGATAAGTGCCAAAGCTGCATCCTTCAGCTGTCCCCCAGGAGCATCACTGAGCTCTGGAGTTCAGCTCCCCACAGATAACAGAATACCTTCTGCAGACAGATGGGCTTCGATTTCAGAACACCCTGGTGTGAGACTGGTGGCTCTGGCTGTGTTTGGATCAGATGAACCTGCCTGGAGTCCTGTGTTAGCTGTTACCTCATCCCCCAAACAGATGCCTGATTTCTTGCCTCTGTTTCCACTACAATGTTCCTTTTAGACCAACATGATCCAAAATCCACCAGGCAGGTTGCAGTGGGCTCTGTGGGGAGGGTATTTTGCATGAAAACAAAGCTGGTGGCAGACAGAAGCTTGGTGAGCCTCCCTGGGTGTGCTGTGGTGACCCTGTCATCCCTCGTGGCCTTGGCCATTGTCCCTGTGTGGTGCCGTGGGGTTCAGCCTGGCTTTCCTAGCCCTGTGTGATGCAGTAAACCAGCATCTCCTCTCAGCAGAGTGGGCAATGACAGGACAGGAACTGGCCTGACTACAGCCAGTGGCAGGGCCAAAAACTGCCCCTCTTCCCAGCTCCTGTGTCCCTGCAGGGGCTGGGAGGGATTTCTCCTCACAGGTTTCTGTCATATGGAGCACATCAGCTCCATGTGCTGTTTACTGCCTTGGCTGCTCCAGAAATATTTCACAGGGGAAGCTCTTGGCCAGGGCGAGGTTGAATTTTCCAGACTGTTCCCACTGGGGTTTCATTGCTTGCAACCTTTAGTGTGGTTATTTTATTTTTCTCCTTAAGCCCAGGCCTCTGGAACCTTAATTAGCTGACTGTGGACATAACCCTGCTTGATACATGATGGCTTTGATGGAGAAATGTAAGCAATGGAGGTGGTGAGTAGAGATGCTCAGGGATAGTGCCTTTGGTCTGAGGAAAAAAATTAAGAGTTAGTGTCTTTTCTTCCTCTCTTTCTTTTTCCTGAACCTGGATACAAACTCGAAATTTCCCACCTCAAAGCCCCACACAGCAAAACAGGAACTTGCAGATCCCACCCCCCATTCTCACTTCAAATAAAAACCTTAACTCTCTTTATAACCTATTTTTAAACAAAGATTCTTATAAATACCCCAGAGTATTCCTCGTGACTTGTTACTTTAAAAATGTCAAAATAGGATTTTCAAAGCTTTTTTTTCTACCCCATTCAGTGTTTAACAAAAATATTTCAGTGCATTTGTTAAATTATGGGTTTGTTTAAAATAGGAGATTTCTTTGCATATCTGTTCTTGCTGGCATGTCCCCAGCAGGTTGTGGGGACAGTTCAGTGCAGGGGCTCCCAGTGTGACCCCTGACCTGGACAAGGGCAGCCCAGGTTCCTGTGTCCACTCAGAAATGGTTTCTCCACTGCTCTGTACTCACTGGAACAACTGAGTAAACTGAGAGAAGATCCAGAGCTGCACTGGCCTCCTCCTGTCTCTGTCCCATGCAGCTGAGCCCGTCCCAGGGATGTCACTGGCTCCTGCTGGAGTGTGGCAGATGGCTCTCTCCAGGGTTTTGCTGCCACTCAGCTGGGATTAGCACCAAATTTCCATCTCTCAGAGAGAAGAGCAAAAAGCACCAGTGTCCTCTCAGCTGGACTGGCAAGGTGCTTCCCACCCAGCCTTGGTCTCTGCATAACCCCTGCCTTTTGCCTTCTGATGTGACCAGTGCAGAAAGGATTAGAGACATTCTTGTAACTGCTCCAAAATAACAGATGTTACCAGCAGTGGGAATCTCCTCTACCCTGTGTGGGAGCAACATTCAGTACAACCTCAGCTCCATGTTGGTTGTACCTCCAGTCTGTCATTTCCACAAGGAAATGGAGATAGGGGCAGCTTAGGATACAGCCAAGTATGTTTGGGTCTAAAATGAGAAATATTAGAGGGGTGACATGTGTGGGCAGACATTTATCCCAGGCCGTGCAGCATAGCCATGTTTGCCACTTTTAATTCTGGGATGCCCAACACAAACTCAGTGTGGTTTATCCAAATCTCTGCCAGGGAGAGAAGCTGGGTCTCTTTCTGCTTTATAAATAGGGAATAAAAGTGACACTGTGCTGTGTCCTGTTGCCATTCTGAAGATGCATTACATTGGTATTTATACCTACCCCTTTCACCACAGTTGCTTCAGGGTGGTTGAACCATCATAGACCAAAATAATTGTGTCTGAAATGTCTGTGGAAAGCAATTTTTTTGCCATCAGCTACTATATCCTATATTTTGCCTGAGTTCAGAAGCCTGTTTTCCGTTGTTGGTCCCTCTCATCTTTTAATCAGAGCCATCCAGTGAAGAACAAAATTATGCTTATTTCAGAATAATTGACTGATTAAGTAGATGTTTCCTCTCAGTGGAAAGTAACTATCTCCATCTGTGTGAGAAGGTCCCCATCCTCCTCTCAAAGAGCATCCAGATGAGGTCTGTGTTGCTATCAGCCCTCACAGCAGGACCTGGTCCATCCCTGAAGGGAGTCACTGATAGCACTGACAGTTTCAGAGCCAATTCCAGGAGAGGCTGCTGCACATCTAGAGAAATCTCTGCTCTAAATCCCCTTCCACACAGAAAGAATGGTCTTTATTTGCCACAAGGAGCTGCTGTGAGAGTGGATTAGTTAATGTTTCAACAATGTTTGGAAGTATTTATAGCATTAGACTAATCCTTATATCACTCTGTAAATAGCTGTTATTTCTTTATGGCAGGCTGCATATATGGGCTGTTATGGTGATGTAGCCAAAGGGGCTTTGGATACTTTTTTCCCATTAGAAATCAGGCAAATTAATTTCTCAGGAGCTTTTGCAATTTCTGTAATCAAGTCAGAAGGAGGGGAGATAGGATGGAAAATATGAAATGAAGTTCCTCAAAAAAATTTGATCAGGGGGAGCAAAATGAGGCTTCAAGGGGGAGTGGAATGGCTGTAGTCAGGAGGTGCACGGGTTCCAGCTCTGTTCACTGTCTTCTCTATTTCAGTCACACCTTGGCAGTCAGAGGCACGAGGGTGAATTTTAGATGCCGCAGCTGATTTCTTCTTCCTGGCAGCAGTCAACTCTTGCAGCAGTGAACTCTTGCATCCTCTCCCAGCTCCCAGCTGTGTCTCCCCATCTCCTCCCCGGCACAGGTGGTGGTGCTTGGCAGACATTGTGCTGGGAAGGTGCACCTCGATAACCCGCCAGAAGCAGGTCTGCTGTGTGTGGGGAGGTGCTTCAGTGCAGGCCCTGCTGAGCACCAGAGCTGTGCCAAAGAGGATAAACGGGGGAACGTGAGAGAGGGGACCAGCTCCTTTTTGGCACCCTTTAGGATGGTTCACTCTACATCTGTCATTTATACCAAGACCAAAGATTTTTGATGTTTATACACCTTTTCACTTGAGGAGAAAAGTAGTTTTAGGGCAGTCAAAGCTGAAAAAGTGCAAAATGAAAAGTTGATGCATTTACTGCCAGCACCTTTGAGACCATTAATGCAGAGAAAAAGCTTCTGGATAAGGCGAAAAGTTTTGCCTTTGGATTTTGACCCTCGCTCCAGGTGAGGTGGAAGAAATTAAGTGCCTTGCAGATTCTTGCAGAGTCAATGATGAAAGTGAGCAGCAAAGGCATAGTTTTGCTGAGATTGAAATCAACCAAGCGAGGAGCTGAGATGTGGGAAAGAGGAGAGGTGGGTCTGTTTGTATGGCCCTGCCTGGGTCGTGGCAGTTCTGGCAGAGAGCTGCCCGAGGCTCTGGAGGAGCACAGCCTCATGGATAAGGGCTCCTTGGCTTTAACTCTGATGATGAGCTCTGTCAATCTCACGCTCCTTTGGTTTCAGCAGTTTGCCATCCCTGCTTGTGCAGAGGGTGCTGGATGCTGGCAGGACCATGTGTCAAACTGTCTGAGGAGCTGGGAGCAGAGGGTGATCCCTGGTGTTACTGGGAGAGCAGAAAAATCAAAGGGAAGCTTGAGGATGGGGTCAGAGCTGTTTGGTTATCTCGAACAATTGGCTTGACACTCCAAGTCCACAGTTCATTAAAAGATTTCTGGGACAATGAAAACCAAAAGCTCGAAGAATAACTGTCATGCACAAAAGGTGCTATTTCATAGTTAATAATTGTTTAAATTGTTATAATCGTTTAAATTTGCATACACATATACACAGCTCAGAGCTGGGAGATCTCTAGCCCTCCTAGACTGTGGCCCAGAGAGGCTCTACTCCTTCATCTGCAGGACAAATCTATGGCTCCCTTGGAAAAATCAGACCTTGTCCTGCCAGCTATTGCCTGTCCTGTGTGGAGCAGACCCTCTCCCCTTGCACAAGGACTGTCACAGGTCACTTCAACGAGCCAGGGTTGTTGTCTGCATGGGGACATCTGCCATAAATGCAGTGCAGGTAGGAACCTGAATGAAAACAGATGAGCCTTGACAGAGAAATGAGGTGTCACTGGATGTCCCAGAGCTGGCAAAGGTCAGTCTCTCTCTGCTGTGTCCTGTTCTTGTTTGATCCTATGCCTGGCTGATGAAGAGGAGGGGCACAGTGTAAGTTCGCTGTGCAGGACATGACAGAGCTCTTTGCTAGCCTGAAATTGGGAAGAAGCTCCTCTGACACCCAAACGAACTCAAGGAATTTGTCAGTAAACCCCCATCTGCCTTGGAGAGCAGATTAGGAGCATCTGCTGAGAGTCCTAATTACCCCTTTTTCCCTGCCAAATTTTCTGTGGTTGTCAGCTCAACATAGGTTTGTCATATAAGACTTGGAGTCTGCATGTGCTGATGCTGCTCCAAATGAGAGATGAGGACACAATTACATCCTTGTTCTCCACGATGTACAACCCTGTGAATTCAAACCTGCCTTAGCTACCAAGATGAAAGGCAGTGGATTCAAGGGACTTTGAGGAAGACCTGTTTCTCCCTCGTGCTGAAGAGGCTGGAGATGAGTAGGCTGTGATTTGGGTTGGAGCTGTTTTGCTTGATTGTCTGCATCAGAGGAAACCATCATTGTGTTCAGGTTTAGGTGGCTCCCCCTGAGTTTTGGTGGAAAGAAGGCTGGCAAAACTGCATTCTGGGGCTTCCTGAACCAAGGTCTGTTTAGGGAACTGTGACCCTGACATTGCTGCTCCCTTCTGCCCCAGGAGAAAGAGGCTTTCTCTTTCAATAGTAAGATGCTTGTTTCCTACACAGGATCAAATAATACAAAACCCCACAATGCAGGTACTGTACTGCTTTTTTCTCAGGTACAAGCTCTTTTTCAGGTTTTGTTTGTAATTTTTGTACCTTCTTTCCTCTAAATTCTTCTGAAATGTATCAAATATCTTCTTGAATGGCTCATTTCTGAGCATGTTTCTTACATTTCTTGTGCACAGGATTTTCTTCCAGGCTTTGTGAAGTCCTCTTTGTTAGAATGAACTGCAGAAGAGCCAGATGGTTTGGCCAGAGTCCAGTTACCTAAGAAACATAGCACAGCACCCTATCTGAAACTATTTCCTCTAAAGATCACGCTCGGCCTGCTTTGTTCTAATAACCAGCTTAAAAGTCAACATTGAGCTGTCAGTGCCTATTTTTTCCTCCATAATTAATCTACAAAGTTCAACCTGGAATCAATAAAAATTACCTCATGGCTTTTTTTTTTTTAATCATTCCTCAAACAGTGTTTCCCCACACGACTTCTCCATCATAGGTGTGCTGAATGGTGTCTCCTTCACAGGTGTGCTCAATGATCTTGGGAGTCTTTTCCAACCATAATGATTCTATGAATGTTAGCTTCTCAATCTCAATTCATACTTGAATCAAAATCTGAGGTTTTTCTTCAGCAGAAAATCTAAGGGAACATTTGACTTGATTCAGTAGACACATTCTTGCTTCAGTTCAAATACTTTTCATGTTCTTTGTCTTTCAGATTGAATCATTCTACATTTAAAACCAGATTTTATTAGCAATATTATTTTTATAATATATTTCCTTAAAACATAAAGTGGGGAAAAATAAAACAATGTTGGGACATACATCCTTATGTCAGAGGGGGCTGTCAGAGGGACAAAGACACAGTTATGGTCCCATGTGACAGGCAGAAATTTATCCCAGAATCAGTACTCTGCATTTATCCAGAGTCAAGTTTCTTCTGACATGGAGGATATGATTTAGCAACTGCTCAGAATCTTGCTCCAAGCTGAGTGCTCTGCTCTATTGACTTTTTGGGTAGTGAGATAAGAGCTGAATTTTCTTTCTGAACAAGGCTCTGATTGTGAGCTGCAAAGCTGGGTAGAAATCTGGCCCCATCGACTTCTGCAGTGTGACCTGGTGCTTGTCAGACCCTTAACTCTCAGGCATCTTCCTCTCTTGAGAGTTTAAATGTGGCCAAGCAGGGTTTTTTTGGTCCCTCTGTGATTGCTCTTGCACAATCTCCTCGTTAAAGCAGCATATCAAAATCAGCGGGTGAAATTGGACGCTTCCTTTGCAAATGGAACATTTATTGTCCGCTCGTGCCTTTGTGCTGAAGTTCGGATCTGGGGTTTTAAAGCCCCTCCTTCCCCTGCCTATGTGGGAGTTTCCCCTAAAGATGTGGAATGTTTACTGCATACCAAGGGCAAGACATTATGCAGAAACGAGGCCCACAACACCTACAATTTCTAAACCACATGTGGCCTGTGTGGATTTCCTTGCGCTGAATTCACATGGAAACACAAACACATGTGGCATTTTTGTTGCTTTTCCTGGAAATCACGGAGCACAGCCCTGCAAAATAATACTTCCTACTGTTGGATCCACTGTGTGAAGGGGGAGGTACTGCTTTTGTGTGCTGAAGCCTCATGCCAAGGTCTTGAGTCATTCACCCCCAGTGTCTGGCTTTCCAGGAAGGCAAATCCCAGTTTTAGAACCTATTGGGAACCAAAGAGCGCCATGGGAAATAATAAAGGAAAGGTCATTGAATGCTATCAGAACTTGGGTTTTCCAATGGGGATCATGCCAGGAAATGCATGATTAGGAATTGGAGAAACTGTGTTGTGTCAAGAACAGCTGGAATAAAGCCAGCAGGATATGAAGTGGCTTCAGCCTGCTCTGAGGAAGGATGAAGTGAGCTGACAAGGCATGAGGAGAGGGGAGGCTGGGGGAAGAGTGTGAGCAATTAGTAGATGGAATCTTGCTCTGTGTGTTCAATAGCTCTGCACAGCTTTAGGCTGCTCAGTCATCACCTGGGGGACGTGAAGGGATGAGGTTCCACTCCTGACTGCCAGGTGAATACCAGCACATGTTGGTGATCCTTAGAGCTTCCTGATCTGCACTCAGGGTCCCTCAGGTTGGCAGCCAGCAAGGTGGTGCTGCGTGGTCCTTGGGGAAGAAGTGTAGATGTGAAGGCCAGGAGTGGGAGGACAGGTTGCTGCTGCAGAGAGATGTCCCTCCGTGCTGCCACCATCAGCCTTCTGCCTTTCTGATGAGGAAGGTATCTTCTCTTTCTTTTTTGCAGTCAATACAGCTGAAAAATATGGCTGTTCTCAGGGAAAGTAAAAGTCCTTTACTTTCCTTGGCACAAATAGCAAGACCAAGAATGCTCAAGTCAGCATCCTACCCCAAGAGTGATGTATCCTCAGTTGTTCTTTGGATGTATTGAGCAAAATAGATGTGCACCACCAGCAGCTGCAGGACTCCACCCCAGAGATGGCTGCATTTCAGTGGTGAAATCACACTGGAATGTGCTTCTTATCCAAACATTAACCCCACTTAACCTAAAAAAAAAACCAAACAAACCACACCAAGTTTGTCCAATTTGAGAACAATTTACTAGCCTGATTTTCTGTAGAAGAGGGATTTAAGTGTTCTGCTTGTGTCCCTGCTGACCCACCATCACTCTTTGTCAGAGAGCTAGAAAGTTTGGTCATGCTGTGTTCATATTGGTTTGGAGGAAAAGACATCTAAGGAGAAGATAGAGACAATTTGCTTGCTCTTTCAAAAAATCCACTTCTAAAAAGTTTACTGAAGGCATATACTTCATGTGATTGACCTTTTGGTCATGCAAATATTTTAGTGTCTTTCATGGCCTGTTCCATGGCCTTTGCAACTTCAGCAGAGTTCTTGTAGTGGGGTTTCCTATCCCTTGGTGTGCCCTCAAACCCCTTTGCTCAATGTCCACTTCTAAGCTTGTGTAACTGGCCTGTATTTTTATGTGCACAAGGAGGATTCTTCACAAGAGCCCTGGAAATCCTGGCTCCTACTCAAATCCTGCTTACCCTGGGGGTAATCCTCTGCAGAGCTGGTACCTAAAGCAGAAGTGCAAGTGTCACCTTTAGGGACGTCCATGAGTTAATGGCTTGCACCACAAGACTTTGGTAATGTTTTCATATTGTGACACTGACTATGAGTAAGAAGCTGGCACATGGTTTGTGGCACCCTGAAAAGCTCCTGGCAAGGAACTGCATCCCTCTAAGCTTCTCTGGGGAACAAATGCAATGTGACCAGGTGCAACTCAGGGCTTGGTCAAACAGGATATTGGGGCATAAGTATTTCACTGGTGTAAGGGATATAAATTACCAGATGCAGTTGCTTCACAGTTATATCACCAGGGAAGAACATGAGATATTGCTCCCAAGAAGCTCACCATCCCAAAAGGCTCAGTTTGTTCTAGTCCACACTGTCATCTTTCCCAGGGTTATCTTCTGCACTTGGTCCCATTGCTACTAAAATCACTGAAAACTGTGAATTTCTGGATCAGCCTATTCTTGGTTTTAAAAAGTAAATGAACAGTCTTTCACTATGTGCGTCAGTTTCTCCACCTGGTCTGACTTGAGTTGCATTTTCCATCACCTGCAGTAGTGACAAAGGGCTGACACTGCTGATTTGGGACACATCAGGACAACTTAAGTCCTTCCAGAGAATGACTTCAGAAATCATTGTTGTGTCTTTGCTCACTGTATTTGGACTTTTTTCTCTGGCACTGCTGTTCTGTAAACATGAGCTGTTAGGCATGTTGATGAAACTTTTACTCCGAATTTATATCTAATTTTGGAGAGGGCTTGAGCCACAGCTAAGGGATACTGAGCTTCTTGGTATGACCACAAACAATATCCAAGGAGACACAAGGAATGTTGGTGATGTGCTAACTTGTCAGTGCTTTCAAAAAAAAAAAAAAAAAAAGGGAAAACAGAGAGACCCTAGTGAGAATATGAAGGAAGAAGCAAAGAAACCTGAAATGGGAGCTTGAATTGGTGGCATAAATTTTTCCAGTGAGCTGTTAACTAGACTTGAGTCATAAGCAGGGTACATAGTCTAACCAAAACACTGTGGAATTCAGATACTTCAGCACTAGAAAGTCAACATCATATTAAAATGCACCATCTGATTAGGTGACAACTGCAATTTATTCCCAGGGAAATCCATTTAATTAGTTGGGAGGACTAAGGGTGTTTGATCTTCCAAGAAAAAGACACTTCCAAAGGGCTGGTAAATATGAATTCAGAAGAAGGATTTTGTGGGGGGTTCACAATGCATCTGTTCAGTGAAGTTTGTAAAAAACCATTACAGCATTCAATTCTCTTGTGAGCCTTTGAATGTAATGAGTGCCATTCCAGCAAGTGCTTCAGGTCCTCATTTCATCTGCAGTCAGCCCATTTTTCCTATCCAGCTCCCTCAGTTGCCAGAGATCTTGGAAAGATGATCCAGAACCAGTCCAGAAACAGCACAGCTCTGTGGAAACCTGCACTCCAGCTGTTGTCCACAGTGAGCTGGTGACACCATGCTCAGAGGCTCTGTGCAGTGTGATTTCAAGGCAGGAGGTTCCCTCTTCCTCTAACAATGCTGGTGGGTTTGAGGATCCATTTTCACAGCTGCAGCTGCTGTTTGGTGCCTCTGGAGATGGATGATTTGGCACTTTTTCCAAATTCCCCTCCTTTCTGCACCCGGCCCAGCTTTCCTCTATGCATGAGGATATGATATCTGTGCCAGGACAACCAGTGCTAGTTCTACATTGCCAGCTGTGTTCTGCATTACATGGAAACAGGGGCTTCAATCTGCAGCCCAGAGAGTGTATGGGATACCCACATACACATCCATGTACAGACACGGCACAAATCCTGATTTTCAGAAGCCTGGGATGACACTTGTACTTAGGAATGCTTTATACTATATAAATCCTTCTTATTTTTAAGCCACCTTTCCTACCCTCCCTTACAGTGCTTTAATGACCATGATATAGGAATATCCTTTAATTAACTCCTTTAATTTGTTTTATCCGGACTTTAATTCAGTTTTTTCTTTCTTAATTCAGCCTTTGGTATTAGAAGAAGGTAAACTCTCCCACTCCATATATCGTGGTCAGAGAATAATAGATTTTAGTGTCACTGCATTATAATCAAACCAACCCAACCTCCCCCAGTGGAGTGCGTCCACAACCCTGTTACAGCAGAAGTCTCTCTTGGGCAGAGGGAGAGATCATTTTGGGATAAATAGTGGCCACCCAGCCTGTCTGCCACCAAGTGACTTGAACTGTCCTTGCTTTCCTCCTTTGTATAAATCTCCAGCCCTTCACCCACATCTTCCCCAAGTTAAATATTCCCCTTTGATTGGGAAGTAGCTCTGTGAGCATTTCTAGGAGGAAGGGACAGCTAATAACAACATTAAACCTGACCTTCTGTGTGTGCCTGAGTCTGCTTTCCCCAAAGCCGAGAATAAATTAACATTCTGGCAATAAAACTGAGCCTGTTTAATTTTCTGTTTGACTAGAAACATTGAGAAAATGTCATGATATTTGATTTCATCTTTGTCTATTTTTTGCCGCTGCTGAATGAAGCTCATTGGCCTCTGGAGACGCAGGCACACACGGCGTGTCTGGGAGCACATAAAGGGGCTCTGTCCCTCAGGCATGCGCTCCTCGGCCACGCAGGAAGGATTGGGGTTTATGTCTGAAGCCTGGATGAGGTTCCCTAATGGCTGTTAATCCTCTGGTTTCTTTGACTACGTCCTGTGCCAGACCTGCTCCCACCTCAGCAGGCTTGGGGTTTCTGCTTGCTTCACAGAAGTGTCCAAAAATGTGTGGGAGGAGGCTCCGTACCAGACTGTGTGAGTGGCGTGGATTGAAAGAGCAGCTACAGCAGCTAAATATTCCTTGCTGAAACGCTGAAAAGTTGAGTGGACTTTTAAGGGATGAGCCACTTTGAAGGAAGAGAAGTTCTAGCCCAAAGGGGCTTTAGGTAAGAGGCAGCAAAGGAAGTTAAGAGCAGTTTTAGGGTGGGCTTAGCAGATCTGTGGCTTGGAATTGTTGTAGCTCCACCGAAAGCTGTGGGAATTCTTGCCAGATGCAGACATGGCCTTGAGCATTGTTGATACAAGGAATGGTTTCCCAGGAGAAAGAATAAAAAGCTTAACCTGGAGAGTTGGCCTGACACATTGCTATGGTAATGAATCCTAAAAATAAAAAATTTTGGAAGGAAATGGACCCTTTGCTCACAGTCATCCTTCCTTTTCCTCAAGGTTTGTGAAGAGTACGCCTCCCCTGGGTCTAGTGGTGCTCCCATGGCTGCAATTCCATGGAAAACCTGTCCCAACAAGACATTTTTCTTTTTGGATAACTCTGAGGCATTTTCCTGTGAGATTAAATTTCAGCTTTAGAATTTATTTGAAATCACCTATTTTCTATTACAGATTGATTGTGAATCTATTTTTACAATTAGAGAGTGGATGGCTCTGAGGGATTATTAAGAATTACCAGCTACTGCAAATAGCCAAAAACATGAGTGAAATTCTGACATTTTCTGTAGCTCTGTATGCAAAGATGGTGACAGAATCAATGTGTTAGCTAAAACTTGTCAACCTTAGGAAAAGAATGTGAATTCAAATCAATAATTTTATTTTTTTGGGTTTTAATTTTGTCTGAATTGAGTCTTGATGAAGTTTCCCCATTGCTGTCCCCGGTGCTGTAGCACTGGTAACTGAGGGGGAGATTTCAGTCTCCCTGTGCATCCAAGATCACCATTTTCACAGGGATGCTGCCAGCTGCCCTGGCACTGCTTCTCTCCTGCATTTTGCATTTTGTGGTGGTTTGGTAAAAGCTTTTTCCCCAGTGCTGGCTCAGAGGACTTTTGCTTGTGGTGATTTTTTTTGAGTGGTTGTTCAGTCAAGGTTTAAGTTGGGTTTGAAACCCCCAGAAAGAGGAGGGAAAAGTGGCACAAAGCCAAGCACAACCAACCCTGATCTATTTGTGCTATTGGTGGTTACAGTCTTTAATACGACACAACATTAGATAATCATAAACAGCTTTTGTTTCATAGGGATATCTCTGTCCCATATTAAAATCCCCCTTTGCCACAGAAAATCCAGGTTTATACTGAAAAGCAGACAGGGACTCAGGTTTGGGGTTTTTTTACTGTGATGTTAAATCCCATAGGCATAAAGTTAAGTTTTCCCCTCCACCCTCCACTACCAACAGGTCCTAGGGGGGTTTGTGAAGGGTCAGCTCTGCTCAGAGTGCTGAGAAGCAGATGGCTCATCTTCATGGGCTGCACACTTCGGGAGTGATGGTGGCTCTGTTGCTTACGACACTCGGCCCCTTGAGGTTGTTTTGCAACAGTGTTATTAAGAATATATTTCTAGAAGTGGTGTGTGAAACTGCTAAAAGATGGTAGGTGTTGGACAAACTGAGGGATCTGAAGCAGCAAAACCCTCAGGCTCTGGTTTAACATCAAGCCTGAGGTATGCTGTTCCAGCTCTTGCTGAAGGTGTTTTTGGGACATGCAACACTGGTAAATTGTGAGGGTCTGATGAGCTGTCTAGGGGTGAGAAATCTACTCCACGTTTGGTGGTGCAATATTACCGTGTTTGTGTGGTTGGATAGAATTCAGTAATCATGGAAAGAGAAAACAAACATAGCAAAGAGCCTCTGCAGATCCATATTTGTGCTGATGGTAGGGAGCTTTTGCAGCTCAGGATTGATGCTGCTGAGAAGACTGTGGGGTCTGGGACCAAGGCCAGAGGGGGTAAGAGCAGGTTTCTAAATCTGAGAATTGTGTTTTCTACTGGATATCAACAAGCTGGGACTGGAAGAGCCCAGTGAAGCCAGTGGGAGGGAGCAGTGGCAGGGAAAGCCTTGCCTGGCAGGACATTCCTGAGGCTCCACCGTGGCCTTGGTGAACAGCATGCCAAGGACTCAACCTTGTGACAAGGAACTGAGGGTCTCTCAGCAGCCCCTTCCCCAGACCCAGCTGCCTGCCTGGCTCACAGATGCTGCTGATGCAGCAGAGGGCAGAGCAAAGGGAGGAGGAGGTGCTGGTGGGAGTTCCTACACAGGGCTGTATCAACCAGCACTACCAGGATAATGTGACCCTGATGTCCTGCCGTGGTGCTTGGGTAGTTCTTAGCCCCATGGAGATGTGATCCACACCCAGAGCTGCTCAAGTGATGCACACAAATAGCAGAGATTTAATGGGGAGTGCCCAGACTGGGGGATGCAAGGGCCCCTTGTCACTGTGAGTGAATAGAGCCTTATGGATGACAATTCATAAATCCTGAGTTATTTACTGCATGCAACCTGCCCCAAGCAGTAAATCTTATTTTCATTTACCTGAAGTTAATTTCTTTTTAGAAACAACAGCGTTGCCCACCAGCCTTTTGGAAGATGTATCAGTTTGTGAACTCGTGGCTAATGGATGGTTTGGATGGGTGCCCAGATGTCAGGAAATGGGTTGTACCCATTCTGGCTAAGCTTGGAAAAAGAGTCAGTGTTTAGTAATGCTATCCAAAGGCAAGTAGAAAGATGAAGCTACAGATAAGCAGGAAGAATATTCCCCCTCCCATGCTGGTGTGGGCTACGTGATTGATCCCCAGAGGTGCTGTGCAGGAGCATGGGGGTTACTGTGTGAGGCAGGACACCCTCCAGCAGGGTGCAGTGAGTTGGGAAAGCAAATTGGACAAATCACTGTGATGCTTCAATACCACAAGTGAGGAAGGGGTTGGAGACTTCAGGATAAGGACTCAGAGGTGAATTTTGTATGTCTAAGTTGGATCTGTAGAAAAACATCTTCCTTGATTACCACATTGCTCCTGGTAGGAAAGGACAGTAATTTCTATATACAAATAATTTTCAAAATCTCAAAACTAGATATATCAGGAGGTTAAAAAATGTAAAGGCATGGTTCTTCTGTCTTTTACACCAGTAAATTGCCATGAAATAAAAACAAAGCTGTTGTCTGTACCTGTGATGCTTACAGATTGCAGGCAAATATTTTCTTTAAAATCTGATCTCTGAAATAATACACTTTGCAAGATCTGTTTCATTCTCTATTGAAATACAATTTGCTGCAAGCACGGCTGCTTTGCTGTACGGAGCTAAATGGACTGAGTGTTGCTGTCTGCCTGATGCACTCCTCAGGCATCACCAAAACTTCTGACAATGTCAGAAGGAGGAAAGAGAAGAAAGGCAAACCACTTGCATTCTGTACCCCTGTGGATAAAGCAGGACATAGTGAACCCATTACGTTCTCAACAGGAGTGCAGACTTAAAGCAGGTTGTCTGATGTGGGGTTGGTTGTTTTTTTGCTTTGGAGTTTCTTTGTATCTTTTTGCTTTCGGTTGTTTGTTTTCTCATTTTTTGGTAAAAGAAAACTGTCTTCAGTAGTTTGCTCCTCAGGTTTTTATAGTTTATAGTCTTGTATACCATCATCTTTTTAGTAGTTGAACTGAAACCTCTCTGTTTCAAGTAACCAAGTGTGAATTACAATGCAGAAGCACATGAATAGACCCTGTATGTACAAAAATACAATTTTTGATACACCGTGAACAGCAAAGCAGACTTTAGTCAGTGGAGTTCCTCGTAACACAACTATTCATGGTCCTGGTACAGATCTAAGTGGATCAGAAACCAAATCAGGTAGAGGTTAAGGGTTTAAACAGAGGTACCAAGACCACAGTGAGCATGAAATATGAATTGTGTTCTCCAACACCACCTAGAAATCCTGCTAGTCTGGGCTGTTGGGCAGTGTGTGTGTCATGTGCTATATGGTGGAATTTCTTATCTAGCTTGGCTGAACGGACAAACCTGACCAAGTTCAGATTTATACAGCCTCTTTTCTGTTGTGGGAGAAATAAATCAGGCCCTAAGGAATGGCTGAGCCTGAGCCTGTGCACCCTGTTGGGCCCCACCACCTTGGAGGCCCCTCCTGGAGGTCTGCTCAGCCTCCCTGCTCTGCCGGGAGAGGGAATTGCTGCCTTGTCTGAGGGACTTCTGTCTGTCAAACACTACAAATGCATTTCCCCTCACCAACCATTTCTGAGCATTCATTGGCGAGGTTGTTAGAGGGGATTTCAGCCCTTTCCATGTGGTTTTGCAGTCATGGTTTGAAAGGAGCTCAGCCCTGACTCACGCAGGATTTCTTCAGAGTGTTTGTGTCCCAGTGACCTGGCAGGCATGCAGGTGTTGTTCCCAGGGATGGTGCAACGAATGCCTTTCCATGCTCCTGCTGCTGTGTGTATAAAGTTGTGTCCTGAGGCCACAAACTCTCTGGAGATCCACCTCATTGCAGGCACTGTCAAATGGCAAGTGGCAAATTAGTGGGGTTTTTTTCCCAGAAGTGATTATAATAAGGAAGGAATAATACAAAGGAGACTGTGTCATTTTCCCGTTATAGATGGCAAAAGGAGGAGAATGCCTCTCTTGTTACAGATGTGCTCAACTGTCCTAGTGGAAATAATTCTTATACTGATGATGTGGGTTGCAGCCGTGTTTGTACCACTTCAGCTTGGTCTCCTTCCAGGGCAAGAGAGGTACAGCAGCAGAGACAGCCTGAACACAGCAGGGGCAGGGGAGGCTGTGCTGAACAAGGTGAACCTCTATTGCACAAGTGCACTTTTTCATCTCAAAGGAAGACACAAAATCTTTCTCAACCCATACAGAGAAGTGCCCTAAACCCCTTCTTCCTTTCCCTGCTGGCTGATGGGTTTCACTGGGCTCAGTTTTTACACCAAAGCAAATTAAAGCTAAAGAAAACACAACAGCAGGGAAAAGTCCCTTCATCTCACAGCACGTCTTCCCTGCAGAGAGATATTTTTAACAATTCTGTTTCTTTTCTTCCTAATTAGAAGTAATGATGTGTTTTTCGGGTCAAGAAGACCTCCTTTGCTGTGAAATATTAGGCTGATTTTGACAGTGTGGCTAAAAATAGGCATGTACACACACATGTGCCTGCATGCACATGCACCAGCAGGAATAAACATGGAGTGCTCTTTGCCTAATTACAAACATACTTTCCTCTGGGGGTGGGGGAGTGCCTTTGCCTCCAGTTAGTTGTTTTTTAAGTAAATAGAGAGAAGGAGTTTTCTGAAGAACAGATGGGCTGGAGTGAGGAATAGAAATATTTTCAGTCAAAGAGGGGCTGGATGATGTAATAAGCCACAGGAACAAAGTTCAGTTATTTTGTGCTCTCATCCAGACCTCAGAGTGAAAATGCCTCTGTTGTTAATTTCAGATTCATCTGCTTTTGAAGGCTGGCTCTGGCTTTAAATGCTATTATAATATAAATGGAGCTAAACTAGGCAAACAGCAATTGAGCAATGATGGAAGAATATATTTGTCAGCACTGGAAGGGTTTGGGTAGTGTTTGCACTGCAGATGATAGGCCAGAGAGGCATTTGGTTACTCTGGAGGCAAAAGGGTATACCTTGAATAACCTTAATAGAAGCCCTCAGAATTGGCCTCTGCCTGAGTGAAGTGAGGTTTCTGAGACTGCCATTTGAGGGTTGAGTAGCTGCTCATAAATACTTTGGCAAGGCTGGCAGGTTCTTGTGCTGGGACTAAATCTCTCCTGCTCCACTTCCATGTGTAGCTCCTCCTGTGAGGGCTGCTGGGTGCACCTTGGGCTGTTGGGGTCCAGGGAGAAGCAAAGGCAGGACTGATGCCTGCTCTGCAGCTGCCGTGGTCATGTTGGTGATCACTGTAACCTTTGAGAAAACTAAAGGAGCATTGTTATCCTGGGTCGTGGACTCTTCAAACAAGGTGAAGTGTCAACAGTCTTGAATGGTGTTCCACGAGGCAGGAGGGAGCCTTGTGCAAGGCCAAGAGAGGAGAAAGAGCAGGAGAGCCTGATGGGGACCTTGCTCAGGAGCTTGGTGCAATTCAGTGTCTCCAGTGAGGGAGAATGGCTATGAAAGTTAAAATTCCAGTCATTGGAGCTGTTGGTGATGATCTCTTTGCAAAAGGCTGGCCAGACAGCAGCTGCTGGGGGAACTTAAGTGGGTTTCACCTTTTAGCTCAGAGTCACAGGGCTGGGATGTAGCTCTGTGAAGTGCTGCTGTCCCAGAGCTGGCTCAGAGAAAAGCACCAGTGGAGTTGCAATGGAAAGATGCTGTAGGAAGTGCAGAAACTCTTGCAGTTGGTCCAACCTTTGAGATTTTGCCAGCCACTGATGAGTGCAGAGAAAGGTGGGGGAAGCATGTGCACAATCATCCAGTGGCTCTGACAAGCTGATGGAGAAAATTAAGATAAGAAGTGGTGCAAAGAACCATAGGGAAGACTTT
Source organism: Nicator chloris (assembly GCA_013400495.1). Taxonomy (NCBI): domain Eukaryota; kingdom Metazoa; phylum Chordata; class Aves; order Passeriformes; family Pycnonotidae; genus Nicator; species Nicator chloris. The sequence goes on along the minus strand of WAAE01018557.1, from coordinate 151,485 downwards.
GTGTGAAATGAGGAATTTGGGATGGTCACATGCCTATGGAAATGTTCTCCCTGCCTCTACAAAGCGTCTTTTCAGGACTCAATTAGCTTCTATGTCAGATGGGATAAAATTCTTGCTGTTTGTTTCGGTATTGATCACATTGGTCCCAGTTGTTTGCACAGCACTGTGCTCTAGTCCTGGTTACATTTGGTTAACTCCCTTCAGAGACAAGAGCGATGCCCATGAATCAAGCAGAGCAATTTATTCACTAAGAGGACCTAATGGATGGTTTGGACAGCCTCCAAAAGTGCAGCTCTCCCTGTCTGAGAAGCCTGAAATGTTTCAGCACTTGGGAACAAAATCCAGAGATGGGCACAGCTGAGAGCTGCACACAAAACTGACAAACTGAGAGTGCTTTTTCCTCTCTCTGCTTCCTCAGGCTCAGGGAGACACGACTTCTACAAGGGAAGGATTTGGGAATTCAAACCCTGCCCAAATGCCATTGCCCCAGATTCATGGCTTTACCTTCTAAAGCTCAAGGGTTGAGGTCCAGAAAGCTTCTGAGAAGTATTGTGATGCCTGCAGTGTGTCCCAAGGCCCTACATGGCTTTAATTAGTGTTTGTTTAAATTAACATGACCTAAAGTCTGAAGTGGATGTGACATCTGAAAAAAATCAGAATGCAGGACATTTTGATTTTGATTGATACAAGATGGGTTTAGCTGTAATTAAAAAAAAAAAAAAAAAAAAAAAGAGAAGAAAGTTCAGTCCAGTAGAGATTAGCCTGAAAATGTACTTTTGAGGGGTTTAGTGTATGTTGGGTTGACCCCATCCAGCAGCTGACTGGCCACTTGCTCAGTCCTTCCCCTAGGGAGACCTGGGGGAGCATTGGAAGAACAAAAGTCATAAAACCTCCTGGGTGAAGATAAAAAGATAAAGACACTTTAGCACCTGAAGGAGCACAAAGCCAGGAGGGGAGTAAGTGCTGCAGAGATGGTCATCCACCACCATCCACGACTGATGCCCAGAGAGTCTCTGAGCAACAGCTGCCTTGGCAAGATTGACCCTCCCCTTGGTCCCACCTGCATCCCCTCACATCTCCCCTCCACTCCCCGGGTGGTGGAGTGAGAAACAGGGAAGGATTTTATGCTCTGCAGTAGCCAGAACTCTGATGTGTTATCAACACTGATAAAGTCACAGATCTAAAACCCAGCACCATATGGACTGCTGGGATGAAAATTAACTCCATCCCCACCATAACACGTGCACTGGGGTTTGGAAGGGGCAGGGCTTTGTCAGGCTCGTGTCTTTTGTCATCATCAGGACTGGGAGAAGAATCAAGAGGCTGCACAATGCTTCCGAAAAGGGCAGCAGGAAGCTACCATTAGCTGCAGTCCAGGACAAAAACTGGTTTTGGCAGTTCCAGCAGTGATTTGGTTTGGTGGTAGTCACCCATGATACATGGCACAAAACAGGAGATAGAAAAGCAATACCTTATTTCTCAGGAAGCTGGAGTCTGTCTGGGCCATGGCAGTAGCATTCAGCTCTTGTTGCACTGCTCCTGTGCCCTTCAGAGAACAACACTTTGTAAGGGAAGGTAACCTGGTGTTCTTTAGGAAACTGCCAGTGGGTTATCTCCTACGGAGCCCAGTTTTCATCTGGAAGGGCTGAGGGAACGTCAGTTCAAGAGGGTGTTTGTGACCATGTGCTGTCCCTTTCTAGCTGTAGTTTGTCTGGATGATGCATGCAGGGGCATAGTAAGTGGGAACATTGGACAGCCAGGCAATGTGGGGATAGGGTTCCTTCATGTGGTGCTGTTAGGAGACCTCATACTCTGAGTGATGACAAAGCTTGAAAACGTATTTGGCCAAAGGGCAGAAAGTTTCTTCTGTGTCTACTCTGTGCCACAACCATCTGTGAGTCTGTGAGTTAGTGCTGACTGCTAGGGGTGTCTCTCATCTCAGAAACTGTCAGAATTGGGTGCTAAGGGTCATCTATCCTTGCACAGTTTTGTTAGAAAAATGCCAAATGGGTACAAAGTGCTTCCAGACCAGTACATAGCAGTGATGGTTGTGTGACAATGCAGTAGGACAATGTGCTCAAGTGGAGAAATCTTCATCCAGACATTGTAAGGGATCCTTAGAAGCCAGGGTGTGTCTGCTCCTCCATCCTTTGGCTGCTGACAGAAGAGACCTCGTGCTAAGTGCAAATTCCATGGATGGAGACAGCACCAGCAGAAGTGCACAAAAAGAGAAAGTACAGGAGAAAAGGCAGGTGTGTGGTATGAAGCTTTGAGTAGCTGCCAGAAAGCTGATCCATGTATTTAATCACCCAGAGGAGTCCCAGAGCCTGTGTGGCTCAGTGAGTGTCCCCATGATGGAAGCATCACTGTGCCTATAAGTAATATTCCTGTTTACTCCCACTGATGCTTTATGTAACAATCCTCCACTGCCTGTGACTGCCTGTCAGAGCTGAAGTAATGTTCCTTTTGATGGACATCTTCATGCTGGAGTGGAATTGTGGGGATTTCAGTATGAAATGGCCACCAGCAGGAACAGTGACCCTGTCTGTGCTGTCTTCTAGAGGAGCATGGAGGCTTGAAGGTGGATGATAAAGATCCAGCCACTGAGCACTGCATTTATTTTTCCTGGGTGTTTCTGTACCTGAAGTAGAATTATGAGAGCAAGAATCTTTTCCTTTGGGAGAGTCTGTGATCAGTCAGATGCTTCAAGGGTTTTTGCATTAAAATACAAAGTAGAAATCCTATAATAATAATGATAATCTTGGCTGCTTTCTTTACATGGTGTTTTCTGACTTCTTTGCTGTGTTGTATTTCCACTGAGTTGTAGAAGGCATGGCTGCCTGTGTCAGGGAGATGATGCAGAGGCAAATGTCCAAGAGTGTCCTTTGTACTGAAGAACTGATGGTTATACTCCAGCCACCCCACCCTACACCTCAAATCAGCCACTCATGTAGCAGCAGCAAATGGAAGGATATTTTAGTTGCCTTGAATCATTAAGAGATAAACCCCCTTTCAGTCCTCACCTGCAGATAATTCTGTATATTTTTCCCATTCGGTGAGAAGTGGAAGGGGCAGCACAGTTAGAGAAATGCTGTGGTTCAGTGGTCCAGGGGAACTGTCTTGTTGTGGGACAGAAGGTGAAAATTGCAGCAGCATCTTTATTCAAGGTGTCAGCAGATAAGCTTCTGTCAGGAAAGCCATTTTGAGGATGCAGCAAACTCATCTTCCAGGAGTTGCAGAGTTCATGGCTCAGCTCACATTTAATGAACAGCAAAGTTTGTGGTCAACACCGTAGCCTCTGAATCGTTTCAAATCTTCTACCTTGTTCTGAGATTTACCAGGACAAAACTCACCCTGAATAATTTTGAGCCACCTCCCTTGACTGTTCAGTAGAGGAAAAGAAACAGCAGCTAAAACCTGACCTTGTTTAGAAGAACTCAAATTATTTATGTCCTTTTTATGGACTGCTGCTGCCAACAGCTTTCGCTCACTTTGCGGTTGTGGGTCACAGTGCCTGCTGCTGCTGTGTGTTCAGCTGGGCTAATACTACATGCCATAGTCCATGAATATATTCCCTTGATCAGAAGTCAGAATTTATTTCAGCTGTGTTTATTTCTCTCTTCATCTGTACTGTCTCCATCCATCCACCAACCCCCCACTAAGACCTATTACTTGCTTTTACTTCAGACTAACACGGTCTGAAAATGCAGTTGCTTTTCACTTCATGCATGTGAGCAGACCTCTGAAAGTCTTCACTGTTTTCACACCCCTTCCTCATGTCTTCTAAGCTGTTCTGAGATGTGTCAAGGGATAATCCTGAGCTGTGTTCATCTGTTCCAAAAAATGTGAGGTCTTGGCTATACAATGAACACCTGCCCAAAATAGGACACCAAAGGCTGTTACACCCACGAAATGCTGCCTCATCTGGACATAGATGTGCTTTGTACTACCAGAACACAAAGAAAAAAGTACACATTTGTGCAGACAGAGACATAAAGCACTACATAAGCCATTTTTATTAAAAAAAAAAAAGGAAAGAGGGGTGGTATTGTACGGGTGGGGCCTTATCCACTCATGGGATTGTTTCCAGCACAACTCCGTCAGTGAAGGATCACACCTCTCCATGTCCCTGCCTCACAGAGCTCTCCTGGCAGAAATGCTCTTATGTACGTCACCACTTGTTGCCTGATTTTTCTCTTTAAAAGGACTCTGCTGATGGGAAATGGAGAGCGAGAGACCTGCTGTGAATTCCTCTGCTTCACCCACAGAATAGCTCCCGTGGGAGAGCAGAGACTGATAAATGGGGTTTGAGTCTGAGATAATGGTCCCCTGACAAAAATCTACATTGGCTGCAATGGTGTGAATCCAGGCTGCTCTTGTCTCTCTGGTGTTGTCTCAGTTACAAGACTCTCCTTAAAGCTGGAGCACAGCCATGCATGTTTGGTCGTCCTTGGGAGAGGGAGATGTGTGGTCCCAGCTCTCTGGGTCAGTCCTGAAATGCATCCTTGCTTCAAGGCTGCAGTGGCTGTTTCAGGCTTGCTGGTGGCCACCTGGCTTTCTTGAATTTTCAAGAATCAAAGGAATCACCAGCAAAATCATCCAGTGACACAGTTTCCTGTTGAAATGACACCTGGCCTCAAGCCTGTTTTGGGTACGCATTAATTTCAAATGTATCCTCCTAATGTATTTATGGCCCTGCTGAGATAACCCCACACCACGTGTAGGATAAGGCCCTCTCCTGCCCCAGGCAGGTCAGAGTCAGGAGCGTTGCTCAGTGAATTGTGGATGTAGAATAGAAACTACCAGCAAAACAGTTCTGTTTTCCAACTCTCTTCATCACAGCGAAGTTCCTCTTGTCCTCTTTCACCTCTTACCTCTGAAAGGGCTGTTTTCTTTACGGTGCATGGGCTGGGAGGTGCTGTCCATGCTGTCTTCAAAGGAGACATTTTCTTGCTGGCATCTCCCAGGTTCAGCCCCGAGCACCAGGCTTCTGAAGCCATTTGTTCCCAAGTATGTCTCCTCATTATCCACACCATATATAAACCTTCTCTTTGAGCCTGCCAGCATCCTGATGCCATGGAAGTTTTTCTGCAGCTGTTCTTGTGGTTACACAATGCATCCTGTGCAAAGTCATTTTACTTGGTTTCTTTGACATCCCAAAACATTCACCAAAACCTTCTATTCTTGCACTTAAGGTATGGTCAAATGCTGTGTAAGCTCAGTTTATTCAAGTTGTATCTTATGTTTCATTGCACAGATTTTGTATTCAATTAACCACAATTTGGATGCCTGCAAAATTCCCAATATGCAAATGTCCTATATTTGGCAAAATTGGACTGGAAATCTCATTAGACCAGGCTTTTATGTTCTGTCCCTGACTTCCCTTCCAAATAAGCTGTCTTCAAAACACTTTATTGTAATTCTCTTGGGGTTTTTTTTTTTGATTTCTATTCTTGCCTTTCCTCAGAACAGAAAATAAAAGAGGAAAAATATCCTGAAAAATGACAAATTCTAAAATAATTGGCATATGTGATTTTTTTTCCAACCTTCTGCAGAGGTTTGCTTCAGATCAAAGTTCAGATCATTTCCCAGTGCCTGAAGTTTTTTATTTTCCATGGTTACAGCACAGAGGGTGATGGAACTAGTATGAAGTGATGCCAGTGGCTGTTTGGACAATACTTGGATCAGTAAAAATGTGCTCAGTGTTTTCCAAGTATAAAAAGCCAAAAGAAACCACTTTGAGGTACCATGTGATGTTGTTTGCTTTGACCCAGGATAGCTAAAGTGAAAGGTCTTTCTGAACAAAGGATGCTCAAAACCATCCCACCTTTTTGCATGTGTGAGTGAGGCAGGAAATGTGGTGTTTACAGAGGCATGCTGAGCTTCAGCTCCTCTGTTTGCCTCTGTGTGTCTGTGTGTCCAGACAGAATTTCCCGGGTGAAATGGTTTTGATTGCTCTAGTCCGGCTTTTAAAGGTGGGCAAATAGAGAGCTCTTCTCCCAAATTACACAAATTGAACCTTTTGTTGGAAATGTCAGTAAGCAGGACAGGGGATGGGAGGCTCTTTCCAGACAGGTTCACTCCTCCGGTGAACTCTCCTACATTAGATTGAGGGGGGCTGTCAGAGCCCTGTGAGGTGCTGCTACAGCCAAGTTTTACAGCCACAGTGTGCAAATTTTGAATATAAAAATAAAATGGAGCTGCTATTATTCTAGTTTTTATGGGAATGTGTTTGCATGCAAGGCTCCTCTGCAGTTTGGGACAGTTTGAGGCTGGATCACAGGTACCAGAAGCAATGAGCAGTGCTCAGCTGGAACCTCAGAGCTGCTATACTCTGTATCTTAGCAAAAATAGGGATAAATCTACTTTTTTTTCCTACCTGCTTTCCTTGGGATGGTGCTATGATGTCACAATGGGGTGGGAGACAGAGATGCGACATACACACACTGAGGATTATGTGGCAACAGCCCCATTTATTGTTTGGCAGCTCCTTTTATAGGTTTTTTTAATTTCCTGGCCTTACAGACATGACTGGTCAAGGGTCTCAGCTCTGCCCAGCTCCCTGGGCAATGATATGGTGTGTCTGTGCTTCACAGGGGCTGGCTGAGGTCCTCTGACTGGGTTTGAATCCCACCCATCCTCAGCGTGTCTACTTCGAGCTAGGCTGGCCGAGCTGGTATCTGCCAAGCCAAATCATCTGTGCAGCTACAAACCAGCTCTATCTGTTACACTGTGAGAGCTGGGAACCAAGAGCATTGCCAGGAACCAGCACTTTGTGCAAATACCAGGCTGATGAACTGGGCAGCTGAGAGCTGCTGGACAGCCACTGGAACTGAGAGCCTCTTGCTCACCCTCTGTGCAGTCTGAGAGGTCAGTCCCAAGTGTGAGCACAGCTTCCACTGTCAGTGTGTAAGGACAAGCTCTGCTCTTGTTGCACAGGCTGGCTGCTCCCACCAGCTGCCACCAGAGCCTCTTTTGGCTCTGGATTAATGCATCTGCACATTGCTGTATGGTGCAGACATCCACAAATTGCAGGTGGATGTCTGTGTACAGAGGAATATCTCTACCTGTCCAGATTGTCCACGTCCCAGCCTAAAGTGACAGATTATTCTTCCAGTTAAAAAATTTCATCAGGCATCCCTTGCCCAGCCAGAAGTGGAACATCTGTCCTTCTGAGTGCAATCCTTTACAGGATTGCTGACCCTCTCCCACCCCGAGTCTGAGATCAGCCTGGCCCTGGCTGAACAGCCTGTTTCTCTCATGCAGGGGGACAGTAGGCACTGAGGACAATGCCTGAACTCCTCGATCATTTCCAAGTGTGAACGACCCATTCTGTGTTCAGGGGTTCTCTCCAGTACCTGCTACTCAAGCTTGAAATTATCCCAGCTCTGGCCTGATGCAAAGGAAGGTGTCTGATCTAATTGCTGCTCCTGCTGCTGGGATTGACCTGTCCCTGGTGTGCTGGACTCACATCTGGTGACACTCACGTCGCTTAATCTGGGGGAAGTTATCCCTGCCACGGGAGGGGCTTCCCAGGCAGCCACCTGTGCTCTGCCCACCCTGACACTGAATGAAATAGGGAACATTGACATGCAGGAGGAATATGGCTAGGGAATGGTGGGTCACAGTGGTGGCGCTGGATTCAGTTTTCATCTTTTAAGAGAAAGAGGCACTAGCTTCTTTGTTTACGAGCCATTAATTAGCAATTAGTGCCTTAGTGGCCCAAACTCAAGGCTTTGCTGTCTGGTTTAGTTCACTCCAGATTGCTCAAATATCTTAGTATACACTGGAAGGACAGACCATTGGCACGTTTTTTTGTTTTGTTTTGTTTTGTTTTTCTTTTAATGTCTGAGATGTTCTTGTTTTAGACCTAGAGGGTCCTTTTATTGTGATTGCTGCTTGTGGTGCAGGGAATGGTCCTCAGAGCTAATGGCTGAATCCAAACAGTGTCCTCTGCTGTCTGTGCACCACGGTGTACTCAAGTGCTCGTCGCTTTATTTTACAACCACAATTTTTTCTAAACTTAGCAGAGCATACACTTTGTCAGGAACTGTCCCCATGCCAAGTTTCAGGTTTCAAAGTATTGCCATTTTTGAGCTATTCCCTGCTTCTTTCCTTCTGTGTCTCCCTCACATTGCACACAAAACTTTCTTTTTAATGTAGAAAATTATATTTTTTCCACCCATTTGTAACTTGAAACATCTGAAGAGGTTTTGCTCCAAGTTTATATTTAAAAGAAATAATGAAAGCCAATGCTGGCAGAGAAAGCAGTGTGAAAAGTTGCAGCTCAGAAAATTCAAGAACGTTATGGGCATTTGCAAGGGAGGAGGAAAATGGAAGTCCTTGCAGCCTGTCTTAACAGGAGTCATGTGTGATATTCAATAGGATTAAAGCTGCTGTAGCACAGAGCAGAACTCCTGTTTGGGCAGCCTAATGTGCTTTATAAAGTGATGGGAATTACTTGCTGGCAGTCCAGCCAGTTGTTGTGATCCAGCATATTCAAAAGTACTGTGATGGCTGAGCATTTATATATTTGAAGATCTATCTGGGAGGGCTGTGCTGTGAGTTTCTGGCCCATGAACAGTTACAAACATCTGGGCTTTCTTTGTGCTAACATCGTCAAGTCAGAAGCCTTTTGGACAACTCCATCTGGCCTGGCAGAATCTTCCACTGCTGAAGAATGTGAAACTGTCACACGTGAATCTGTCACTGCTCCCTGACACTGTGGGGTATCTTTACTGACGGTCCCCCTGGAGAAAACTGGGGTTATTTAGGCTGGGTCTAGGTTGTCTAGAGACTGGCAGGCTCAATTTAAATCTATTTCAAGAGGACTACTCTTAAAATATGTCTAAATATAGGATAGTTTTTCTTATGTCTTTGTTTTAGTCATGGTATGGCCTTAGGTTTTGGTGACCTGATGTGGTTGCTGGTCAAGGCATCAAGCTAGACTTTGATTTTTGTCAGAAAGTCAAATTTTTCCACTTCAATATCCCATGAGCCAGATGCTACCATCTGCTGCAGATTCTCCTCCCCTCCTGCCCTGTCTTCTCAGGCCCCCCAGCAGTTGTTTTATGAATAATGACACACCTGGCTTTCCAACTGTGCACATCTTTTGTGGATTTTGCTGGTCTCCAGCAAAAATTGGTCTTTCAGCCACCACACCGTTGGGTACGTGGCTGAAAGTATGACAACTGTAAGACAGGACTGGGAAACAGGTTTTGGATTAGGACATACAACATCTGCTTGCTCTTTATGTAAAAGGAAGGGGTTTTGACTGTAATCTGTAATGCCAGGGTCAGGGTGATGGCTTGGCTCCACAGCAGAACCCAGCATCTCACAGATACGATGCTCCTGCATGTCCCTTGTTTGTTTGGCTCTGAAGATCTCAAGCTTCTCAAATTACATTCTTTAGTGTTCTTAGTGCTTGTGAATCCAGAGTTATGGATTCATTTTCATACACAAGGATTTGAGGTGCTGAGCAATTAATTCTGGCACTAATGCCAACTACAATGAGATGTGGCTTTGAATCAAAGCCACAAGTTGGCCAGCTTCCTCTTTGGGGACTTCCTTGCCTGTCACTAGTTCCAAATATCATGTCTGGCTTGAAATTTTGTGATTAGGCAAATTAAATTCCTAGGTCTGAACAGTGTAGGAATTTGTAAAAATGGCCTGGTTGCAACTTACCTTTGTGTTTAAACAAAGCTTCAGCTGGAAGAGAGGTAGACCTTCTGGGACCAAATTGTAGGTTCAAGGCCCTGAAAGGGATGATTCAACATTTCATCTTTAGGTCTGGCAGGATTTTTTTGGGTGCAACCCATCTATTATGCATAAGCATGGAAGATCCTGTGTACTTTCCACAAAAATCTTCTTCCACTTGGGACTCTTTCAGGCTTTTGGCCATTGAAGCATTTGTAAACTTAAAAACAATCTGCTGATTTTCTTTAAACCAGCCTTGTTTGGTGCGTTCCTCAGTTTGTACTGCTTTGAGTTGTGTGTGGGCACTGTGTTTAGAGAAAAAAAAAGAAAAATCCAAGGATATTATTGTTATCACTGAAGATGAATTCCTAGAAGCGGTGCCATGGTGTAGTAAATGCCATGTAAACCCGGAGTAACAAAATGCTCTTTCATGCACCACCTACCACAACACAAACCTGCACTTTCAGGTGTGAGGGCAGTCATGTATCATACACGGTGGCAGGCTGATGGAACGCTGCACCTTGTTATTCCCAACCTCGCGTCTTTAGGACATGCTGGGTTAGATACAGGAGGTGTCTTTGTGGCTTGGTGTCCGTAAATGGCCTCATTTGCTTTGGCCTGGCTGCTGTTGACATCTGTCTCTTGCTAATTAAGCGCAGATTAAAAGGATCACCCAGCTACTTATCTGTGCAGCCCAGGGGGTGGTGCCAGGCGGGGTGTGTTTGACATGCCAGGGAGCCGGGAGCCTCTCATCCCACACCAGTCACCCTGGGTCACCGTGCCCACCACACAGCTCTATTTCTACTCGTTAAATAGACTTAATAAATAAATAGCACCTTCTAAACATGTAGGCGGCGTGTCTAGCACGGCACTGGCCTTCCAAACGCGCTCTGAAGCCAAACCCGAGCGTTCGGTGTGGCGGGATTTATCATTAGAGCCATACGGGCTACAAAGTCTGTTTGTGGCCGGCGTGCCAGCTCGCCTGAATAGCCCACAGTGTAATCTCCCTCTTTCTTTGGTGGGAGGAGCTGCCAAAAATAGCAAGCCAAGAATTTGTCCATGTTATTTCTGGGATTGCACCAGGAATTGACATCAGGAGAAGAGGAGAGAAAAAGCGAGCAGTGTGACAAGTTTAGGGCCCATGGTTGTTTGGGTTTTCGTGCTGCTGTGGGGCAACTGGAAGGGTCTGGTAGCCACATCCTGCATGTGCCCACTCCCACATATGAGATTCTCCCCAAGCCCTGGTGGCTTGAGTGAGGTCACTGGAGTCGCTGCTCTCTCTTGGGGCAACCCTGCTGGGTCCAAGGCATGGGACTGGGCCAGGGAGTCTGTTTTGTGCTCCCAAGGAGCAGCTTTGGCCCCCACGGCCACGGGACTGTGGAAGGAGTGAAGTGTTAGTTCCTGTGCCTGAGAAAAGGCATGAATGAGCCCCAGCTGAATCAGCCTTCACAAAAGCCTATGAATCAAGCTGTGACTTCTCTGTGGAAAGGGCTGTTTGTGTGATAGGAGACTTCACACATCACTTCCCTGGACAGCTGGGTGGGATCTTGGGGTGAGGATGGAGACACTGCACAAGCCTCTGCCAGCGCTGCTGCATCCACACCTGGGTGGCCCTTGGCCATGGGGTTGTTTCTGAGAGCAGCAGAAAACTTTAGCTTATTGCTAGGCAGCAAAAGGAGATTGAAGGTAATGCTGTGCTGGTCCTACCTTATATTTGCTGTGTTGTCCCTTCTTTTCTCCTCTCTTCCTTGCTTTCAGCATGTACCCATTGGAAGTAACATCAGTTAGTGTCATATTCTGTGGCCACAGCAGCTCCCCTGGCAGCAGGGCAGTGGCTCTGCAGCAGCCCTGGCACGTGCCACCACCTGCTTAGAGAGAGCTGGGGATGTGTAGAAAGCTGAGGTTACCCAGGGCTGGGTGACAGGACATGGGGAAAAGCTGTGTGTTCTTATTGGAGAGAGAAGTAAAAGATGCTTATGGCAAGAAGGGAAGGAACTCAAGCAGTGGTGTTGACAATGTAGAAACGTGGTCTGCAAATGAGAGTGGTAAATCAAGCTTCGTTAGTGTTGCTGAAATCACCACTTTGTCAGCCCGAGTGGATCCCTACAAGGGTGTCAGATGCATCAAGAAGATCAGAGCTGCCTCTGTGCGCTAAGGAAATGTCTGTGTCCCTCCTTCACAGGCTCTGGGCCAACTCCCTGGCCCGTGATGGACCTAACTGGGCATCTGAGATCAGTGGCACTGGCCTCACAAGGGACTGTTTAGCTGCCTGACCTATTTCCAAATGGCTGTTTGCTCACTGCCTGTGCTTGCATTCGCCATTATCTCTACACTGCATCATGCTACAATGAAGAGGCTACTGAGTGCAAATCCTAGGCAATGAATAAATTTCTGTGTTGTCTGTTGTGGGACAGGAGGAGAAAGAGATGAGTTGCAGCTTTGGTCTGCCCTTGCTTCACCAAAATTTGTCATGCTTTCAAAGTTGGTCCCTGTGCTGTATCAGTGGCTGTTTGAACATCCCTGGGGAGACACCAAGATTTTCCAATGCAGAGAAATTCAGAAATGTTTGTTCATGTTTGACTGTGGGGATTAATGACATTATGGTGACATCCATTTTAGAAAGGGCCATGACTGGAGCCCAGCAGTGCTGCTGCCATGGTGGGAGATCCATCTGGCTTTGCAGAGCTGAGAGTCTCTAACAGTGAAGCCAGGCAAAGGATGGTGGTGTTGGAGAAAGGACAAAAGTTGGAGGTGAAGATTCCAAGAGGCAAAAGCACCTTCTCCATGTCCTGTGTAAAGCAGCAAGCAGGGCTGGAACAATAAAGCAGTTGGCCTTGTTCAGACTCCTAGGTGAAAATATTCAAGGCAAAACCTATCCTCTCTGTTACCCAGAGAGGTTGTGGATGTCCCATCCCTGGAAGTGTTCAAGGCCAGGCTGGATGGGGCCCTGAGCAGCCTGGTCTGGTGGGTGGCATCCCTGCCAAAGGCAGGGGGGTTGGAACAAGATGGGCTTTAAGGTCCCTTCCAACCCAAACCATTCCATGATTCCATGCTCCTGTAGGTTGAGGTTCTGGGTAATGCTGGTTCTTCCTGAATCCTGTATTTTGTCGTAGTTAGTCCTGCTAGAATCAGACAAAGCAGCTACAGAGGGGAACAGCCCTCACTGTAATTAAGGAGGTCAGCTTCTGACACTAATCCAGGGGAAATCAGTCCATGCTGCAGCAGGTAACAGGAGCTGAGGATGATGGGTTTGCCTGCACCTTCTCCCTGAAAAGGTCACTTTCACCTGTCATCCCTTTTTCTCTCCTCTGTGTATCAGGTCTTGCAAAAGAAAGCATTGAGTACTTTTAATTTGAGGCAGCAGTACAGTTCAGAATGTACTTGATCTTTATTTTGCACTGTTTTGAGTGGCTTGAGCAAAGGATTACAGCTAAAAGGAAATTTTGTTCCAAGAGAATAGTCCTGGTGCAACTCTACTGATAATTTGATCATTTGAGCATTTTTAAGGTCTGAAAACGACAGCCTGCCTTTTCCACATTATAAAAGGGATGTCTTCAACGTGCCAAGCAACACATTCAAGGGGAGTACCACTGTTTGGTTTTAACTCCTCTAGCCTGATATTTAAAGGATCAAGTAGAGAAGTGGAACATTTCATCATCTTAAAAAAAATGCAGTAGACTTTAAAAATTCACAGAATTAATTACCGCAGTGAAAAAATCATCATCATCACCTTATAACTGGGTCATTCACCAGTTACAGGAATAAAAGAATTGCAAGGCAGAGCTCACCCCCTGTATTAAACTCTTCAGGATAATTTGATTAACGTGTTGCTGCCATTCCCATTACTGGCACACAATGGAAGTTGCTGTAGGTGGCCCAGCAAAATGTTTTCATATTTTTTAGGTTCATGGGAACTTTTTGTCTAAACTACACAATGGAACAGCTGCACTGTACAAAATGCAGCTTCTCATCCAGGCACAGCCTTGGAAAGCCAGTTTTTCTTTGGCTGTAAAGGACAGCTAGTCATTCCATAGCTTGGGAGCTGCTGATGACCTACCAGTGTGCAGGCTCCCAACTGCAAGACCAAGTGGAGAGGAGAGAATTTGGGAAACTGAGGGCAGGCGTGCAATTTTCCTGCACAACTTTCTGGTGTGAGTGAGCAGGACTCAGCCAACACAGATGTGAGTTGTGCTTCCAAACCACTCTTATTGACAAAGGCATTTAAAACCTGAATTCAATAGGATGGCAGAAGGCTGGAAATATGAATCAGGAATATTTAGTCAAGCACAAAAAGTGATTGACAAGGAGCTAAAGTAAGGGAATACCTTATGGAACAGGGTATGAGGTGACCAGGTTAAACTGCTTTGTTCATTGTGGTGACTCTGTATCTCTTTGGTTCAGATTCATTATTGTATCTCCATGTAAAATCCCCTGCAAATAACATAGGTAACAACATCTCATGAAACTGCTGGTCTGCCTGCCATAAAGGACTTCAGCCATGGCCTGGAAAGGTAAATATTATTGTAGTTACTTTTTTTTCCACTTCCAAATCCTTTTCCTAAAGAGTGTCAGGGTAGCAGCCACTGTAACACTTTTGACATAGCAGAGATAGAGACATCTCTATAGAGAGTGTCATCAGAGCTGAAATTCAGATCTGCTTTTCCACTTGGTGTAATTGAGATGTGGGCTTGCAGCATCCTTCAGTTAAAATCCTGTTAAACCCCTCTGAGACTCACAAATGTGAGTTGCTCTTCACTGCTGGCCCCCAGTGCACACAAGCACTGCAGCTCAGCAGTCCCTTGGGCCTCCAGGAAAGCATCCTGCAATGGAAATTCTGTACAGAGTGAACAAGAACAGTCAATAATAAAGAAATCAATACCCCCAGTGCCTGCATTTGGGCTTGAAAGCACTGCTTGGGATGGTTTTCCTCATCAGAGCTCTGTTTTTCCACCACAAGCCAAAATCTGCTTTTCTGTCTCGGCAGCTTAGCTAGCAGGGAAATGGGAGCAGCTTTTCTTTCCTCTGCTTTCATGTCTAGGTATTTTACAGGTAATTCTTGCGTTGGAAATCCAAGGTAGCATGGTTCAATCCATAAGGACAGAAGGGAAAACCCAACGTGCATTCAGTTCCTCCAGGGCAAGTAAAAGCCCTTGTTTTAGGAGATGGCATGATTAGCTGGCTGGGAGAGCTTTTATCTGAACAGGCCAGAGCAGATTTTGTTCTGCAAAGCTGAAATGGGGCCTCTGGAGAGGAAGATAAAACTCTGTATGCTTAGGCAGGGAGCTGCCAGAGGATCTTCTGGCTGGGGGCTGTCATCTTTCAACACATCCTCACCCAGGGGAAGTAACCAGGAGAGCAAGGACCACACAAGCTAACGTTCTTTCCTCCTGATCCGTTTCAGTTCTGGGTAAGGCTGGCCAGCTTGCTCTGTTGTGACTGCTTTAATTGATTCTCTGTAAGGCCCCTAGATTTTGTACCTTCCCTGTAGGGCCAAGCTCGTTCAAAAATCCACACAAACCAAACCAAACCAAACCAAACCAAACCAAACCAAACCAAACCAAACCAAACCTTTCATCTCTTCCCTGGACTTTCCCCCTCTTGCACACCCCCAAGTACTGTTGGTAGTGAAACCTTTCCTCCTAGCAGGAATCCCTCGCTCCAAACAAACTCTCTGTGACTCAGTGCGAGTTTACCAGGCTAAGAACTGTCAGGACAGGACGATGCAGTGACAATAGAAGCCATGACCTGTTTATTTTAGCCACTATTTAGATTGTGACAGAGGTGGGAGCTGCTGCAAGCCAAGGCTCCCACTTCTCACAGAGCCCGGCAGTGGCGTCGGTCCAGGGTGTGGCTGGAAGCCTTCAGAGTTGATGTTAGAGGAGAAGGACACGGAGAGCATCACGTAAACCCCTGGTTGTGTGTGCAGACACAGCAAGGGATGTTGTAGATTAACCAGAGTGACGTATCCTCATAGGAAGCAATGGGCCTGGCACTCTTTCCTCTGGACAGATAAAGGAGCAGATAAAGACATTGTGCCAGACCTCTCAGAGGAAAAGCTTTCAGGCTGGCAAAGTCATTGAAATATATCAGATTGAAACACTTGTCCTCTTTCCTATTCCACAGCAATTCAGGACAGGCCTACTTTGAGTCCCATTACTGGAATTACTGGGGAGAGTTCATGCACGTGTTACTCAAACCATTTTCCTGTTTGTGCCTAGAGAGAGAGGATTGAAAGTTAAGAACCTCCTGCAGTCCCGTTACTGTGCCTGAGAGTTTCTTAGTGTAAGGCAATATTTGTTTCAATGCAATGATAAGTAAAGAAGCTATGTTTTTCCCAAATCTCTCTTTTTTTTGTCCAAGTTCAAATTCCTTTTCTTTTTTTGTTTTGTTAATTCAGTTTCATTAGTTTTACTTTAAAAAAAGGAAACAAATTTGGACTCAGAAGGAAAGCACAGATTTCACACATGCCCCCGTATTTTTTCATTCTGATTTTTGACATTTTGACACTGGTCAAGCACCTCTAAACATGGACCAGGGTGTTGCCCTGCCCTGCCTACAGAGGCTGAGGGCTGCTGCCCTTGTTCATCATTAACAGCAACTGTGACACTGCACGCCACTCAGCTCCTGTTAATTTGAGACGAGATTCACCACATGCCCCAGCAGAAGTGGCAAGAGGAAAGTTATAACAAGGGGACAAAAGAAAGGTGTATTCAGAAGCAGTAAAGGATGTGCAGGAATATGATAGTCATGCAAATCTTGCAGTGTAAATGCTGCCTGCTCTCGGGGTAGCTGCAGTGGGAAAAGCAGCTCTGGAATACAGAGGTTGCTCCAGAGGCAAAGCCAGTGAAGGGCAGCACTGAAGCTCCTGTGGTGTTGCCCCTCACCTTCAGGTAGGGGTCTCTATGTGAGCAGTCACTTTAGGACACCCCTCTCTGACCTTCCTCATAGTCCTGTTTATCTCCTCTCTAAACATTCCCTCTGTCACCAAGTGTATCTTTGATGATGGTCCAACGTTCACATCCGCTCTCGTGTTTAACCTTCACATCCCGCAGCCCAGCTTGCTGAGCTCATTACGTGTGCACCAGGCTCCAGGCACGTAGGCCAGCTCCTCTTCCCTTTACTGGGTGACTGATTAGCAGCAGCAGGACAGCCCAGCACGGAAGGGGCAGCTCTTGATGCCAAGGCATCAGCTGGGTTTGTTTTTGCACCTTGCACTACACACTGGAGGCTTGGTGGGGCACAGTGAGTGCCATGCTCTCCATAGGCTGATGGAGAGAATAAAATGCTCTGCAGCTGACAGAAAATATTTCCAAAGCGTGGTTATGAGGCATGGTCCTGTATTTTATCTTGTGACCTGGCCCAGCTTTGCCACTCTCATGGAAGTGAAAGGTTGGCTGAGTCCCTTGTATTCCTTGGGTGGACTTTTATGGACACCAAGACCATAAGGATTTTTCCCAGAGTTCCTAGATCTATGTGGCTTTAGTGCCCACTGAAACCTTGGGAAATGGAACTTTGCACATAGATTTCCAACTCTCTCTCTCTCCATGTTTTACATGAATATTTTACTTTCTGTTAATTGTTCTCAGACACCATATTTTGTACTAATGAGCTCCAATTCTTATTATAAGGAGTAGAACGGAACTGCATAAAGTGCCAAAGGAATAATTATTCTCACACTTGAGCAGCAGACTGACAGGGGCAAGTCCTGCTCAACCTAACAAGCTCCTGGAGCAGGAAGTGTTCTAGTGTGTTACTGAGAGAAGCTGAGCTCCAAGAGGTAGAGAGTATTTCTGAGCTTCCCAGAGACTGACACCTACTTGAAATGAAAGCCAGAGGGAAACAGGAAAACATTAGCAAATCAAAGAGTGTTCTTCACTTGGGATAGCTTCTGCCTTCAGGGACAGAGGAATTTTGTGCTGCACAAAACACTAGTTTTGTGCAGTATAGTTTTTGTTTTCTCCACAATCGGTAACAAAAATAAAGTTAAGGCTGCAGTTAAGCCAAGGAAACCTCACCTGGCCCAAACAGAAAAATACAATTTTTGCTGTTAGCACCTCACACTGTGAATATTTGATTTGGCTAATAAACACAGAGAAGTTGTTAAATTATTTACCTGCTCTGTGTACTGAGCATTTGTTGCTAAGCTGCTCAGTATTTAAACACCCAAGTCTCCAGCACACAGCTCTGCTGGGCCAGAGCGTGGAGGCTCCATATGCAGTGTGTCCCACTGAGCTTTTTGGGGAAAGGTGGCACTAGGTGTGCCAAACATCCCAGCAGTGAGGATGCCTCATGGATGGCCAGCTGTGCTCTGTGGATGGCCACCGTGAGCCCTTGGTCCACGTGGGCCATTGCTGGGTTTGGCTGAACAGCATTGCCCAGGGACTGCCAGTGCCACTGGGATTGTGCTGGCTCCAGGATGCACAGGGTGCCTTTGGGGAGGCAATTTATTATGTTTGTAATTGAATTTTGGCTTTTTTATTATGTTTTTGCTAATAGTGTTAGATTACCAATAAATTGCCAGGCTTTGCCCATGGATCTTAATAGCAACATGCAAGAGAAAACTGTTTTTAAATATATTTCTCCTGAGAAGAACCAAGCAAATGAACAAAAATCCAGCCAGTCATCATCTGTGGTTTTAAGAGAACTCAGGGTGTGAATTTCTTGAGCAAAGCTCTTGGGTTTTGGTGAACCTGGGATTTTTGAATTGACTTGACTCCAGTTTCTGGAGCCATGTCCTGACAGGGTGGCCCAAGAGCTGGGTATGGGATCCTGGCTGCTCTGAACCACTGTCTCCAGTGCAGGTTATTGTATTGCTAGGGACTGTTGCAGTGTTTTCACCCTCTGAGGGTTCCTACATAACCAGAGGTGTCTCTTGGGGCTCCACAGAAAGAACCATTCAATAGATCCATATAGCCAAGAGGAAACCTCTCCCTACCCCAGGGTATGCTCGGGCATGACTTTGCTGTGCAGCTTCTCAGGCACAGTGGCAGGGCCATTATCACTTTGAAATCTCTTCTACTTTAAGGGCTGAAGTAAAGAGCTGCACGCAATTGGTTGGCAGCATGGAGTTCCTGGTCCTAAACCTGGGGCTTGCACTGCTTGTGCTCCACAGCTCTTTACTGACACTTTTCTTGGTTGATGTGGTCACAACCCCAGGGAGTTCTCACAGCACTGCTGGAAAAACAGCAGCAGGACAGAGGTGACACCTTCACCAGAGGTTGAATTCCTCCCTGCAGTGCCAGGGGCCATCTGATGTCCTGTCTGTCCACATGGATGGATGGATGCACCTCTGCTCCAAGCTCCTGCCAACACCCCAGTGCCAACCTGGGAAAACCAGAGTGGCCCCAGTGGTGTAGGCTCCACCTCCGGGGCAAAATTCTCACAGCTGAAGTGGCTATCTGTGTCAGCAGCCAGAATCTATCCATGGAAACCTGTAATCTGCAATTCTTGATCTTATTGTGGCTGGAGAAATAGGCTGCCTAAATGCTTGGTTTGGTGGGTGGAGGTTAAAGCATTATTTTATCTTTTTTCACCCTTTTTAGTCATACACCTGACAGCTGTAGTACAGTTGGGAATGTGCAATGACCAACTGTGCATACAGGAATCCATGGTGTGCTTCAAGGATTGGATTTATTGAATAAAAGGCAGAAGATTTAAATAACCTTTACTCTTTGTATTTCAGAGTGGGCAGGGTTTGGTTTTTAAGTTCTGTGCCCGTACAGGATATTTTTCCCCCCAGTAAGTGAGTTGAATTATGTTCTCAGATTCCAAATCAAACAATTTGTTGATGTCATGAAAATTATTCTTTAAGCTGTGTGAAACCCTCAAAAATGTAACTAATTTCCTCAGTTCACTCAACACCCATCACTCAGTAAACTGGGGCTGGAAATGAAGTGGAAAACCATCGTGGGACTATTTTTGCTTTTTATATGAATGTTCTGTTTGAATGTTTTTTGGGTTGTGTTCTTGGGGAGGGGGTTTACCATTTCTGTAGCCTTTTTTTATCTTTCTGTGACTATTCCAGCAGCAATGTTTCTGTTACATGATTTTCTCACAGCAAATGAAATGTGTTTGTGCAAATTTTCTCTGAACATGAGCTCCGTGTGGCATGTTCCCTACGATGCCTTGGAAGCTGTGAGTGCAGAGCCACCAAAACAGGGAACACAAGGAGTATTGGGGCTTTAAAAATTGTTCAATATGGAACAAATTTCTAAATTTGACCATGAGCTATCTGAAATTCTCTATTTGCAAAGCATTCCTTGAAATAGGCTTGTACAAAGCAGTGACATTTCAAGGAACAAATTCATTTAAAGGTTTGGTGAGATACATTTGAGTACTCAGCAAGAGGAACACGAGTCATCTGGTTGTTTCCTGGTAGAAAGTCATTCTTGTTTTAGTTATTGTGGTGTCTCACTCCTTCGTACAGGAATATTTCATACCAATTTCAGTCCCCTAGTAGTGTATGTAGAGCATAATTTTAAACCACTTTGAGATAAATAGGTATGTGTGCCTTTTTAACAAGGACCTCCAGGAACCTTACAAATACTGATTATGGATGATGTTTTCCTTTCCACCTGGGAGGTGCATGTCAGTGGCTGGGTTCAGATTTACAAAGAAAAGTTTGTGTCATAGAAGGCA
The DNA here is from genome assembly GCA_013400495.1 of Nicator chloris. NCBI lineage: Eukaryota > Metazoa > Chordata > Aves > Passeriformes > Pycnonotidae > Nicator > Nicator chloris. The sequence continues at coordinate 131,151 of WAAE01018557.1, read as the reverse complement.
TCTGATCTGCCTGGCATCATCAGTAGTGTCTCAAGGTCAAGGCATCCTCACCTGGTGCTTTCTCTCCCAACTTTATCCGTGACCTCAAGGTGTCTTCACATGCACTCTCAGAAGGAAATGTGTTTATGTATCCCATGTTTGCCAAAGACAACAACTGCCATCAGCACCATGTGAATATTTCATAAGCGAACAGGATTAGCACAGATGGTTCTGCAAGCCTTGGCAGCTCCTTGGTGGACAATTTTTCAGGTTCTTTGCTGAACCTAAGCTTTGCCTAATGTAGCAATTCTCAAAAGAACTTGGGAAGAATTTCACTGTGCAAAAGCTGGAAGAGAACTGACCGTCTCATGGCAGGATTTGCTTTTCCTCTTTGGCCTTTGGGTCACTCTGTGCTCCCTTTGGGTTTTAAATGTGTTCCCAGAGAAATATACTTTCCCACCCATGGAAGCATCACAGTTCACTGTTTTCTTCTATGCATGATTAGCTGCAAAAGGAGCTTTGCAGCTTTTGCTTTTGAAATATGTGCTCATTAGCTGTAATTAAATCTTTAAATTCTCCTTCAGACTTGGATAAGGCACAAGCACCACTTACACACAAAGTTTTTCTTCTGACTCCTATTTATATATTTTATTAGTTTTACTCTTCACTAATTACTGAATGCAATGATGTTTCCAAAGCAGCCAAAAATAAAAGTATTTACTATTGAGCGAGGTATGTGTTAATCTGGCAAACTATTATATTGGCTACAAAGTCTCTTATTTAATATGAATCACTCTGTAAAGTGCCTCAATAGCACAGCTTCTTATTCATTATTGCTTAATTTCATGATATCTGAGATGTGTGATTTCAGTTAATGGGTAATTGAGATCATAAATCAAAATATTTTCAACGAGATTACATGAAACACAAGATGTTCAGGTTTGGAGCCTGAAATTCCTGGCAGCTTTCAGCAAGGATGGTTGAGGTCTGCAGGCACATCCCTCTTCCTACCTCAGGTCCAAAACAGAGTCATTGGAGAGAGGACAAGTTTTGGTGTGTTGTCCAGTTTCTGTCTGTCTGATGCAGTTGCACTACCTCTGCTGGTGTAGGATTCCCAAGTGATGTCTCTCTGCTGTGCTGGATGGGAGACTTTCCTGTCCCCAGTTCACCAGTAGGAACACAAGGCCAGTCATAGCACAGTCTCTGGCAGTCTGCAGTGGCACAATGTACAGGACTTGGCTGTGTTACCAGGTTCTGTGCTAACTTGCCAAAAACCTCCTCCAAGGGTCCTCAGGGTTGCCCAGGAAATCTGGGAAGGAGCAGCGATGTCAGACAGGTGGTCTCAACCACTGACCCATCTTTCTTACTCCTTCCCTTGGAAGACAATGAAAATCAACTTATGCAGGATGACTAATTCCTTCTAACAATTCCAATTATCGCTTTTGTTAGGAACTCATAGATACAACAGCAGCGACTAGCAAAGAAGGATTTTAGAAGAGACAACTTATAAGACATACTAACAGGCATCTTCATTCTCTCTTCCCCATTTGGGCCTGCTGACCTCCATGAGCCTTGGATTGATCATATTACCAGTTTTCTAACAAAAAAATTACCTGTTTGATTCCTTATTTTGAGAAAGTGTGTGAGCAAGCTTCCCTTAAAAATCACAAGAACAGCAGTCCTCTTCATGGGGAAGTAAGAGGTTGTAAAACAACAATGTCCACGTCTAAATTTTTCTATTGGAGATGAAAACCTGCAGGATAATTTACATATTTTATAGGAAAGGTATTTGGGGGGCAGATTCCTTTTGTTTCTTTTCTTGGCTCTGTTGTAGAAGTCTTGAAAACAGTGGCTTCATATGGAAATGCTGAAGCAGCACTTGGCAGCATAGCAGCAGCAACCCATATCTCCTCCAGTGTGTTTGAGGCTGCCAGCAAGGCCTGAATTACTGCTGGCCTCATCTTACCAGGCAGAATTACTGCTTTTTATAAGGTCAAATGTGTAGCTTCTTCCTACTGGAAAGGCTGAGGAAGGACAATGAATGATTCATTGCAGGCACTCCAGCAGCACACAGACCCCTCGTGTGCGTGGTGTGGGAATACACCAGTACACAGATTTCCTGTTTGTACAGGCCAAGTTATGTAGAAAATGCTTTTGCTCCATCACCAGAGTACAGAATGGGCTGTTTGTGACCAGCTTTCTCTGGGCTTTTTTTCTATTCTTTTTCCCCCTGCCCCTTACATGGTGTTGTTTGACTTTGTTCCTTACTTGAGGAGTTGAGCTGGGACATTCAACCAAATCATGGATTTAGAGCACCTGAAGCACGTAACCCACACTGTGCTGGTACAGAACCCCCTCTGGCTTTGTCCAAGAGCCTCCAAGTTGCTCCATATATCCAGATATTCAAATTAGGCAAATACACTCTCATTGCTAACCCCATTTACATACTCTGTGCTCTGTGGACAAAAAGCAGGATAGAAAGGCTACGGGATGGGCAAAGGAAAGCCCTGGTGGATCAGAGCTGTTCAGAGAGAAGAGTGTCTTGGGCAAATATTTCCTCATGACCCTTCAGATCCACAGGTCCTCACACCTCTCCTATGGGATGGGGCCACAACTTTATTTTAGGGAACACAGTCATTTTTCTGAGAGCTGAAAAAGTTGCTTGAAGCCCTCAAAGCACTAGTGCTCTGGTGCCAAAGTAATTTTGTGGATCCAGATATGAGTGGTTTTCCCCAGGCTGTGACCAACTGGAGGCACAGCTTGCAATTTAGTGCAGGGCTCCTCAGTCCATGGGTGCCTGTGCTTCTGCCCCAGCAGCCAAACCATCTTCATCTTCTGCCTGTAGTCAAAAATTAGACAGTGCCATTTTCATTTCTGAAAGCTGCCAGGCTGCCTTGTAGCTGCTTCATTTTTGGTCAGTGTTAGCTAAAGGCCTTGCTAAGAAGTGCCCCCACAGGTAAGGGTGGGCAAAGGGTTTAGCCAGCGTAGTTTAGGTGCCTCATCACCTGCTTGGATCACAAGACCCAAGAAGTTTCACTCCTTGAACTCTCACTTCATCCCTATTCTGCCCTTTTAGGTGAGTTTTTCTCTTTCTATGGTTAAAATAGTTCTTAATATCATGACTTGCTCAAGGTGTAGAAATAGACCAAAAATGCATTCCCCAACTGCACTGAAAAACGTTCAGGTCTCATGTCATTATTTTTTAACCAGGTCTGCATTAAAAGTTTTATGAGCTGCTCCAGTTTCGGAAGGTTTCCCGTAAATGAACTTTCCACCACTCTGTGACAGCAGTGTGTTGCCAACACATGGATAATATGGAAAATGAAAGAGGAAAAAAAAGCCCTTTCCCCCGCCTTTCCTCCATCTGTTACAATACGGGACTGTGGCAGGAAACGAGGTTTTGCAGTTTTATATGAGCAGAAGTGTGTTGTGTGGTTTTTTGGTATTTCTTTTTTTTTTTTAAAGCTGTGGAGTGTGTCATTTCAGAGCTCTCTCCAGCAATCTGGAAGCAACCAACTTAAGGCATGGAAAAGACATTATGTAATTGCAAAAGACAGAAAAGCCTCCCAATGCTGAGGCCTTGTGGCAGAAGCCAGTCTCTGACCTCACCCTTCTCAGGATCTCTGGAGAACACTGTGTTCCTCTGGCCTCTCGTGAAAAAATAGCCTCTGCCAGATTTCAGCAAACAATTCCGGCATTTCCTTCCCCTGCCTCTGGTCTGTGGGTGTTTTGGAGTCTCTCGCGTGTGTGGGCAGGGATTCATTAGCTAAAATAAAAACGGTACTACAGAGCTGCAGCGGAGACAAAGAAAAAGAAAGTTAAGGGGGGAAAATGCAAGCAAGTGTAATAAGCCTGTGGCCTCAGCCTGCCTGGACTCGATTCCAGTTTTGGAATTAATAAAGAGCAAGCCAGAAATGCAGGGGGCCTCCTGGGCCCTGTTGTCTCCCCTGCCATGGTCGGCCGTGGTCCCTGGTGCCCGTCTGTGCCTTTGCAGCTCCTGCCGGCAAAGCTGAGCACAGGCCCCATGTTTGAAAGATCAAGGTCTTTGTTCTTTTTTAGCTTTTCCCAGTATAATCCCTGCAGAGATGTAATCGTTCGGCGTTGTTTTTCCTCTGAATTCTCTTTAATTTCCTGCCTGTGGTTTTGGGGGTTTTGTGAGGTTTTATGGTTGTGGAGAAATTTTGCTGTTTGCAGTGGCTGTCCTACATGCTCTAAAAACTTTTATTCTAAGAAAAGCCTTTGTATGTCCTAATTTAAATTGCTGGGTCATCATTACTGCCACCACAATACTCCTAAGGGAACCCAGATAAATATCCCTCCCCGTGGGCATCCTGCCTTCACACTGGCCCTGGGTCTCTTGGGGCAGGAGAACCCCGTTCATTTTCAGGCCGTGGGTTGGAGACCTTAAATCCAACTGCTGGTGTATCCAAGGAGAAGGGAAATCTACTCTGTCTCCCAAGCAGAGAAGCCAGCCATGTTGCCCTAAACTTTCCCTACAGATGTACTGGAGTTTGGCTGGTGTCTGCCAGCTGGAGCTCAGTACCTTCTTTACAAGCTTCTGCTTCCCGCAGACCGCCTGCCAGGGAAGCCAGTGATAGGCTTTCAATTGCTGCCTTGTTCATTTAAGGTCTTTGAACCTCTGAAGGCTCCCAGAAGCAAACAGAAGCTTTGGTTGGCCTTGTAGGGAACCTTACATCTGCCTGCTTGGGCTCTGCAGCCATTGTTATACCATTAAGGAACGTTTGTGTCACATGTTCTGAGCAATTTGGCTGTTGTGGTGCAGAGAATTCTGTCCTGTGCCTGTCAGCAGTGATGCTTTTCTTGCTTGTAAAGCTGAAAGCATTAAGGAACAGGTTGGGGCTGGGCACTCACAGGGGTCTGAAACTTGGCTGTGGTCAGCATGCCACACTGTGTGTTCTGGTTCTGCGCTGATCAGAACTCCCTGGCACCTGCCTGCTGCTGCAAGGTGATCTGAGTGCTGGCCCTGCCCCTCCTCTCCCTACATAGAGAACCTGCTGCTTGTTGGCAGCTTTTCCTATTCCCCAGTAAGACAGACCCTAAATCATTGATGCGTCCTTCACCTAAATTACTCTGCAGCTCCTCCACCAAGAGACCCAGACTGCAACAACCCAGAGTCATTGGGGGGACTAATTCCTGTTCCCTTGTCCTTTGCCAGCAGCAGCAAAGTGTGCAGAAGCCCTGTGGTCTGGTGGATTGAACATGAAACCCTGGGACCCTGTTTTCTAAGCCCTGTGGTGCTGCTGTCTCACTGCCTTGGCTCTGGGAAAATGTTTGACATCTTGATGCTGTGGGTTTGTCCCTCTGTTGCACCAGAATAAACCTAAATTGATGAATATTTAATGTCTTAATATATTTATAATATTAAATAATATAATATCTTGAATAAATAGAAGTAACTAGAGATAAATGATAAATAAGCTGTTTTGCCTCCCTCTCAAACAGCCCTGAAATGTGACAGATCCCTGTAATCCTGTGGAAAATGAAGTGGGAACAGGCAGTGAACTAACAGTGACAAAGACATTGACAGTCACCGGGATCCTTCAGGGCACTTTGAAAAGCCTCTGCTAAAATTTGGTAGAAACTGGGTGCAGAATGGATAGAGAGGATGAGCTGACTCAGAAGGTCAATGTTGGCTGCCCAGTCCCAGCTGGCTTCTTGTGGTGTTCTGTTTTGGTTGGAGGAGCCAACCTTGCTTGGTGGGATGATTGCTATGAGTTTTGAGTGTCTTGAGGAATGTTCATTATGTTTGCCAGGGTAAAGAGCTGGGGAAGGTGTCAAGCATGTCCAAAGCTTATGGAAAGGTAGCTGGGGAAGCAGAAGAAATCCAGCTGGGAGAAGGGACAGCAAGAGCTGTACTTGGTCTTTAGGTACAGGATGGGAAGGATGTGAATAATTCCTACTGACAGCAAACTGCTGATTTCCTGGGGACCTGCTTCCAGGACTGCTGAGGCTGGCAAGTCTACAAGGATCACACAAACATCAGAGAGCACTTATGAACCTGATCTCAACCTGGCTATGCTTTGCTGGGATTTCCACTGGGATGATGTTGGCTCTGTACACCTAACTCCTCCTCTGAGGACCCAATCCCTTGTTAAACACCTGCCTGATTTCTCAGGTAATTTTCCATTTGCACAAATGTAATTTGATTTTGGAGAGAGGGCACAGAAAGCACTGACAAAAGGCTATTAGCTGTTCCCTCCTGACAAATAACACAGTGTGAAAGGAGCCTTGAGACTCCAACCCTGAGCCCTTGCTCTCAATGCAGCCAGCAGTGGGGTTTAAGCCGTATCCCCAAGGAGACACCAGTGCAAGCAGCACATCTTCCCCTCTTGGAGGGGATTTGCCTTGTTGCTTGATAATGTTCCTCATGGTAATTTGCCAGCAATTACTTCAGAGCTTTTCTCCTTCTGTAAACAGCCTGTCAACTTCAGATTTGTCATTCAGCTCTGGGCTGAAGTGTGTGTCCATGCAATCCCGAAGGCACCTGGTTTGGGGAACATGGAGCCTGAGTGTGGGATGTGTTTTCTGATGGATTGAGTTACCTGTGTGGCTTAAGCCCATAATCATCCTTAAATGCTGCAAATTAGCACTAAGTGCCACAGAGGTGGCATCAGCACCTGGTGGTCAATGAGTGGGATTTTTTGGGGGGCAACCAGTGCCATTCCTTCCCAGTGCAGCTGATTCAATAGCTCTTCACCTTGTTCTGTTTCCATTTCCCTGCATGCTGACAGTAATTTAGCCTTTACTCTAGAAAGTGAGATTTCACGTAGCTGGTGGATGTCTTGGTGTTACCAGGGAAGGAGAGGTAGGGGGGTTGTAAAACTGAGCTTTTCCTGCAGTGCAATGCTTTTATTCCCAGTGCTTTTCTTGTCTCGCTCTCCCTGCAGGAAGTGAGCTGTACCTCTGACCATGCTCTCCACCATTCTCTACATCCACCCAGCCACTGCACAAAGTCATTTTGCTTTGGTACTTGAGCACTTGTCCTTCCTTTGTGCCTCTTTGAAATTTGAGACTGCAACACTATCGAAAGTGCCCAATTAGCATCTCTTGGGGCGGCTTTGAACTAAGGGCAAGACTGCAGCCAGCTCCTAGTCCAGGCTCAGAGTGGCAGAATTATGAGTCCCTAGATGTTTGGGGTTTTTACCTGTGTTTCACCAACTCTGTATTCTGCTCCATGTGTTCTGGTTCATTTGCTGAAAACAGATTTTTGTTTTGAAAGAAAAACACAAAAAGCATCTCACATGGAAAACGGGAGTGTAAAACACTCAGTGAAAAGTAAAATCCTACTGAATTTCTTTCCTTCCTTCTCATCTGTATCCAGCCCCGTCCTTCAATATCTCCCATACCTAGAACAGCCAATCTGGAGTGGTTAAGGGAATTTCTTGCTTCTGGATCACCAGTGAACAGTGAACTGAAGATGCTCTGGGTTGGGAGGAACAAGCCTAAAGCTTTTTAGTTCAGATAAAAAAATGGACTATTGTTTTAAGTTAGACTATTTGAAAGGGTTGAAACTACTCAAAATAATTTGCTTCTTTCAATAAGCAGCACTTTATGGTGGAAAGATCATAACTTAGGTGTCTTATCTTTTTATCACCAGTAGGTTTTTAATATATTACCATTTATCTCGGGACTGGAAAAGTTAATTGCTATGCCTTTTCTCTCCAAATTAACATAAATTAATTACTCTTCCCAGAAATGACTATGAAGAGAATAAAAATGCCTTTCAGTAACTGGTCAGACTTGGACAAAAATCCAAAAGTGAGTGTAGCTTTAAATGCAGAGAGAAGAGACAAAGCAGGACCCAGTATTAGATGCCAAACAATAAAGCCTTTAACATGTCTTTGGGATTTTGAGGGGACTGTACTGCTGACCTCTCATTCCTGCATATTTTCTACTGGCAGCATGGCAGCTTTTTCCCTCTCTCTTTAGAGTGAAAAGAGAAAGAAACCCACCCCATGAAACAGCAACAGGAGGATCAAAGAAAAAGCATGCACTGAACTGATGCTTCTTCATGGGAGGGTGGTTGAAAGTCTGAGCTGGTCCTCCTGGGGGTGAAAATGGTCCAAGGCTCCTTAAGGCTCCTGATCTGGCTGGGCCAGCTGGAAACATTGCTGCCACTCACCAGGAGTAATGTCTACAGCTCTGGTGGAAGAGGGGTTGTCACGACCCCAGCATGGCTGTTTCCTTCCCTGTATGGGCTGCTTTGGCCAGTTCTACTGGGGCAGCTCTGGCACGGCAACGGTACTAAACACACAGGAAGTTAGAATGGCTTTGCTTGGCCAGTGTTTGTGAAAGAAACCATTATGCACAGCCTAAATCCAATGGCAGGTCACCAGCTTGCTGCCTCATGGAGCTCCTGAAGGTGTTCAGGCTTCTGGAGAGGTTTTGGTGACCAATGGGACCTCGTGATAAGGATGGGTTTGCAGAGTCTCAGAGGTTTTGGTGACATGTTTCCAATGGGACCTCGTGATAAGGATGGGTTTGCAGAGTCTCAGAGGTTTTGGTGACGTGTTTCCAATGGGACCTCGTGATAAGGATGGGTTTGCAGAGTCTCGTTTTCACTCCAGCATGGACAGTGTGCTGTGCTGTGCTGTGTCTGTGTCCCACTGAAGGCATCACCCATGGTATGAAGTGCTCAGTGCAGGCAGAGTGAATCTTTGGCAAATGTCCCTGCTCTGGAGCCAGAAGGCTTGGGCAGAGCCTCTGTCTCTTGACAGTCACATTGGTTCTGTCTGAGTTTGACCATGACTTGGATACAGAAACCTTTCCCTTGCGGGGGGAGGAGATGTTTAGAGTTGAGGACTGGGGAACAAGCACCCTCCTTGCAGGGTGGTGTGAGTGCAGTGGCCCTGCTGCTGCAGGCATGAGGCATGACCAAGAATAATGGTGGCATGGGTGACTTTGTGTATCAACAAAAGAGACACCTGATTAGCAAAATGGTAATTACCTTTGGATCGAATAAGTGTAATTATTGAGTAATCCAGTGGAGCATATAATAAGGTGGGAATATTTTTAGCTTGCGAGTGAGTTCTCTGCAGTTCCCCAGTGCCATACTCCCTGTAACGAGCACTTAGGCAGCACTGATGGCCTGTAGCTTTTAAGAAATTACTGTGATGCATCTTTAAAACTGGCAGCTTTATTAAAAAGGGAGGTGGGGGTGCTATTATCTTAACATAGATGGGTTAGGAGAGAGTGTGCGTTTCAGAAGGGCTCCAGTGCGCAGCAAGGCTTGTGGGCTTGAGAGCTGGAGGTACAGCTAAATGCCAGAGATGCTGAGATTTGCCTGGGCCATTTTGAGCCAAAGGTGCTGCTGTTCTCTGGTCTGGGTGGTGGAGCTGGGCTCATCCAGTGCTGACATGGGCACTGCCTGGGAATACTGTGTGTAGTAAGAGCAGGCCAAGGAGCCTTTGTCCAAGTCCTGGAGGATGCTATAGCACAGAAACCAGTTGAGCTGGACCAGCGCTTTAGCCCCACTTTTGCTGCTTGGCTGACCAGCAGAAAAAAGGGAGAGGAAACAGCAAATTTTTTGGTGGAATAGATTTTAGAAATCCAAACACAAAGGTCCAGGATAATCCCACTCATGTTTGCTCTTGGCCAGGGTATATTTCCATGTTCAAGCACAGTTTCAGAGCAGCTGCCACTGCTCCCCCTGGTGCAGTGTCCCAGAGCACCAAGCCCTGGGAAAGCAGAGCCTTTGAGCCTGTGCCAGCACAAGCACCTCTTCATCATCCTTTCTTTTAGTACCTCTGCATAACAAATACCAATTAATATTATTTATGAGGGCACAAAAGAGGTTACACTGGCACCCTGACCTGTGCTTGGATGATTTCAAGCTGCAGTTTGTGACTTATGTGACAAACTTTATCTTTTGCTCCTACTAAAAACTTCCTTTGCAAGGTTTCCCCCCTCCCCACCCCAACTAAGTCTGCACTTTGAAGAATGTTTTTCTTCAGCGATGAGGGCTCTGCCAACCAAGCACTCCAAGTCCTTGTGCCTTTGTGATAGAGTGGGATGCTGACGGGATGGCTGCTTGGATTGTACTTGCAGGGTGATGGAGATGGTTGTTTCGTAGAATCAGAATCACAGAATCAAGGAGGTTGGAAAAAACCTTTGAGATTCATGGAGTCCATCCTCTGACCAAACACCGCCTTGTCAACCAAACCATGGCACTGAGTGCTGCTTTGAACACCTCCAGGGATGGTGACTCCACCACCTCCCAGGCAGCTCATACCAGTGTTAACAACCCTTTCTGTGAAGAAGTACCTCCTGATATCCGACCTGTTTCCATTGCAAATGCCTGTTTATCAGCAAATGAGGTAGGTAGAGAAGTGCAAAATGCACACTCCCCAAGCACTTAGAAAACACCTTTGAAGGGAAAAAAAAAAAAAAAAAGGTGTAAAAACCACTTAGCTGGATTCGTTTCCATATTTGCAGAAATTTCCATGGGAATGCTTTTTGCAGCATTTGGCCAGCTCATGCTCTGAATTAGCTGAGCCCTTCGCCTGCTCCCAGCCTGCAAAGTGAGGCTGTGCTGCCTCTTTCTTTCCTTTTGAGCGGACATTTCAAAAGGCGGTGTCTTATTCCAGCCTCTCCAAACTGGAGTGAGAATGCAGACCTCGAACACCTGCTTCCCGCACCGGCAGCACTGAATGGCTGAGGAGCACACGGCTGCTGAGCCTTTGTTTCGGGGCTTTCTTTTAACTACAAGCAGTAATCGGAGTTGGCTGTTAAATAAATGAGTTTGGTTGGAAGATAAGCCCGGACACCTGAGGTCTTGCATTCCCGGCAGAGCTGGCGAGCTCCAAAGGGCTTTTTTCAACAGGCATCACTGGAAAGTCACTATTATTGTGAGCTTTACACTCAAACACCTTTGGACAATGAAGGCACCAGAGGACACTGCTGCTCCCGATTGTCAGCAGCAGAATAAATCCCTGCTTCCTGCAGCGTTTCCCTCCGCTGGCCATGAGGCCAACGCAGAGTGCAGAGCTTTGCAGAGGCACAAAAGGTCTCTCAATAGAGCAGGGGTCAAACTGCGGGTTCCTCCTTTCAAAACGGCCCCTGATCTCTGATGCAGAGCCCTGCAAGCCCCCTTTCGGAAACGCAGAAAGGGCGACATTGTGTTGCTGAAGCGAAGGAGAGAGGGAGGAGGAGGGAATCCCAGCCCCGCTCCTGAAACGAACTTGGGCTGACGTTTTCAGAGCTCTCTACAGCAGAATTTTAGGTCCCCAGCTCCCAGTGGGACTAATGGGAGCTCTCACCCAAAATCTCTCTGCCAGTCCTGGCTGTGTAGAATCTCTCAGAGGGGAATCCAAATATGCGCAGCTGACGGTGGGTCCTGCTGGCTGGGCACCCCAATTGATGCCCTGTGTGTGTCAGGGGGGATTTACTGGCCCTGGGGCTGTCAGGACACAGTGAGATGGGCTCTGGTACTGAAGGACATCTGCAATTGCAGTAATTCAGATGGATTGAGCCAGTGTGTGTGCCCTTGAAACTTGAAATAGAGTGCCCTTAAAAACAGGCCAGCAGTCTCAGAGCTGTCCTCACTCAGCAGCTGGGTCTGCAGCAGCAGCCAGAGGGGCGCAGGCATGCAGCCCTTACCAAATTCGAGTGTCCAGCAGGCACTTTGTTCCCCTGCATGCTGTCCCCTAGCTAGTCAAGAGCCTCTGCTGGCCAATGTGTAAATGGATGCAGCATTTTTAGTCTCTTACTACCTTTTTTATGGTGAATGTTTCCCCCAGAGGTTTCTGAACTCTTTAAATAGTGTAGAAATATGGCCATGTACAAAGTGCCCTTCCTGTCCAAGCCCTGCAAAACGCCTGACTGCATCACTCTGGCACAGCTAGGGTCTTCAATGCCCTGGATCCCAGCTACCATCACTTCTCCATGTGATTGAGGAAGCTTTCACATATCATCCCCCTCCTGTTTTTCTACACACAGAAAGGATGGGGCAGCCTGATTCTGAGAAACGCACCCAGGGGAGCCTGAATTTGGCCATTGCACTCCCCATCTGTTAAGTACATCCACACAATGATATTTCACTATGTGTCTTAAAACAATGATTTCCTTCTCTCTTATTGTTTCAAGTCCTTTGGATTCCTTGTGCAGATTAAGGAGTGTCCCTGTAGAGCTGAAACACAGCAGCAGAGCTTCTGGGGTAAATCGGATCCCGTCTCCCCGCAGAGCAGCAGCAATGGAAGAATAGCACTGTGCTGACATGGCATGTTTGCTTTGCAGCCAGGAGCCTGGGGAAAGAAAGGATCCAGCTTGTCCATGTTGCACGGGCACAGCCACCACCTCTTAAAGGGGGAAAGGAGGGAAGGGAAGACCCACCAGCAGCTCACTGAAAACCACCACACATCTACAGCTTTTCTTTCCGGGCGATAAACTCATCTGATTTCTGCCGTGCAGAAAACAGCAAGGGGGGAATTCTGGTGCCAGCAGCACTTTTTGCTGGAAACCAGGATGTTTCTGCAATGAGGAAAGAAATGTTCTTGAGTATGAAGTTATCAAACAACTTGACAAATTCAGATGTGCTAAATCACCCAGCGTAAACATCTGTCTGGCCTGCTTTTGTGTGCCTACAGCAAGGGCAGCTTATCTGCCTCTTGGTGAGATGAATATCTGTCCTCTGCTGCTATTTTTAGCTTGTATTTGTTTGAAGAAGGCTGGTACAATAATCTCATCAGGCCTGACTTGCCTTTAATTCCCCTTAAGACTGTTTTGGGAAGATGAGCAGTTAAAACACTGCTGTGGTTGAAGCCCTTATGCATGCTGTGATGTGAAAGCCCCATGTGTGGTTCCCTGTGAACACTGGAGCTCTTGTTCCCTGGATCATTGGTACTTGGCTGTATTAGTGACTTGCTTTCTGATGTTGGGGCAAATGGCTTCACTTCTCCATTTCCTGTTTACTTTTTTATTTTTCCTCCTGGGCAAAGTTCTTCTGTGGCAAAATCGGCTGTTACTGAGTTTTCCTGGCCCTCGTCTTGGGGCGTAGCAGGGAGATGCATGGCTGGGGTCTGTTAGAAAGCAGCTACATTCAAGCGCAATCCCACTGACCTCACTGAGACTGCTCACATGTTTTAAATTAAGTGCATCCTTAAATATTTTCAGGAATTGGAGCTGGGTTAGTTTAGGCTTGAATACATGAAGAAATGCATATGCATTTGGGACCAGAAGGGAACCTGAACGTTTTAAACCCATTAAATGTAAAAGTACAATATTGTGTGTTGGCTTAGGAGCAGGGAAACCAATTTTGAAGTCGGTATTCCCTGTTGCTGAGAGGAGTGGCTGCATGGTAGCAAGGGGGGGAGCAGAGCTCCTTGGAAAAGGGCAACCACCTCCCTTCATGCAAGCAAGCCTGGGCACAAAGAAGGGCTTGGTGCAAACTCTCTGGTGACCACTGATAGTACCTGAGGGAACGAGATGAAGCTGGGTCAGGGGAGGTTTAGCTTGGACATCAGGAAAAGGTTCTTCCTTCAGAGGGTGTTTGAGCACTGGAACAGCTCCCCAGGGAATGGCCACAGCACCAGCCTGACAGAGTTCAAGGAATGTTTGGAGAATGCTCTCAGGGACATGGTGGGAGACTTGGCCTGTCCTGTGCTGGGCCAGGAGTTGGAATCAAGGATCCTTGTGGGTCCTTTCCAGCTCAGGATATTCTATGATTTAAATGTGTTTGCTTTGCATTTCCTGTCTCTGTGCCACGATGCACACCTTAGGCAGGGAGTCCCACCTGTGGCAGCTGCACCTTTTTGGCTTCCGTGCTCCCCCCATAGGACAGCATCATGGAGATAGATTTGTACTTTATACTGAAGGAAAACCTAAAGACAGCTTTTCACAACGTTGCTCACACCAAGATTTTTACCTACATATTTTCCCATTGAGGACTCTGTTTCATCAAAAGATACTTTATTTGGGGGAAAACCTTTAGCTGTTTCTTTTATTTGGCATCAAAGCCAACTTAGAGGAAACTTTTTTTTTCCTTTAATGGCAGCCAGCTGCATTAGCAGTCTCGAACCATGTTCTTCCTTCTGCTTTGAATATAAAGCCTATAGCAAGGGAACATTAGTTTTTCGTCTTGGCAATAAACAGTGTCTTCAGCTGCCAGTAGTGGAACTTGCCCATTTACTTGCAGGAGAAAGTTAAAATAAGCACTAATGAAGAAGAAGAAAAGCAAATCCAGCATTTCAGGTCTGTGTTCCCTATTCCCTATGAATAGGCATATACTAGCAGCACTTACAGTGATGGACTGGAAATCCACTGGGTGTTACTTGTGCAGGTATAAATCCTGCTGGCTGTGAGCCACTTTTATCAGTTTGTCTGCTGCAGTGAAGTGGCTTAAAATTCACTTCTGGATCCTGAGGCAATGCTCATGTCCTTGCTTTGGCTTTTGCATGTAACAGCAGAGCGTGCTTTGGCTTTTTTTTTTTTTCTTTAAAGAAAAAAGTGAAGAAAAGAAGAAGAGGAAGAGAAGAAAGTATTTCATTTGCTCCAGGAAGGCTCTCCTACAAACCTGAGTGGAGTTTAATAAATGCCACTTGGGTCTCCAGCCATAAAAGAGAGCTTGTCCAGTTGATGGAGTTAATGCCCTGTTCAGGGGCTAATTCTGCACGAGCCCTCCAGTGCCCACAGCTAACATCCTCTCTGAGCCAGCCACCACTGGGAAATGGGTGGATCCCCTGGGATTTGCTCTCTTGCATGAGCTCTTCATGGCCTCCAGTCACACATCACAGCACTTCTGGGTTTTGGCTGGTTCTTAAAGGATGTCCCGGGCAGGCTGGGCAGACACAGAGTCTGTGGTTTTCTCTCTTCCTGAGTTCAAGTCCTGTTAAGTGCGAGTCCGGGAAAGAAATCAGCCTTTGTAAACTTTTAGTTCACAACCGCTGCTGGATCTTGTATCTGTCCATTCATTCCAGTGCCTGTCATCACACAGCTGCTACAACCCTGTATTTATCTTGTTCCTTTTCTTTCTTCCTCAGTCCCTGGGCTTTCCCCCTGCTCCACAGTCTGCCTTGCTGCTGATTTCTGCTCCTTTTCTTCGCCCCCCTTTGGTCTCTCCTTACCTCTGTACTTCTTTTTTCTTGCCTGTACATTTGTTCACCACCTGTGTCCGCCCAGGCTTGTGGCAAGAGCAGCCTTCCCTCGGTGCCCTTGGAGCCTCCCAGGGGCATTCCCGGCGTCTGCAGGAGGGAAGCAAGCCATGGGACAAAAACCAACTTCTGTGATTAGAGCACAGTGAAAAAACTCACAGGCCTACTCAGAAAACAAAATTCAACCATCGCTGCCCATCTGGGGAGTGGGGATGGATGCTGGGCACAGGGACACCAGAGAGCAAAGCTGCTGAACTCAGGGCTGCTATGGCTTCAGGGGGAATTTTGGCATCCAGTCCTGCCTTCCTGGAGTGCATAGAGTTGGAGTTGATGATCTGCTGAGGTGCCCTTTTTTTCAGAGAGCTACTCTGTTGGGCTGTGATCCACCTGCAAAGTGTCCTGCCCAGCAAACCCAGGAAGGATTGGGAGCATGCATTTCTGCCTGAGGTCTGTGTCTGCGTGGTTAGGACTTGCTCAGAGTAATCCCATGTGTGTGCATGAAGGAAGGAACATAAACCTATCTTCTCTGCCATTTTCCTGCATCCTCACCTCCCTACTTAGTGTTTCCAAAGATATCTTTGCATCTGCTCACAGATGCACAGGAGTGATTTTTGGAGATGAACAGGCTTTGCTGCTTCTACATTAACTTTAGTTTTCCCTGTGGCATCCTGGATTTGTTTAAACCTGAAGTTCCAGAAGGGCAAAACTGGCAGAAGGCTGTTGAAACATGTACAAACTGGCAAGAAAAACATACTCCATCTTACTGAGAAGATCAAAGGTTTCCTATGTCTTAGAATTATCCCTCCCTTTTGTAAAGGTTTGAGTGCAAACTCAGAACCCTAACTTTAGAAATCCATGTCTCTTAGTTATTTTATTTATAAAGAGCAGAAGCTCTTCTGTGTCCTGCTAAATAACTTTTGACCTTGGAAAATTAGAAGTTGAGGTGTGATCCAGGTCTGTAGTTACACTACTGACCTTGGGATTAAACTTGGATTTTTCATAGATACTCAGGTATCAAAGCTTTTGCTCTGTGCATGTGCAGTTTGTAGGAAGATTTGGAAGACAAGGCAATACACAATCTAATGGGGTATTTGGTCAGAAAACTACCCTACAATTCTCCTTCAGGTATGGATGAGTCATGGCTTCTGTAAACTTCTGGAAAATTAGTTCTGATTGTAAACTGAAATATTTATCTAAGAAATGGGAATTTTTTAGAATCTGGAACCTCGTTAAAAGGCAAATACTGTACCAGCAAACCATTCCTCTCTGTGTCTCACACCAATTTTGGCCAGTGGTTGCTCAAGGATGAGAAAACACGGAGCAGAGCAGCACGTGAGCCTGCAGAGCTGCTACTGTCTCTGGCAGGCAATGAAGATTTCTCTTTCAGGAGAAAAGTTTTGATAGCCAACAGCTTTTAAGGTTTTCATGCACCCATGCCAAACCTTAATTTGTTATTTTAATCAAATGCTTCTTGGTTTTTGGCTTCGTGAAGTTTCTTGTTAAATATAAGAATGTCCTAGTGATCTGACTTGATCTTTGGAGATTAGAACATATATTTTTATGCATATATATCTATCTATATATATATAAACACACAAATACATATGCTGCCTAATGTTGTCTTTTTCTGTATCAGAAGCCTTGCGTTGAGATGCGTGGTGTACAGAGGCATTAAAAACACCCATGGACATCTCTTGTTGGTTTTGGAGGGTTTTTTTTAGCAACATATCTAATTCACATTACGTTGAGCCTCCTCCAAAAGAACTAATGCAAAATGTCAGGGGGAGAAACCACTAATACTCTTCAGCTCTTGCAGGGACTTGATGAGGTAAAGGACCTTCTTTTTCACATATCATTTTTGCTTTAGCTGTGTTTTTCCTGTTAAACATATGTGGTGTATTCCCAACATATGGATGTTAAAAACCAAGAAATTACCCCCAATGCTGCCTTATGAACATCATTATGACTTTTCACAAGGGCATGTAGTGACAGGATAAGGGGAATGGCCTTCAGAAACCTGGTCTAGTGGAAGGTTCCCTGTCCCTACCGGAGGTGGGAACAAGATGATCTTGAAGGTCCCTTCCAACTCAAACCATTCTGTGATTCTGTGATTATGATTCTTGTGATTTTTTTCAGTCATTGGTCTCTGGAGGGGGAGAAGGTATGGATCTGACCCTCCTCTTTTGCTCAAACTCCTCTCTGAAAGCCAGCCTGTTTCTAACTAGTGGAATGAGGGAGGCTAAAATTGGAATAAGCCTGTGTGATGGTAACAAGGCAAAAACTGTAACTGTGTTTGCATATTAGAAACCATGGCCCAAAATTTCAAAATATTGCCCACAGCATTACCCTGGCTGCTTTGCTGGGTACCCAATGTGTCAGCTGAATTCAAGAGCAGGCAAAGATAAGTTGCAAGGTGATGTGACAGCTGTAATGCTTGTAGATGGGGTAACCCTTAAGAAAACTGGTATAGTGTGTGTGTGTGGTCTCCTCAATGTACCTTTCTCATGTGTATGGGTGTACAAAAAATTAGTTTGAACTCCAGGGTCAGCTTAAATGTCTTGTGATGGCCCAGTCTGTGTTGAGCTGCAGGAGGAATTGGTTCAGAGTACATCTGGAGGGGAGGCAAAATAATCCCAAAGGATTTTTAATGGGATGGCTTGGAGTTTTATACCTAGTTTACCTTCTGGAGGAAAAATCTGGGGGTTTCCACAAAACCCCCATTTTCACAGCAAATATTTAATTTTTACTGAAAATTGGGCTACAGACTTTTGAGGCTGGATCAAACACTAATCTCTGCATCTTCCTGAGTAGTCGTGAGTGCCTCTCTGAAGTTACCTCACAAATTTTGCATTTTTGTCCATAATCTGGACATTTCTCTTCATCCTTTCTGGAAGTCACCCTCCTATGATGCACTGCACTTTCTGCTACAGGGCTTAGGCCCATACAACCCTCCACTTCATTGATAATTGCCATGATTTTCAAGCTAGATGAGTTGTTGATTAAATTAAAAGGGATGCCTGTACTCAACTGGATGTTAGCTATTTGCTTCCAAGGGTAATTAGTCATGGGTTTAAACAGAAGGAAATAATTGATGTACACATAGAGTGGAAGCACTTTTCTGCCATTATGGTCTGAAAATATATTTATTTGTTCATTCTGTCTGAATGTGAAGTAGCTCTTCTGTTAGCATGGTAAAATGAGTAGGCATTTTTACTTAAGGTTGTTCTGGGTCTTATTAGAAGCTATTTTCTAATTTCTGGAAGAGTGGGTAAAAGCAAATTACTTGAATTGTTTAGACTCAGAAAAGGAAAACCAAGGTAGTTTCCTGAAGAGTTAAAATGTAGTGCTAACAGTGGTTTTGGCATTGGCATTGTGTGGCAAATATATCCTGAGGTACACAAGTACATACTTGCTTTAACAAAAACCTGTAGTTCAGAAGGGTTGTTGTTCCCATCTGCAAGTGGAAGACACACTGGTATCATCAGCCAAAAGCACAAGAAGGATATTTTCTCTGACTTCCTCTTAGTCCTTTTCCTCCACTGACGTTGTAGTTCAGGGGCCCTGTCTTTCTTCTCTTCTTCCAATTGACCCAGCTTGC
Source organism: Nicator chloris (assembly GCA_013400495.1). NCBI lineage: Eukaryota > Metazoa > Chordata > Aves > Passeriformes > Pycnonotidae > Nicator > Nicator chloris. The sequence goes on along the minus strand of WAAE01018557.1, from coordinate 112,467 downwards.
TCAGTTGTGTGATGACCTCCTCAGTCTCATCTCTTTTATGCTTCCCTTGGATCACCCTCCACCCCCTTGCAGCACCCATGAGGTGCAGCCTCTCCTGACTCAGGTTGTTGCCGTCTGCCCTCCAAGGATGTCATCTTGATTATCTCTCCAGTTCTGTGTCCACCTTTTCACCTAGCTTTCCCTGGTGAGTTTTTGCAGGAAAGAAACACGTCACACATAGGATACAGACCACTGGCTGTTGGAGGATGTGGTGTCCTAGCTAGCGAAAAAAGTAGCTGAAAAACTGGACTAAGGTCTGAACTAAAGGTCCTTCAAGGAAAGATGGGACCCAATCCAAGGCTCCCCACATTCTGTGCAAGAGCCTGAGCCACCAGCCACTAAAGAATAGAAAATCCTTTTGTTTGCTGCTTTGGCTCATCTGATTTTGACTGAAATCCACAGATTTCTGGCTGACTTACACTGTATTTCTGTATTAGTTTTCTGAGGAAGCTGTTGGGTGAAAAATATCATCTATGTGTCGATAGAAGTCTTAGCATTGCTTTCTACTGTGCTGTAAATCTGACAGGAGTTCCATCTTGCTACTGTATGTAGGAATTCCCCCTGCTGCCCGTGCAAATGCCAGGCTGCCACTTTTTCATGTCTCTTCCTGGGCTAGGGAAATGCCTTCTTGGAAACCTGCACTGTCAGCTAAGCTGACAAAGGTTTTATTTAACATGAGGCAGAACTAATACCCTTTAAAGAAAGCTGCCATGCCATTAATTGTCACTCTGGTTTGTGTCAGATGCTTGCAAGAAGCGTGCTTAGTTCCTCCACAAACACAACAGCATCTTTCACTCTTAGTGAATAATGTGTTCCAGATGTTCCACCCTGTGAGAATTTCTTGCGCCCACTGCAATGCCAAGAGAAAAATAAAGCAGTTCAACTTATTTAACCCAGATCTCAGACTGTCTGTCTGCATCATCTAACTCCATCAAGCTGATGGAGCACATGGAATGGATGGAAAACATGTGGTTTCTATAGACTCCTGCATTTCATGTTGGTTAACAAACGTAGCATTCAATTACCCAGGGCCATAACAGGCCTGAGCCTAAACCCAGGTGTATTCCTGGCAGGTTCTTTGTATCTTCCCCAAACCATCAGTCCTCAGGCCTGGAGGCCTGCCAGTCCTCCTGTTTTTACTCGTGTTATCAGCTTGAGGACTCTCATTTACCTTCATAGGCCAGACAGAAAGAGTGCCTAAGCTGCCCTTAAAATTTTAAATGGACTGCAATCCTCCTCTGCCTAAATATTTTGTGAATGGCATTGGGACATCTTATGTTCATGGCTGTAGCTCAAATACTCATCCTGGTGTTTCCAGGCAAAAAACAAACAAACAAACCCTTGGGGCTCATAGGGGGTTTCAGAGAGGTCCACTCAGGATGGGCTCTGAGCTGCCCTACACAGGCTGCCTTGTTACATTAAATGCGAGGTGGGAACCTTCCCACCTCTGAGTGGTGATGGGAACTACTCAAGTGGATCATTGCAGGGAAGGGCAGGAAAACCACTTGTGACTCTTGATGCACTACAAAGCCCTGGATCTTCCAGCTGAGCATGTTAGAAGGGGTGAGATCTCTGTATTTAGCCCAGGAGCTTTCCATACGAGGCATAGGTTTGTGGTTTAGGTATTGGGACATGACTTACAGACAGAGTGACACACTGCCCAGGTAATCCCACTCCTGTGGTATGGGAATCACATGTACTTGGTTTTCCCTTACACAAAATGAGTGTGAGGGTTCCTGACCATTCAGACTCTTGAGAGGATCTTCTTACAAGGATGGTGGTTTTGTGTTGCTATGAGAATGGAGGACTTGGTGTGAGGATGTGTGGCTATGTGAACACCATAGTCTGGCAAGGAAGTGGAGAGTCCTAAAGCCTGGGTAATAACTTTAAAAATCTCTGGTGGGTTTCCAAAACTCCCTTCTCTGAACAGAGCTCTAAGAATTATCTAGGGTTTGAATGGGTAAATTAGGGGAAGCCTGTGGTGCCTGTCCCAGGTGCAAGACTCCAGAGCTGTCTGGGTCAGAGATACTGATGTTGCAATCACTGCTGTGCTCCCGCAGGGCACTACGGCTCTATCTTGCCCTGCAGTGAGAAGTGGTGGGAGCTGGCAGGAGCTCTGGTGTGCACCTAGTGTGTACAGGAGGGCTGCACTGATGGCAAGTTTTTATCAGGACCCCCAAAAACAGGTCTTCAGTGCCAGAAAGCTGCACTTCCTTTACAGATACACATGGGACTTTTTTTTTCAGTGGCCACGCAGTTAGGAGAAATTCTGTTTCTCCCTGAAAGCTCAGTGTCACTTAAAAATATCACGAGTATGACTGATCTATATTCTATTGGCTTCCCAAAAGATCCTGGTATTCCCTGGTCCCTCCTGGACTTCACTGAGGGACCCACAATCTGATTTCAGGGAGGTGCTGAAACTCTGTACAATGCCGGGTACCTCAGAGGTGATGGGGAAGTGTTGATGGCATGTTAACTTTGTGCTCCCTTCCAAACCTCCCAAACAGAAATGTCAGAGCAGCAGCTCCTCTCTGTCCTCTCATAGGGCAGAGGAGAGGCCATCAAAGTACTGTCATCCTCCAACCTAAGAAAGAAACTCTGCAGAAGATGTATCTGGTCACCCATGGCCCCATGTGTGCCTCTGCCAGTGCATACTCTGTACAGATTTGCATGCAAATATTTTGGCATATTCATCTCTACACCATGGCTTTCCAAAGTTTATTGAGGCTGGAGGACACTGATGCTCTCTAAGCCATTTCAGAAAAGTCTTCCTTCCTTTGAGAAATGAAGATGCAGTGCCAAAGATGCAGAACCAAAGCAGCATGCAAGAACAATTATTAAACGTTGTTAATTAGGATGTGTGAAGATGGTCCCTCTCCCCTTTTCCTTTGAAGCATGAAAGCCCAGAGGGAGCCTTTATTAAAGTCAACAAAGAAATCTCAAAGGGAAAAATTCCCTTCTTTAATGTGGTCACACACATCATCTCCCGCCTGGTGTGACCTGCCATGTGAATGTGATTAGGGGCTGTGTCACATCGGGGCACAGGCACACTGCGCCCCGAGCTGCGGAGGGGACAGGAGGGGAAGAGGGAAAGAGTCCACACAGCTGGTCTTACATCCAGCTGCTTGGATCCTGTTGCTGATGCCAGAAATGCAGCATCTGGAGCTTGCTTTTGATGGATCACGTATCTTTTGTAAACTACTTTTGATTTAGCATGTTCTCTTTCCAAAGCAGCCTCTGATAAAAGCGAGCTGCAGGGTCCAGGCTAGCTGCTGGATAGCCCATCCTGGATTGCCCTGCCAGAGGGATGGCTGTTGCATTACTCCCCAGATAAGTTATGGTTGTGTGTTTGAAAACAAACTGGAGCCTCGCAGCAATCTGATTATGGTGGTGCTGGTGGGCTCAGGGAAGCCCACCAGAAATAGCAGAGATCCTGCTGTACTTTGGGAATTGGGGTGGAAAACCTCCAGGTTCAGCTTGGTTACGTAACAAGCAGTCACAGCATTACTTCCCACTCAAATTCCCAAATAGCTTCCATTTGGAGGCATAAATACCTTGTCCTCTTTAATCCCAAATGTCAAAGATAGGATTTGCGAAGTGCTTCAAAATTTTAGCTTTCTTCCTAAAACCTTACAGAGAAAGGTGGGGTGTGGTGAGCTCTGATCCATAGGATGAAAGACTTTGGGGTCTTGCATTGGAGCCGTATTTGCTGCTGGATGCAGGTGATGAAGACAGGGCACAGTATGTTGCATTCTACTTTTATCACATGAAAATATGAGAGAAACATGAGGAAAGATGTCCTTTCCTCTTCCCTGAGCTGCTCTGTGGGCTGGTGAGAGCAAGGCTTGGTGGCTTCTCAGGAATGCTTTGGTAATCGTGGAGATAAAATAGGGCAGGGCCAGTATAAAACTCACGGAGAATCTGTAGCTTCATGGATTCTTCAGGAACATCGCTGGCTGTTCTGCCAGAAATGTTTTGCCTGAAGACAACAGTGCAACACTCTCGTCCTGTTCTGTGCCATTTCTTTGGTTCGGTCTGACCATATTTTATCTAGATGATTTTCAAAAATACCAGGATTTCCTCCTCCCCCCGTTGTTAATTTAGAAATGGGGCAGCACCCTCACTGAGCTCCTCTAGAGCTGATATTACCAACCACATCCCTCTCCATGTCCCAGAGTTAGGCCATGCACTTGGATTTTTCCGGCCAAAATTCTCCCTCCCTTTGTTTTCTAACGAAGAAAATAATTCTTTTTTTTTAAAGACAAATGAAAATAAGACAGTTTCCAAAGAGAAACATCCAGACACTTCCTCCTGATACCCAGATAGCTTGGCATGTTCATCCAATCTTCTGCCTTGACTGCTGGGCTGGCTGGCCACATCTGAGAGGAGGGGAATCAGCCAGCAGTGGGAGCCTGGATCCATGAGCGACGTTGGTGGCCAGGAGACCTTGGCAGTGGATTCCTCTCTTTCCCCTGCTGGAGGCCTTGGCACAGGAGGCTCCCTCAAGCCCGGCAGAGCCCTAGAGGAGCCAGCTCAGTGCTGTGAGCAGACAATGCAATTAGCTGGGTTTCACAATGAGCCACTTTGAGTGACCTTTCCAGGGAAAATAATTAGAGGGAGACCATGTCTGCTGTTGATAATTGGCTTCATTAGCTCTGAGGTTAATTTCAGAGATGTGCCCAGGAAGCACCAGAAGAGGCTCAGGGGAGGCTGGCCAGTTAATTACTTCTGAAATAAAAAAGTCCATAGGCTTGGTCCTTGCGTGTGTTCGAGGGAGTCCACAGGGCAGCCTGGGCCGACGGGGAGGCTGGGCCCTTCTCCTGCTATCACACTGATGGTGGGATCAAACAGCCTCTCCGAATGGGAAGTTTCCAACCCCTTGGTACTGGCTTGCCTGACTATTAGGGGATTTGAAACCCAGGGTCTGAATTTGCAAGTGCCCACAAGGTTGCCCAGGCTGGAGTTGGAGGATAGGACTGGCTGCAGCACAGGCTCCCATTTCTCACATCTTGAGGTGCAAAAGGGATATCTCCTGTGGAGACCTGTTCTCTATCATGGCACTGAGGGTCCTGAGGACAGGAGAAAGCTAGACAGGAGGGGGATCACCCTGGGCAGCAGAGCCACAGACCCTCTCCATACTGCATTTGGTCTGGCACCACAGACACAAGTGCCACTTTCTGTTTGTCACCAGGGCTGTCCTTGCATTGCCCGGGAGGTTTATCCATAGGACCATGTCCCTGTCTACACAGGCAACTAGAGCCCAAACCTGAAACTACACAGGCTTTGGCTTCCTCTTACCAAAGCTAAACTGACTCCCAGTGGCTTTGGTGGGATTTGCCCAAACCAGGGCTGGGGAAGAGGCACAGCCTCAGTGTGTTCCCTCAAAGCAGCATCAGAGCAGAGACAGGTCTTTCAGGCAGAAGAGTAAAAAAAGGCTGGGACATGAGCACTTGGGAATACATTCCCACAGCAAGCAGTTGGGCAGGAAAGAAGTGACCAGGCCAGAGGAAAAGCATATAAACAACCAGAGAGAGAATCTTCTTGGCTGCCAGTTTGTTTACATCTTGCAGAATAGGGCGTCACAAGCCGTGTGCATCTCTGGCTGAATACGACGCGAAGTTCCCGTCCTTTCCAGTGATAATGAAGGGAGAGGACTCCCAGAAGTCACGTCTGTATTTCCCGTCCCAGTTTTGGCATAAAGAAGTACTGTAGGTTGTACCCTAATAAAACGATCAAAGGGTCTTTTGTTTGCTTGGCTTTTCCTTTCCTTGGGCACACAGCTCCCTGGGAAAGCTTTCTGCAGTGCGGCGTGCGTGGCGGAAAGGTGGGAAGTGTCTGGGATGTGTATGAGAGACAGACCCTTCCTCTTGGCCTGAATGAACCCATCCTGAGTGTGGCTGGACACGGGGAGACTTTGTGGATTAAGGTTAAAAAATGCATCCTCTGGTAAAGACCAGGGCTTTTAAGGGAGCTGACAGAACCTGGAGATAGAGGTGCCAGACCATCCCACTGGAAACTGAGCATTTTTATGCTCACAAGATTTTAGGAAAATCCAACTCCAAATTTCCTGGTTTAGGGGCTACTCTTTTGTTCCTTATTGTCCTGAGTATTCAGATCAGCTCTTTGCACTCAACTCCTCCCTAGCCTGTCCTCTTCCAGCAGAAAGTGCATCCACCTAGTGACAGAGAAGAAATTATGCCTTGATGGTGGTAACATACTTTAGGTAATGTTGGATCATCCCAACTTCAAGTTTCTCATTTGTGTTTGGAGTCCAATTTTAACTTTATCAGGGATTGCAGCTAAACTAATGTAGATGATGTACTTCTGTGGATCCTCTGGTGTGCACAGGTTATGTGAGAGCATTTGTTGAGTTTAACACTCACTAGAATGTTCTTCCCATTGTGAAAAACATCACTAAAATTCAGCGTTTTTAGGAATAGCGAGGTCCAGCAAGATTCATTTGAGATGCCTGTGCTCAATACCCAATTGATCTAAATCCATCTAGATCCATGGAACTAGAAGCAGCCACACTGATTTGCATGAGCTGGGTGTACCCCAATAATCTGCAGCTCATACCCCATAAAAGGTCTCAAAACCATTAAAAAATGTTGCTTTGTGTTCCACGCTATAAGATCTCTTTTTCCCCCCCAAAGCTCTTACAGTGAGACATGTTCATTTGTTCACAAACTGGTTCTGGTTTTTGCAAGTGTGTTCCTGGTTAACATTTTCTCAGCAGTTGAGAGGATTTGCACCAAAGGTTTGGTCTCCACAGTTGGGAGGGTGGGTGGCTGATGAGATCGCATGCCGTTGTTTCTGCTCCATGAATCAAAGCCTTAAAGCTCAGAGTTGAAAGTCCAAGAAAAAGAAAATAATAAGTAACAGGCTTCTAGGAAAAATCTTTGGAGAACTAAGTGTTTGGTCAAAATTAAGGGGGTCTTGTGAAACCTTTTCACAAGTACCTGAATGTTTATTAATGATCATCTCAGGCTGGGAAGCGACAGAACTACCCCAGCACTTTAGTGATGTTCTTTGTGTATCTTTTAAGTTTTCCTACTGGCATTAGTGCAAGAATCGGTTCATTTGTAATTAGTACTTTGAACACAGTCTTTTGTTCTAAATCACCCATTCCTTTTCTCCCTTAGAATCACGTCTCTTGCTTTATAACCTCTCCACACAGATACAGCCTTAAATCAATGTTTGGCTTCAGGCTAGTGATATTTCTTTACCAGAAAAATATCTGGCAGCAACTCCCCAGTGGATCTGAGAATTAGTCTGTATTAAAAATAAAATAAATTATACTTGGTCATTTCTCCTATATGGTCTTTAAGCAAGCATAAAGCTCGCTGCTCCTTTATCCATGTCATTTATGGATTTCCATAATGCCAAAGGAGGCACATAGCACGTTGCAAAGGCAGACTACCTGGAATAAATCATATGGTGAGAGTTGCAGTGTTACAGGGAAGATTTGATCCTGAAATGAGGTTTGATGATGAAGGTTAACTGATCACTAAGCAATTATGGGAATGCCGTCCATTTACTTGGAGAATTGTGAGACTCCCCTAGCATACAGGAGATCTTTATTTGTCCTTTCCTGGTGCAACACTTCCCTCACTTGCTCACTTCCCTCACTTTCCCCTTTCCCTTCTGTCGTGGTTTAACCCCAGCCAGCACCCAAGCCCCACACAAGCTGTTTGCTTGGTCCCCTCTAGTGGGATGGGGGACAGAATCAGAAGGGTGAAAGGGAGAAAACTGGCGCTGAGATAAAGACAGTGGTGGTCGTGAAATCAGTGACAAGGGCTTGCTTTGAGGCAGAATTGCTGGTTTCTTGTGTCATGGACACCACTGGGTGCAGGGAGTTTGGAGTGAGCAGGTGTGGCCCTCGCCAGCCCCCTGATGTGTTTTCCCCAGCTGTGTTCAGACCCGTCTGTGTCACCACAAACCCCATCCCACTACACTGCCCTTCATGTGTGTTAATTTTCGTTTCTGAGCAGAAGCAGGAAAGCAGCCAATGTGTGAAAAAGACATCACCTGTCCAAGTTTGGAACCCAGACCTGATTTGCAGTTTCGGGTCAGCTCTGCTTTTTCTCTAATCAACTGAGCAAACGGGTTTTGGCTAAAGCACAACCTGTGTTTGCTGGGTAACACCAGTGAACAGAGAGCTCTGGAGAAGAGCAGAGCTGGCAGCTGCTGAGGGTGAGCTCACCTTCGCTGTGGGATTTTATTGCGCTTGGATGTGGCCTCAGAGAACCACCACAGTGCAAACACTCGCCAGCAGTAAACATCTGGAGCCCAGAGCTGTTGCTCGGACTGTGTATGCAGTATCTCACACAGAGAAGTCTCAATCCAGGCGAGAAGTGTGCAGCAAATAATAACAAAAAGAAGCAAAGCGTTTTTTAGCAAACACAGCTAATTAGCCCATCGTTCTTCTGTTCCCTGGAGATGACCTAACAGAGTTGTCTTCAAAAATCCAGTGATTTTGTAAGAATGTAAATATTATTTTAGCCATCTTTAAAATCACTTGTTCAAGTGTCAAGGATGGCATTTGTGTGTGAGAGGCTATTCTTTCAATAACATTTCCTCTTTCCTTTTCCTGTCTCATAACTTTTAGAGCCACCTGTGTAGACTATTTCTTAGTACCTTTCCTTTTTGTCAGCAGGTAATCTTGTCACTAGTGCTGGGAGAGGTTATTTTCTTTTTTTCTTTTAAATCATTTTTAACATCACTTTCTTTCTCCAAGCTCTGAGACGGAAGGTTGTGAAACCTTGTCATAACTCCAAGCTCTGCACTTTTCTCACCCAATCTGGCAGGCATGGTTGAGTAGTTCGCACCTGGCCCTGAGGGTCAGGGCACCTCGACCTATTTTAGGTCTTTCCTGTATTTACCATGTGACCCTGAATGAGTCACACTCTGAAAAATGTGACTGGAAATTGCAGTAATGAGAATTTCTTAATCCTTGGCTTGACTGCAGTGAGCTGTGTTACCACAATCTTCTTGGGGACAAGTCTCAGTTTCATACCTTGGACCTACACTGGCGCCTGGTATCCTGAGATTAGCACAGGGGATGGACCCTGCCATGCAAAGGACAGCTGCTTGCCAGGGACCCTGTGTCACCAGGGCTGCCCCACCTCCACTGCCTGCCGGTGGCCTTTGAGTGGTTTTAAGAAAGCCCAAATCTTTAAAAAAACAGTAGTGAAACTTGCACAGGATTTTATGGAAGCCTCAGGTGCTCCACCATGCTTGTTTGAGAGCCTCAGGTGGCAGGACAGGCTTTCCACAGCTGTTTGCCTCATCAGCTGCTGAATGTTGTGAGCAAATTGATGTCCAGGGTGTTCCCCACAGACAGCTCCATTTTCTGCCATAGTCACCTGGTAAAGTGCCTGCCAGGCCAGGATGCACACCCTGACCATGGCAGTAAAAGGCAGTCATTTGAAGAACTACCTGAAACTTTTAAGTGTATTACAAGAGCTACAGATGAAACAGAGCATGTTGAAGGCCCCCGGGGTCAGTCATCTTGTAAAACACATGGAAAAGTTGTCTTTGTCTTCATTTCATGAGATGTCTGCTTTCACAATATGGTTTGTGGTTGTTTAGCAAGTCAGCAGAAGCAGACTTTCATGCTCCTGTCTCCTTTGCGGGCACTAAACATAGGAACAATCTATACAAGTGCTTTTTTCCCTTGTCCTGCCACTGCTCATTCCCAGGTACTGGTGCACAGAGACACTCAGACAAAACAACTGAAGTCCATCTAATCTCTCGTTAGAGCAAAAGTTCTGTAAAACACTCTCAGCTTTTCAGAGGTGTTGGAAGCTGAACAGTTTTCACGGCTCCCTGCAAAGCAGCAGTGCTTCCTGCAGCCCCACTTCATCTCAGGGTCTCCTCCAGCTCAGGCTGTGACGAGGTGAGGGAGAGCCATGTAATGTAAGGATGGAAGAATTTGCTGTGTTTCAGCTGTAGACTTGAGTACACTGGAGTCCCTGGGTGCTAAGCAAGGAGTCCTCCCCACCTCTGGGACTGATCCAGGCATGGAGGGAGCCCATGGAGAGGGAGAAGGGGTGAAGCAGGAGGAGCACTGCCCACTCCTGCTCATTGCATTTCTCATTAGCAGGAACCAGGGGTCTGAGAGTCTCAATCCTGTCTGAGTTTGCAAGAAACACTTGGGAAGGGGTTGTTTGTATTTAATAAAATCCAGGAACAACAACAACAAAATAAAACAGTGCCCAGTCAGCCCAAGAAGTGAGCAGATGAAAATAAACCAGTAAAGCGTGGGCTAGACACCAGCAAGCATGGGGCACATGGAGGGGATGTGTGGGATCCAGCATGGGGACAGAGCTATGAGGAGAGCCAGAGGACGTTTTACAAGGCTTCTGGGGAGAAGTACCCATGTTGAGGGCTTCAGAAGTGCTGGAGACTTTTCCCCTGTATCACAAGAACTGTGAGAGATAGCGGAAGAGGAGGAGGAGATAAGAGTGTTTCTTCTGGCAGGGCAGTCTGAAGTTGGGAGATAAAGCACAAGAACTATTTTGTCTGTGCCTTCACACTTTCTCCTTATTGTGTCTCCCAGTGTCTCTTGCCATGGGTCCTTTCTCTTCATAGCTGTGTTTTGGCGGGGGAGGAGCAGGGACTGCTCCCTGGCTCTGGAGCAAGTAGGGCAAGGCAGGTGCCAGCCTAGAAGTGCCTGTCCTGAACACCTTTCTCCCTTTTCCTTTGGGCAGATAGTCCCAACACCAATGGTTGGACATGTCAGGACAGAGCAGGTCCAGGAGACATTCTTTGGTGAGTTGATGTTGGAATCTTTGCCTATCCTCTCCCATCCCTCCCTTCAATCTTGCCCTTCCTTTCTCTCTGTGGGAGATCTCAGCACCATCATTTTCAGCCCCATTCCTCCACACACCACTTTCACAGTGGGAGTCATTCACTTCCCTGCATGGCTCCAGTGTCCTTGGTTTCTGCTGCAGCACTCCCCCAGTTCATGCCCTGAAGTTTGATTTCTCCCTGGATCCACCAGCAGGGCCTGCACAGTCCTCTGGAACAGCATTTGCAGGGCAGTTGTTTTGGTGGAAGTGGCCAGTTCTAGGTGAAAACCCAAATGTAGGATAATCGTCACTTCCCCCAGTCAGGGCAGCAGACAGGTAAATCCCCAACTTGCCATGGAAGCCTGTGGGTGTTTGTCCCACTGGGTGCAGGAGGTGCAGCCCTGGAAGGAGTATTGCCATTGAAGATACCCAGAAGGTAAGGGACACAGAAGTGTCCCCTCTGTCCCCCCCTGAGAGCCCTGAAGAGAGATGGAGGTCAGCTGTGCTTTCATGAGTATCCAGAAGGATCCTTCCTGCCTGAGTTCAGCCTTTGCAGTAGAGATGGGTCAGTGCATGGGCTGTGTGCTCCCATGGCCCTTCATAGTCACCCATAACACACCAAACATCTCGACAACACCAAATAACCAGGAATTCCAAAACTTCCCCCATCTCCCCACTGCTCTGCTGTGTGATGCTTGTTGCTGGTGCCATTTTGGGGACATGCTGGATCTTTGAAAACAACGTGACCTTGCAATCCCAAGCATTCAGATAGGATATTTGCTGCTTGATTTTCTGCTTTAACGTTGTGTTTTCTGGGAGAAAGAACCATGAGATCAGGCAGTGATAGCAAAGAATGCTTCTTTCCAAGGAATGCTAGTTTCCTTGGGAAAGGAGACAGGACCACTCCCCATGTACAAACCATCTTTTCAGGCACATTAGGAGTAGTGGCTGTCAGATGGATGGAGTGAGCTGGGGATACACAGCCAGTGCAATTAGTTGGTGTACGACTGGAGGGGATTCGTTAATTCAGGCTTTGATCCTGTCCCCTCAGAAGAAAACAAATGAGAAAACATGCCATTAGAGGAGATGAGTTGTCTTAATCCCTGGTTTGACATTCCTGTTCTTTCTGTTGGACACCTTTTATCAGCAGAGATTTGGCTCTGGCTGAGGGTGCCAAACAGGCACTGCGTTAGTCCTGGAGGAAAAGTCGTGGCACGTTAGGTCATGGCTCAGAAACCTCCCAGCAAAACTACGCTGGTGTAACGAAACCCTGGTATTTGGGGCAGCCTCGGGGTGTGGATGCATTGCTTACTGTGGGGTAGGAGAGATGCTATGTGATTTTACTGCTCTCACCCAGTGGTATCGTTGTGAGGGGACACTTGTGACGGAACAGTTACGGAGGTGGACGTGCCAGTGGGCGTATTGTGACTTAGATCACAGTATCTGCTGAAGGCAGTGCGTATTTTCCTCCCCTGTGTATATATATATTTAAGTAGGCAGCAGTTCTGCGGCGTTGCTCACATCAGCCCACCAGCCCTACCTACCTCAGATAAAAGAGTGTGACGAGTTCAGATTTTGGGGGAAACGCTGTCAGGGCCTCTGCCCGTTGTCCACCCACAGGATTGAGGGTGGTCATGGGGAGCCCATCTCCGAGGTGGGTGTCAGACATGAGGATTTCAGCCATCCCCATGGATCTGTGGCTCAGCAGGGAAGGGCTGCTCTTCTCTGAACTGTAAAGCAAATCCTAGCTCTGGCAGATCCTGTGGATCTCAGTATGCTTCTGGCTAAACTCACGGTGGCACAGATTTTTACCTGAGGACAAACCCTGCATGCAAAAGTCATAAGTAGAGAAGCCACGTTCAGCTGGAGGGGAGGCAACCTCAGAGCAGTTTTCATCCACTCATACAGGGGACAGCCCCAGTGCAGGGATTTTCTTGGTCCCTTTCTGTGGTCCGATAGCTCAAAATAGACATGAGTAGCCCCACTAGCACTTTTATTAGAAAAGGGGTTATTTGGAGGGGCCGGGAAGCAAGGTGTGAGAGGCAATTACACACCCCGAGCTTGGAGCCCAGTTGTGACTTTTATGATCTCATTTCCTTATCCACACACAAACGCTTGGCCAAAGCCCAATCTCTGCAAATGAGCTTTGGTCACCACTGGTTTTAATTAGCAGGAACAGTCCTGTGCAGTGTTCCCAATAAGTTAATGACAAAGTATCAGTCTCAGTCTCTGGCAGTTTTCTCTTCCTCATCCTGCCAGAGGGCTTTTTCTGAGCCCCAAACCAGCCCCTTGATCTCCACTTTCAGGAAACCTTTATAAAATTCAGACCAGATTCTTGAGCAAGAACCAAATGTTTCAGCCAGAAAGATTTCTTTTTTCCTTTTTTTTTTTTTTTTTTCCCCCATTTTATTTTTTGGAAGGGTGAATGGAGGATGATTAAACCTGAACCGAATCTGAACAGAGGATATTTTCAATGGCATGTTCAGCATTTCTCTGAGAAGGCTCCAATGGGCACAGCGCTGCCGTTGTTTTCTTAAAAATGTCAGTCAGGCCAATGTGTTTAAACAGGTTCGGCTGTTACCTTCTTTCCTCATGTTTCACAAGTACAACCAGTGAGTCATGTGCAATATTATTTATTTGTATTCCAGCACAGCAGTGATGGGCTCTTGTGGGAGGCACTGCAGAAAGCCCAGCCAGGGAATGGCTTTGCTTTTCAACAGGAACCCAGCACAACACCCAAAGTGCTGGCTAAAATTGCCAACCCCCTTCCATGCAGCAGGGATGGAGGTGGCCGCCCTCCCATGGCATGTGCCACTGCTTGGAGCTGATGTGACTCCCTGTGGGGCACGATGGCCTTGTTGGTCATGCCAAAGAGGGGGCTGAGGTGCTCTGACCCAAAGGACATCCTGGTGCTGCTCAGTGACCATCCAGTAGTAAAAATCTACTTTTATTTTACTTTATCCACAAGGATAAAGTCCTTGTGCTTTATCTCAGTGGAGCCACAGCCCAGCCACTGCTCTGAGCTCTGCTGGGGTGCCCGGGGTAGTCACACACACAGGGGCTCCCATCCTGAGCAGCTGGGGGAGTGAAGGAAGCCTGACATACCTGGAGGTCTCTACCTTCATTTGAAAAGTCCGCCGGTGTATGGCACTGAGCGGGGGCAGCGTTGCAGCGCACGTCCCTCTGTGCTCTCTGACGGATGCAGGGTGTGTGTAGATCATCCTGTCTCCCTCACCCAGCACCCAGTGTGACTGCCCAAAGATGCTTTTCTGCATTAAAGACTGTTTCTCTCCAGACCTTAGTTAACTTTCCGATTAATGCAGAATCATGAATTATTCATCAAACCGCCAATGAGGCCATTAAGTTTCCCATCCTTTGAAGATACCGGTACCTATTCCTATTACAAGAGCAAAGGAGGAGACTGCAGATCTAATTGCAGGCAACAAAGTGAGGAAGACTCCTGTCTGCTGCTTTCCTAGTGAGCCTGAAAAGCCTCTCTTTTATAGAGGTGTCAATAGCAATTTCATTCTCTTTTCAGAGGAACAAGTGCCTTTAACCATTTAAACCCGCTTAAACGAATGGCTTTTGTGCTTCGATTACAGACACAATGCAGAGAAAACCAGCCCCGGTGGGATGCAGGGTCCCCCGCTGGGGAAGGTCCAACCTGTGGCCAGAGGGGTCGTGGGTGCTGCTCTGCCCTCCTGACCCACCGACCTCTCCCAGCTGGGACAAGCCTGTCCCTGCTAATCTGAGCCTGGATGCAAGGGCTGCATCCAGGGGCTGCAAGGGCTGCATCCAGGGGCTGCAAGGGCAAGGTTTGCCAAGTTAAGGCTGCACTTTGTGACACAGCCTATCACCTCTGAGTGACACCCTGCCTCACCCACCAGACACCTCCACAAGCCCCCACATTGCTCCAGGAGGCCTGGGCAGCCAGTGCCTGACTTGGCATCTCAGGAGGCATTTCCTCTCTGCTTTCCTTTCCCCTGCTGGCTTTGTCCCACTCAAAACTGCTCATGAAAATGGCCTTCTGAAGCCCATGGGGGTCACTTTGCTGCAGAACTCAAGCCCCTGCCTATGCATGGTGGTTCTCTTTGTTGTTCAAAATACTTCAAGATCTCCAGGCTAAGTGGACGACAGCAGCATTAATAAATAATAAACCACATCAATAGTTCTGGGGGATTTTATAGCCACTCCTATCCCAAGATCTCAAAATGTTTCACAAAGGTTAATCTGTGGAGCCTTACAGGTACTCTTGACAGACTGAGTGGAAAAGATTCGGGACATGCAGGAGAGCAAGAACCAGATCACAGCCTCTGCCCCCAGGTTGTGAACCTTTTGGGCCACAGCTCTGATCAGCCTGCACTTGTACAAATATCCAGGGATGCTGCTTTTGCTCCCTGATTTTTATATGCAAAGCACCATTTTGGTTGGATAGAAACAAAATCAGGGAGTCTGCTTCCTCTTGTTGAAATTTTTTCCAGCAACCTTTTGGTATAAATAGCCCAGAAGAGTGGTGGTGATACCCACCAGTAAGAGCTAGCCTGTTTGTGTGCTGTGAACCCTGGCTTGAAGGAAGCATAGTACCACTGTCATATTATTTTGACATTAAAATGCAATAGTATTAAGTCATAAGGGAAGGAGATTGTTTGGTCCAGGCAATCTCATCCTTCAGGTAGAGTTAAGCAAATTAATAGTTAAACAAGGACTTTAATGAGTTTTGAGGCTAGTTTGCTTTCACAGTCCTTCTATTAAGAATTGTATTAAACCTGGTCCCAATTAGCTCCTGGCTGGAGTGAACTTGAGGAGGCTTTGCTGGGCAGGCTGAAGCAGCACAACTGTAGGAAAGCCTGGAGGAAGACACCCTGTGTTCCTTTCTACACGCTTTCAAGGTGTTTGCAAGCTCACCACATTGAAACATGTTTCTTTTGCCATTGCAGTGGCCTCGACTGACTTGTTGCTCAGCTTGGTCTGAAGAGGGAAGCAGATGGCAGCAGCTGAAACCTAGAGTATGAAGAAGTTGCCTTGTCTGAGTCTTTCAGAGAATAAAGTCCTGCTGAACAGCAATATTAACAGAAAAGGGACAAGCAGGGGGTTTGATACAAGTCGAAAGATACATGATCTGTCTGCTTAGAAGCACACACAAATGCCCAAAACCCAGGGCTGCTTTTGGGACGTGTCTGTCCTTGTATCGTCTTTTGCATTTCCTACACACCTTCAGTTCAAACACAGCTGATGTGTGGGAATCTCTCCAAGTGTACCATGACCCGTGCGACTGCTCGGCACCGGGGTGAGCTCAGGGGAAGGGAAGGATTGTGGCAGAAAAAGGGGACCGGTGATGTTTTTCTCTTCATCCCATCTAAACTGACTTTTTAGTCTTGGCACGAGGCAGCAGGGAAGAGAAGGGACAAAGCAAGGCTCAAAATGCATCTTTCTCTCTGACCTATGCTCGGGTAGCTCCTCTCTGACAGTTCCCCAGGACAAATTGTCTGTGCTGGCAGTCTCTAGTGAGGAAGACCACATCTCCTAGGTGAAGCCTTTTTCACTCACTGAAGATATAGTTGTTTTTGGACTGAAGGCAAAAAAAAACCCAAAAACCATGAAGGCTTAGATCCTCTTCTGTTTCCAGAAGCAAGGAGGTCAGGGAGTGATTTCCACTGCAGCAGCTGAGTACGTGACAATGTGATTGTCCATGGTCCATCCCAGGGCTGCCTCACTGCACACTAAAAGTTGTACCAAATGGTACCCATTAATGATCACTAAAAAATGTAAGTGAATTAAAATAATTTAAGAAATAATTTCCAAAAAAACCCCGTAGGAATTCAACATCTGTACTTATCTGCTAAGCTGCAAAATAGTGATTCTGGTTCAGGAGTGATGCTGGAAGCAGTTTCAGAACTGTATTAAGATCTGTCCTGGCTAATACAAGCCCAAAGTGGCTACAGCTGAAGCAAAATGCTTATGTGGCTTATATGTCCTTTATAGAAAGGATTCCCAAGTTCCTGGATAACAAGAGACAAGGAAAATCCAGCTGATTTTGGTTTGGGTTTTTTTGTCGTTGTTTTTGTTTTATCAGCCTCAATTTTATTTTAACCCACCTTGGTGGGAGATGGATTCATTTGGCAAACGTGCTGCTATTGGTGCAGCAAGTCCCCAGTGCTGATGCTAAAGGCTGCAGCATCGCAAGGTTCAGCGAGCCACAGATGCAGCCCTGCCCCTGGGTTTTTAACGGCTGCTCTGAAAAAACGGGGAAGGCACAGCACAGAGCCACAAAAAGAGAGGAGAGCTAGAGAAAATAGATGTCAAGGGTGAGAGACCTCTGCAACGAGGCAGAGAGAAGTGAGAAGCAATTTGACTTCTGTGCCCAAGTACCTGCACAGAGAGAAAGCACCAGATATGGAAGGGCTCCTTAATCTCGGGAGGTTAATCTGGGAGTGCATCCCTGGCTGGTGAAAAGAAGCAAAGACAGTTCAACAGGGCTTGTGTTTTTGGCAGCGGGGACAGCGAGCCTTGGGGACAAATCACCCACAGCAGAGGATGCTTTGTCTCAAACACTCTAATAGTCCCTCTTTTGAGATAGGCGTAGTCAAGAGAAGCCATTCATCTTAATGTTGGGGTAATTAAGCTTAAATATAGGGCAACTGAGCGAAAACGAATAGGCTGGGATGTACGGAATTCAGATGGGATAATTCTTTGTGGCCTTCCAGTATACAAACAAGCTTTGTAGTCCTAACGGGAGCCCCACAGGCTCTGTGTTTTGCTGTGAAAAGGTGCGGGTTTATTAGCACCAGATACCCTTCCAGACCAGTTTCACAGAAGCTGGAGGATGTTGCTGGTGTAGAAATGGCACTGGAGTTATTTAGAATGTTGGCAGATCTGCTCCCGCCTCCCTTTCTGCACGCAGAGCCTGCAGGGTGTGAGGGGCTCCAGGCCCAAAGCCGCGGCCGGGGGCGGGTGGCGCTGGGCCCGGTGCCGGTGCCGGGGAGGGGACGGGCAGTCCCACACGTGTGCTCAGCAGTTGCCACCCGATGAAAGGTCAGCCCCAACGCTGCCATTTGCAGCGGGAGCGAACCGGAAAGATGTCGGTGGTGGAGGTGTCCCCGAGCAGGGAGGGCGGCAGCGCCGGGGGCGGAGGACGGGAGCGCTGTCCGCAGTGTAAATGTCACTGCCCATCGCCTCCTCCTCTGCCCAGCCCTCCGCGGCCCCATGGCGGAAACCTCACAGCTTTATCCAGGGAAATGCATTTCTTGCTGTCTGCCTTCCCTTTTGCAACTGTGCTGTTTCTGATTTTACAGCCACGTATTTATTTTATTAATTTTCAAATCACCATTAGTTTCAGCCACGTTGTCGCGCTGAGAAAATGTGAAGGTGCTGTTCTCCCCGAACCTGGAGCACGTGCAGCCAGGTGGCACTTCAGGCTTGGCTTCTCATCTGGAAGCTGGAGCTGTGTTTCTAACAATACAGCACGCACCCAGCATGAAATTGTAATGGATCACGCCTTGCCCTAGGTCCTTGGCTTATCCTTGGTTGACACTGAATTAAAGGACATGATGTGTGGGACTCGGTAAATCCCTAACCTGCTGTCCCAGAGACAAGTATTTCCAACCACACCACACTGACACACAGGATTAGTGGAAGAGGTGCCCTCAATGCCACAGGCAGAAATGGGTCAGCTCCTATTTTGAAAGCTCTCTACTTGAAGTGAGTAGTGATGCAGCTGGTAGGAATAAAAGGCCAAAAATCCTGTGTTTTCTGCCTCGGCGCCCTGCTGGGATTCACAGGCAGTGAGTCCTCAGCAGCTGAACAGGACCATTTTTGTGTGGATACTAGCTTTGTGAATGGTATTTTATTAGAAATTAGGAAACAGTCCATTTTAGGAACTGCACTTAGTAAGTGTAAAACTCCTTGCTACCACCAAATTCCCTAAATTTGTATAAAGTGTCAGCCAAGAATTTGTTTATTAAAGACTTTATTTTAAACTTTTCAAATGCAATACCAGTGTCCTCGCTGCTTCTAATAACTGAGTGCAGCAGCAAGACAAATCTCATAACTATTGCCCTTTCCCTCTTCCCTTTGCCCTAATCAAATCCTTTATTCATGCTTTTTCTGACATACCAGGTTTTCTGGCTTGGTTCAGCAGTGACTAAGTAGCTGTACAGTAACAAAACAGTGCTGTCTTTGTTCTGGAAAAGTGGAGAAATGAGATGTATAATCTTGAACTAAGGAAGCTCACAAGTGAAAAGGAAGCCACGTGTATTCCGGCACGAGCTGGGCTGAATTTATCAATGCCGCCTAGAAAGAGAGCAAAGAAAGAAAACAAACTCATTTGTTGTTTTGTTTTACCACCTCTTAAATGACCCAAAGCCCAGCAGAGCTGATGGTGTTTTGCTGGTTAAACTGATGATACTCATCTGCCTCTCATACATTTGCCTTATTTTCTCCACTCTCCCACTGTCTGTTTGCTCTCCCACGCTGCACATGCTCATCCTGCCAGTCGGGATCACGAGGAGCCCTGATTATGTTCTTTCTCCTGCATAGCATCGTGTCTTCAGCTGGTATTTTGGACAGCAAATCATCCCCAAAGCTGCACTTCACTTAGGACAGCATACTGTGCTTCTTCCATCATGTGGGCCCCTCCAAAGACAGCTCAGTTGAGCAATACGTACATCGTGTAAGGAAATCCAAACTGTATCTCTTCCTGGGTTATTTCAGTAAGTCCTATTGATTCACCAAGATTGTAGAAAGCAAAACTGAAATGCAGGATGTTATCCCTGCCATGTGAATCGTCAGGACAAGATGGCAGAGCCGTGGTGTGCTTTCCATGATGGTTTGAATGCCCACAGTCTGTCTGTGCTCCTGGACTGGCTACAGTCCCTCTGGGAGCACTCAAACAGGGAGAGCTCATCTGCCACAAACGTGTTACTGCTGCAAGGTGCAGGTGGGACAGAGCAGGCAGATCCCCTCGTATTACGTGATGGTCGTAAGTGGGAGACAGAACTCATTACTCCAGTCCTCTTGATCATAAGACAAACAGCCTGTTTTATTGTTTGAAACTCTCTCATATAGGGAGTTCAAAACTCTTGGATCTAGACACTGATTGGTTTGAGTCTTAGCCCTGCCCAGCTCCTTGGCCAGTGATATGTCTGCTCTCTGGACTGGCTTTGATTGGCTGAACTCTCTTATTCACCTAGGGACTTCCAGAACAAGCCAGGTCAGACCAACTGGACTTGCCATGATCAGATTTATTTTGTCTTAGCTAAAGACTAGCTGTGACACACTTGAGCTGAGGACAAACCCCTACTCCTCCCTGGAGCTGGTGTAGCCAAGTGTTGAGCTGGAGAGCAAAGCCCTGTTTTACTTGCTGGTAACCTTGCAAAATCTGCACAGACATTCAAGGCATGCAGCAGGCAGGAAAGGGGAGTGCAGAAAGGCTGGAAGCCAGATGTGAGCTGGCTCATTTGAAGGTTTGTGCATGGACCTGGGTAGCATTGCTTTGTCTGCTCATTTGAGTCTGCCCCTCGAGCCACTCTGCAGCGTGTGCACCAGTGGTACGGTTAATTCCCCTGGGAAATTTGGCTTCTCCAACCATCCGATGGTGTGTGTAGTCTGCTCTGTGTCCAGCTGGGATTCTGTCCTGGTGAGATGTGCTCCTGCTTTAGGTCTGGCCCTGAAAGGCAGAAAGTTCTGCCTGCCCAGAGCCTGCCCTTCAGGACAAACATCTGAGTTGGCCGAAACCAAACCCTTTTACTGTAGTTCTTTATTCCAGGAGTTCATTGCTCCGGAGTAGGAGGCAGTCACGGGGGCTTCTGGTGATGTGCTCACAGCAAGGGAAGGCTTCGGTAAATCCACCTCAAAGGTCTTGAGCTTCTGATAACCCATGGCCAGATTTATCCTTTCAGCCAGTTTCTGTGGCCTGCTTTGGCCAGTCAGGGCTGGTTACATCAACATCAAGCCAGTGACTTCTTGGCCCAACCAGGGACCCCAGTGGGAGGGCAGCTCAGGTGGACTGGGAGCATGCAGTGTCCCATCAGCGCTTTGCAGAGCAGGGCCTCAGGTTTCCAGCCTGCTGGGGTGTGTTGCTGTAGCAAATCATGTTCCCCAGATTTTTTCTTCATTGGTGGGAGCCTCAGGAAACACAGGGCTACCTTCTGCTCTTTCCCATGTCTTTGGGGTCCTTTGGGTACCGTGGTCCTGTTTTCTCCATCAGGGTGGTTTCCCTGTGTGTTCCCCGTGGGAAGAGCCATCACTGTGGTCGTGACACTGGAATTCATTACAAGATGACTGTGACAACCTCAGGAAATAAACAGTGGGAGCAGATGGGCTTCCAGAGACCAGAAATCCCATTTCTCTATGAACATCCTCAATAACTGTATGTGTGCAAAAACAAAGGAAGGAAGGAAAAAATGCTGAAGGCTTGGGACAGCCTGTGGACAGAATTGCCTTAACACATGAGTGAGCCTTTTCTGGTGGCTGCAGCGTGGTGGGCACCTGCAGAGCTGTACATGAATCACCTGATATGCTCTTTGTTTCATTGTGCTGTAACTCATTGAGCTGTTGCAGGAAGCTTTCCACCCTGCCACCCCAAAGCATGGTTATCCTTCAGAACTTTGCGTTCCATCAGCTCACTGGTGTGACCCAGTTACCTGATTTAACAGGGACATTTTTTTCCTCCTTTAAGGGCACTGTTGTGAAAATATTCTCTTTGCTTCTTTGGTCTTGAGGTAGTAACTGAACCCCGTTCTCCTTCCCCCTTCCCCATCCCACCCTGCCCATCTGTAAATCCTGTTGTTCTGTGTTGAAATGCCTTTGCTGCACAAAAAACTACATCCTCAGGGGTGGTGCTTGGCATTACATCGAAGGCAGGAGAACTGGAGAAGGCTGTGGAAGCAATGGCCACCTAAAGCATTAGGTACTGCTCACAGCAAACCCTCTTGGCTCCAAACCCTTTCTAGCCAGTTTTGGTTTTTTTCTTAGAAGGGATTTTAGAATTTGATGCCTACATAATTGCTGTGATAGGTTTTGTGCTTTCCACAGCACTTTTGAGTTGTACAGGAAAACGAAAAGCCTAAAATATATTTTATTATTTTTTATGAAAGGCCTCAATATTCTCAGGATAGGGAGTCAATCCTCCATTTGAAAACCACTTCCGAAACTGGTGGTAACTTGCTGATTTTCTGGAAGCTACACTTGGTGTCTCCCAGAGGGCTAAGACACACAGTGATACCCTCCTTCATGTTGAGAGTGTGCTCCCTGAGAAGAAGCAGATTGCCCTAAAAGTGCCTTGAATTGTGCTCCAGCCACCACTCAGCCACAAACTCACACAGAATGCTTTAAATTGCCAGTGCAAATGAAAGTTTTTTCAAACAGCTCCTCGTCTGTAGCAATAAACTAAAATGAAGAGCTCCAAAATATGCAAAGATGCAAAATAATCCTGACAGAGGGGAGTTAATCAGGCGTTGAAACCCAGGGCAGAGTCCAGGCAGAGATTAGAGAGTTGCTCTTTAATCAAAGCAGCTGAGCTCATGTGTGCCTGTTAGTAACACTGCTTTTCAACCTGGAATTGGAGTTAGAAAAGCAAGGATTTCCTGTAATTCCGCTAATACTATTATTATTTGTGCAATGATCTGGAAGCATTCTCTTCAGCTGTGGTCTAGGATCAGGTGCTGTCAACCCAACCTCCTGTTCCTGCTCAAGCAGCAGTAGAATGGGAAGATCCTGCCTGGTGTGGTCCCTCTCATTGCAGGAACCATGGCAAAGCATTGCTTGTGAAGGGGAAGAGCTCAGCTGGGCCCTGCTGCCAGCCCCCACCTGTGCGGGTCACTGTGAGGATGATGCTTTTTCTTACCTGCCCAGCTCTGGCAGCAGGCAGGTGCCAGGGCCTGGAAAGCAGAGCACAGGACAGGTCTGGCTCTGTGCCATGTGCAGGCCCTGCCGTGCTCGCAGCCAGGCACTCATTTGGTGGCTTGGTGTGTAAGCTGGGAGCTCAGGCCCAGAAAGCTTTCCCTCATCCCCTGTGCTGGGGATGATGCTCTGTGTGGCCTCCAAGGCTCCATCACCAAACGGGAATGTTGCTGCTGAGTGGCTTTAGCCCTCAGGCACAGCCAAGCACTGGGCAGACCAAAAAAAGGACCAAAAGCCGCTTGAAGGTATCAGCACTGAATACACAGCAGTGCCAGCAGTTGCCTCCTGCCTAATGGAGCTGTGCAGGTGTGAGAGCACAGGATTAGCAGGGCCCTGAGCTCCTCGCTGTCAGGATTTAAGCATGGATTTGAGCTGAGCAGCTCAAGCACAGGGCAGCTGCCCTTGTGGTCACTGCTTGGTTTCTCCTGGCCCTCCTGCCCTGAATGCCAGTGTGTTTCATCTCTCACCAGGCTGCCTCTCTGCATGAGTGCCTCTCTTCCCAGCTCTGGCAAGGTCTCCACTCACCAAGCAGAGCTGGTGCTTACTGGAGCTTGCTGGACCCTCCTGGGTGCTTACTCGAGCAAAACTCTTTATGGCACTAGGAAGGCTGCCAGGTCTGTGAGAAACGGCACTGGGTTTGCACCTCCACATGCACATGGTCACTGAGAAATTGTGGCCCATACTATTTGGTCTTTCCTGGTGCCTGGACAGGGTGGGTTGTTACTAGCCAGGCTGAGAGGGTGGTAGATAAGGAGCTCATTTTGGCAGTTTTCAACGTTTTTGGGGCTCAGGTTTTGTTCAGGTAGCAGGTCAGGCAGACGCAGGTTGGCTTGGCTTATCTCTGGTCTTGGAAAGCCTCTTGTCCAAACCCGGCTGCAATCTGGGTCTTTTGCTTTCAACCCTCTGCGTTTCCATGCTGATCCATTTGAGCAATGAGTTTTGCTCAACAGTTGCTCCGTGATACTTCAAAGAACAGAGAAATAGAGCAAGTCCCTTTGTTTCCTCCAAGGGTTTTCAGGTGCCAGTGACAGCTGGCTTAAGACAGTAGTTACAAGTCTACTTGCTTCCTAATTTTTTAACTAAACTCCAAATATTTCACTGTTCATTGATCATGACCTGTCTCCTCCCTAGCAGATGGATGTGTACTGGGGACATTCCTCATTTTTCAGGATGAGAGAGAGGCTTTTCTCCATCCTAGGCATTATGCAGCCATGAGAAGTGCTTGCCAGAGGCACTGTCTGCAGATGGGTAGTGAGTGGCTCGCTGGCTGACCTGGCACTCTGCTCTTAAGTTTGGCTTTTCTTGATGTTAATGATTCTCACCGCTTTCCAGCTAGGATAGTGCTGTATATTGTGGGCCATACAGAGTGCTAAAAGGAAATAAAGCATTTGGGAGTTTGCCCATGCACACAAAACTCAACTGATCTCCATCTTGAAATTCAACAATAAATAAAAGGAAGTAAAGATATTTGCAAGGACATCACCTTGTTGATTTTCCATGTCAAAAGGCTCTGAAATAGAGTGGAGATGTGTGTGCAGACACATGAGGATGCTGCTGGGCAGAGTCATCTCCAGGTCCTGTGCTGACACCCTGCTCCTCTCCATGGTGATGGGCTGCAGTACCCACTCCTTGTTGATTGATGCTTATTGCCATCCGGACTGCAGGGCAGAAAATATACTGAAAACTGGCCAGCCACAAAAACGGCTCTTCTGAGTTAATTTCTGCTATGTTAGGAGAAAAACAGTCTATAAATGAAAATACAAGAGAGAGCTGGGACAATCAAAGGCAGCACAGGGGAGAGGCTGCTAAATAAAAGCAGTGGCAGTGACGTGCCCCCAGTGAGGAATTGCTGCCTTCTCTGTTAAGAGTTAACACTGGATCAGCACAAGCCCTATTTTTAAGTGTCTCCAGCAGTTTCCTAGCAGCCTGCTTTGCCTGGGTTATGCTGAAGGCCTGCCTTAATGTTAGTGCCATTGGGAAAGGAGGAATTCCTGTGCTGGCCCGGGAGCGGCAGGACATTCCCAGAGTGTCCCGCTTTGCTCGTGTCCTTTTCCAAAGCTTCTCTCTGGTTGAAATAAGAGCCCTTCCAAAATTTCCAAGCAATTAAATTAAAACTCCTTGGAAGGCAGGCCTGGACTGCCTTTCAGGAAGGGAGGCTGGCTGCAAGCAAAGTTAGCAGTGCTGGTGTTGAACTGTACAGCAATGCTTGGAGCAGTTTGCCCTCCCATGGCCAGTTGGAGCTTGCAGCTTCTGTTCTCCAGTGCTGCCACAGAGGTTTCCTTTGGCTCAGATGGATTCAGACTCTGGATTAGCATTGTGCTCTTTGCCTGTGTCTTTACTCCAACCCCAGGATAATCTGCCTGAAAGGGAGAGCAGGGGGTTTGCTGGAGCAAAGTGCTCTCGTGGAGAGTGCCCAGCACTGCCTTCTCCAGCAGCACCTGCACCCTTGCAGGCAGTTCTGACTTCTTGGGGATAGCATGGGTCGGTTCTGCATTTTGGGGTTCGGTCACTTGTTTGTGGTTTGTTGAGGCTCTTGTGCAAGCTCCCCAATACCCAGAGCTGCTGTATCTCAGTGGGAGCACCTGACAGTGATTGCAGACCAGAGTACTGCTGAGTACAAGCTCTCTGGACACTTCTACATTCACAAGACAAGGGAAGATGGCCTCAAGTTGTGCCAGGGGAGGTTCAGGGTGGACATAGATAGAATTGTTTCACTGAAAGGATGGTTAATCATTGGAATGGGCCACCCATGGCAGTGGTGCCATCACCATCCTTGGAGGTGTTCAAAAAAGGAGCAGACGTGGCCCTTCATGATATGGTTTAGGGGGCTTGGCAGAGTTGGGTTAAGGGCTGGACTTGAAGATGTCAGAGGTCTTTTCCAGCCTTTCTGACTCCGCAGTTCATGGATCCCGTTGTGAGATCACTCCTCTGCTCCGGGCCGGATCCCTCGCACATCTCTCACGTTTGGGCAGCCCCGCGGCAGGGGGTGCCTGCAACACGGGGTGCAGAGAGCACGTTGGCCTGGCATGGATGGGATCAACAGAGCCACAGGGCAAAATGGGATGAAAACAGGAAACTATTTTGCTTTTCACCAAGGTTTTGCATGGGAAAACGAGATTAAATGCATACTCTCAATTTCTGCACTTCTTTTTAAAATTGCACTTCCTGAGAGTCAGACTTTCAGGCATTTAGGCAGAAGACAGACAACAGTGGATAGGCTGATTCCTGCCTCCTGCCCACCATCTTCAGTGACATCCCAGTAAACAACCAGGTATGAAGCACTGATGCTTCTTTCCTCCATCCATCTGTCAATAACCTTTTCCTAATATGCCCTTTGAATTTGTTGGGTTTCCTCTTCTCCAGCATCTTCAGTATATTCCCAAATCCCAGCTATCCCTGCAGCCCAGACTATCTGCAGTGGATTTCTAGGCACTATGTGCATGACAGCAGTTCTCTCCCTGGTGTCTTAAGGTGTCCCAAACCCCACTCTCCAGGAGACAAAACACAGCAATCTGGTCCATGTTAATAAGCCATTAGCACCAGCAACACCCAGAGTTGAATGTCTTGGTCTTTGAGCAGCCAGCAGTTACTGTGCAGTGTCCAGTGCAGCAAGTGTGGAAAGCCAGATGATTTTAATGACAGGGTGTCCACTGAAGTCTTTGGTTTGCAGGAGGTTGTGATAATTTCCTCTTTCTCCCAGATAAAAGAAATGCAGAGTAAGAGAAGTTCCTTGGCCACTGCTGGGTGGACACTTTGAATCTCTCATTTAATTTACTAGATAATGATCACATTTATGGAACAGCTTGTTTCAATTTTCTCATTATCACTAACTGAGATGATAGCTTACTTAATCCACTTCTGCACCACTTCACAGACAATGAGAAATGTGGGAAGGAAAGTCATTCAGAAGAGCATGTGGAGCCCTGGCGTAAGCAGGGTGGTGCAGATGAACCTTCAGTGTGGAAGCCTCAGGTTTCTGATGAAGGTCACTATAGGAAGCCATATGGAACTGAGTAGTTTTGCAGGACCTGTGCTGTTGTCCATTCAGGACTTAGGTCATGCTGGAGTTCAGTGGCTGAACCAGATGCCAAAGCTTTTTCTCTGAGACAGTAAGAAGCCTGTGCTGTTAAAAGACTGATATATTGTCTGCCAAGAGGACTGAAGCAAATGATGAATGAGATCAGAGCTGAATTTGCTCTAATACGTTATATGTAAGAGCACAGAGTGTTTCCGCTGATTCTGAAAGAAATTTAATCCTCTGCCACTGAGAAGGAAATGGGCTTGTAAGTCTAAGGAAGGAATGCATCATAATCCCAGAAGAATTAGGCAGTGATTTCTTGGCACTGGAGATTTGGCAGGATTTTGAAGTGGAACAGGAGCAGGTTTAGCCAGTAGATTTCAGCAATGGCAAGTGGGGTGAAGGACACCTGTGGTCCCTTGGCTGTCCCTGGGCTGTTGTGTCTGTTTTCATATCCTTACCCATATAATAGCAACAAGATTAATTATCCAGAGTTTTCACATGGAAGAGAGCAAGCTCTCATGCTGCTAAACCACCTCCTGCCCTGATCACAGGGCATGTAAAGCCCTACCATGGGAGAGGATGGGATCCCAGCTTCACTGTCAGCCATGGAGGAGAATCCCCTGATGGGGCCAAAGGGAGCTGCCAGAGAGCTCTGACATCTTCTCATGATTTTTCCAATGTGACAAATGACAAATGAACCCACCAGCTGCCCAAAGCAGGGCAGGGAGAATGTGACTGAAGGATTATATTTACCTTCACAACTTTTCTGAAGGCTTATGCAGACCCCTGAAGCATAAAGTAAAATTATCACTCTTCTTTCAGTGGGCTTCTAAAGAAGGAGGTACACACGAGGGGCCTGAAGTATTCAAACACTGAGCTGTCTTCAATGGTCTCTCCCTAGAACCTTCTGGAGAAGTCAAATGAAAAGCCAGGTGTGCATTTCAGGGGGGTTTGTTTTTCCAAATAGAAATTTAAGATGAGGAAAAAAGCTGTGTTTTCAAAAGCAAGGAACTCTTTGGACTCCAATTGTAAATCAGACTTTCCTGCATCCGTTATCTAGAATATCTGCTTGACCTGTAGCTGTTTAGGAATTATTCTTTAAATATTCTTTTGAGCACCAGTGTCAGAGCTCTGTCTAAAAAGTCCTTTATAATGGGCTGTTCTGCATTCAGCTCCTACTCATTTTATGCTAATTGCTGACAAGTCGTAATTTTCCAGTAAACCACTCCAAATAAGCTCCACGCAGATATTAATGATACAATAAGTCTTTGAGCAGCCACTGAGACTGAAACATGAAAAGCTAAAGGCATTTCCTTTTGGGATTTGACCCCTTGATGTACTGCTTGTCTTCTAGGCAACAGGCACAAATTCTGTGTGTGGATGGTTGGTTTCTAATCCCCAGATCACAGCGATGAGTTGAGCAGCTACCTACAGGATTAGCTGCGTTAGGATGGGAGTGCCTGGGTTGCAATTCCTGCCCTGACTGAGGGGAATGAGGTGCCCAGATCTCACCAAATGTGGTAGCAGGCAGTGCCACATTTACTGAGGATTTCTGGAATCCAAGCTGTTACCTCTGGCACTGCCAGCAGCACTTGTACTCCAGCCTTAGGGAGGGGTGGCTGTGAGTTGTGTGACATGGAGGGTGGCCAGGGTGCACTGATGATCAGTGGAATGGTCAGACAGTTCTGGGGGACACTGCTGCCTGAGGAAAGAGCCCAACTGCAGGCAGGCCCAGGAAGGGAAGCACCAGGAGGAACTTCTGGCCAGACCACCTAAGCTAAGGAATAAATCCTTGGGTTTATTTAGCCCTGCAGACACACATCTGCTGTCCAGTGGTGAGTGGGGGAAATTCTACAGAGTGAGCTCGTTCCAGGAAGCTTTAGTCTTACTAGTTTTTGGAGGAAACACAGGAAAAATTCCATTGGAAAGCTGAAAGCTATTACGGCAGGATAGCTGCTAAGTGACTTGGTATTTGCCCTTGGAGACCAGCTCTCCCAATTTTATGAAAGATTATATAATCTGATTCTCTGGTTTTGTGTCACTGCAGACCCAGTGCAGTGTTTTCTACAGAATGATCATGATGTTCAACAACTGCCATCGTATTTCTGTTCTTTTTTTATGGCTAGAACAAAAAGGAAAATTAGAAAGAAAATGCTGAAAATGTAAAGTTTCTTACTGACTTGCTTCTCCTTGGAGTCCAGTAAGTTGTGGAACACTGTAGGTTTTTCAGTCCTTTCAGTTACTTTAATAAGTTACTCCTAGTATCACTTATGGGTGTTTAAAGAGAGAAAAATGGGATTTTTGCTGCCTGCCAATTAATTTATTGTGATTAGCACACAATCTTCAGGGCATCACCACCACCTGTGGGCCTCTCCTTCCTCCTCTGCTTACCACCACAGCTGTCTGGTGTATCTTTTGAGCTGTTAACTCGGGGCATTGTCCCCACCTGGAGGTGACATTTGTTGACATCTTGTCTGTGATAAGCTGAGGATATACTTGGGAGGAGATGTTGAAGCATGAGGGAGCAGCCAAGCTATGACTTCAAGGGAAAGAGGAAAGTAATCAATTCTTACAAATCGCTCAGCCCGTGGTTAGGAGCTGATGAATATCTTCCTCTTCCTTCCTTT
This sequence comes from Nicator chloris, assembly GCA_013400495.1. Classification (NCBI taxonomy): domain Eukaryota; kingdom Metazoa; phylum Chordata; class Aves; order Passeriformes; family Pycnonotidae; genus Nicator; species Nicator chloris. The sequence continues at coordinate 83,089 of WAAE01018557.1, read as the reverse complement.
GGTTTTGAATGGACAGGCTGAGCTGCTGTGCACAAGCTCTAAGCATCTCTAATTTGCAGGGAAGGCTCAGTTGTCCATTTGGGACCAGGGCTGGCACTGGTTGTGGCTGGAAGAGGATGAGGGGACCCAAACAAGTGCTTTCTGCTACTCAAAGTGACCATGCATTGCCCCTCTACCTGCAGTACGTTGCTCCACATGCTGCCTGGTGAAGGCTTTGAGAGGGCCCTGCCAAGGCCTCCACACAGCTCTTACATCTGCCCCAAAGCCGTGAGCTTGGGCTGAGTCATCCCCCAGGCGGGCCCTGACAGAGAATCTCTGTGCCTCAGGAGGTCCCAGGAACACAGCAGCTGGGAAGAGCCACCAAGCAAGGGAGGATTGCTCCTTGCCACCACGCTGCTGGTCCTGATCTGCTTGGGGGCAAACAGGACATTCAGACATGCTCGTGGGCTTAGGAAGGGAAAAGGGTGAATAGAAAAGAGGAGAAAAGAATGAGAACAGGCATGGAAGGAGGAAAGCCATTTTGGCCTGGTAGGCTCTACAGCTGCCTATACCAAAGTCTCTTGCCATCATCCCTGTCACACAAAAGAGGCTTCAGTGCTCACCAGAAAACTGATGAAAGGTGGAAATGCAGAAAGCAGAGGTTGGAAAGTTTTGTTAAACATTGTTGAGCAGTGCCCAACACAAATATTTTCTGCTTCACAAGAGAGTGCCTAATGTTAGGAGAGCAGTGCTGAGCCTCAGCCTGTGCCGTGGGGGGCATTCTGGAGAGCAGAGGGGCTGGGTTTCTGGCAGTAACCAAGGATCTGGGCAGGGTACACACCATGGGCACTTTAGAGGGCCATGGCCATCACCAGGAGGCAGCTAATGCTGCATCTGGTCAAAGAATGAGCCAAAATGGAACTGTGGTGGCCTGAAGTGGCCATGTCCCCTATGATGTGAGTGGGTGAAGGGAAGGCCAGCCTGCATTTCCCAAAAAATGTTATATTGTGGTGTCATTAGCAGGCTAGGCAGCAAAGCTTAGGATTAGTCCTTTGAAGTTCCCAGCCCTGTCCCACTCTGCTGTCTTGTGCCTGGGGCTGTTTGAGGCCAAACAGTGTCTCCGTGCTTGCAAGGAGCTGTCATGCTGTCAGGAGCTAGTTAGAACTGACAGATAATGCTTGATTTTACATTATAACCCATTTTTCCCCCCCACACCAACTGTACATGTCTCTTCATGCCCAGGCTGTGTCATTTCCGTTTGTTTCCACTCCTTACATCTCTCTTTGGCTGGGCTCTCTTCCTCCCCGCCTGCAGAGCACACGTGAGCTCTGGGCTGTGCCTGGAGCTGTGCAGACTTGCAGTGCTGTGATTCCAAGCTCGCTCCTCACCGGGCGGGCACAGGGGGAGGGATGGCACAGGCTGGGTTGGGTGGCACCGGGCCAAGCAGGAGGCAAAGCCAGCAGCTTGCCACTGCTCCCATTGTAGGTGTGGTATCCTTAACAGCAAAGGTCTAAGAACAAATGAGTAATCTCCCTTTCAGCCCCAGTAATTTTATCTTTCATAATTTAAAAAAAATAAAAATTAAATCCCTTTGTGCTCCATTGCTGCATCCTGAAGGCCACTGAATGTCTCTTTGCTGAACTAGATAATCTTTAAGGTCCCTTCCAACCCAAACCACTCTAGGATTCAATATAGCCCTATCATCAGTTTGGCTCCAGCTGAATCTAAACCCCCCTGTGCTCACAAGTGTTGTGCATCAGACAGCAGGGGTGTCCTGAGGTGCCATCAGGCACAGGAAGCCCAAGGGGGAGGTTGATGCTCAGTTCAAATCCCCTGAGCCCCAGTGGAGAGCTTTTAAGTATCTGACCACTCTTTCTCACCTGATCTGGAAAAGCAGCAAAGCAACTTGACCAGTGTTAAACACACCAGTAGTTTTGCTTTGATGGGCAAAGCCTGTGACTACCAGAAGTATTCATTTTAAGGTGTCCCAATTTTAAGAAGATAAAAATAAAACTTATTCCATTTAAATAATTTGGCAATTCATTTAAATCTTCCAGGAGTAAAGGCCAAACTGTACAGCTTGTGTTGAAAGACAGAGCTGTAAAAGTGCAAGGATTTTTTTCCTTCAGGGAAAAAACCCCACCATTTTCAGACTGTTATGACAAGTTTTTATGTATTTATCTTTTCCTTCCCCATTGATGTGTTGGAGATAACTAATAAGCTGGTAAGGCTGATTATAATAGATCCAAAAATAAGACTCAGAGAGATTCCCCGCAGCCCATATCCGACAGGTCTTGTCACTTGGATGCATTTGTGAAAAGCTGGTTTGTCTCCCAGATGACAGAAGCTTTGATGAGCTAATCATCTCATTTCCGTGAACTGCGCATCTGTAAAAACAAAAGGGGATGAGACTCGAACAAGTGACTAAGCCCTGCTCTTGTTTGCATTGTTTCTTTGCTATTCTTTGAGTGGAGCTGCCATGGAGCTGCCGTGCCCCATGCCAGCTGACAGGTGATGTGACACGTGCTGTTTGGAGCAGATGACTTCTCTCCGGGGTTCTGCTCACCACAAAGGCCACAAGAGGTTTTTTGCCCACACCCTGGTGGTCTCTGACACCCCAGGAGAACCAGCCTTGGCTCATCTCGTGAATGTGCTGCTCCAGCTTAGGAGGCAGATGGAAAGGGCAACGCTGAGGAGGCGACAGCAATGCAGGGGTTCCTGGGGGTGACAGATGCTCTTCTTCACTTCCTGCACCAGTGGCCAGTGTTCATCCCCACTGCTGGGTCTCCACAAAGGCCACAAGCAGGGAAAGGGACCTCCTTGTGCTTGACATGTGTGGAGCAAATGCTGGCCAGGGGACAGGGGTCAAGGCCCTGCCACAACTTTTCTGCCAGGGCCATCAATTTTGTGAGGTCACCTGCTCCAGGAGGCAGTAGCTCTCTCATCCATGTTAGCTTGGGCAGAAGCTGGATGCTAAACAGGTGGTTTCCTGCCTTTGTTATTGCCAAGCCATCATTTCCCATTATTTTTTCAGTGTTTGTGCTCAGCAGCCAGTGAGGTACAAAGATGAACGACCTCTCTGAGGCTTTCTATACATTTTCTGTGCTTTTTCTTTAAAATGTGGCACCTTTAAGCTGAAGCACCAAGGATTCTGAGTTCCCACAGACTGCAGAGGAACTAGGGGCAGTTCAGTGGCTCAGTCCTGATGCTGAAACTCCTCACATCCATCCTGTGCATCAAACCCTCCAGCCCAGGTATTCATTCTGGAGAGGAGTCCTTCCAAAGAAATTTAGTGTGTGGTAACTAATTTACCTTTGCTGTCCACCTCTAGTTAATTTAGATGCAATTTGCTGTACGTACCTTACCAGTCATGTTTTCCTGGTTTTCCTCTTTAATTTCGTGGTCCTGGGTTTCATGCCCTTGTTTCAGTGTTTTCTGGATTAATTTTATAGCAAAACAAATTTTATCTATGTCAATCCACCAGTATGATTATCTGAATCAGGAAGGGGTTTTATCCTTTAGTTTCTTTTGTGCAATAGAGCTGTGATGAAGGAGGAGCAGATAAAGATCCTTGAGAGAGGAATATGCCCAACTACTGAGGCTGCAAATCCTCAGAAGTTTGTTTCCTTTTTTCAGTTCAAACATGAATTTATGAGAAGGACACATTGTATGTCCCCCACGTCTGCCTGTCCAGAGCCATTTATTTCAAAGCAAGAAGGTTTCTTCTCTCTGAAGTGGAAGTTTAAAAGGAAATTATCAGGTACTTTCTAAACCAGTTTTGCATCTTTGTTGCTGTTTTATCTGTAATAATTTGAAATGCTGAGGGTGGAACTCTTTTTGATGGAATGCCAGCAGAAAAGTAAAGCCCAGCTTTAACCCTTGGGCTCCTCTTGTCACAGCCTTGTACCTCAGGATCGTGTTCTGTGGGCTGTAAAACTTCCTTGCATTTCTCTGGCAGATGTGGGGGGAACTCAGGGTGCTTGTCTTTGCCTGACAGTGGGCACAGAGCTCTGAGGGTGTTTTTGCAGGGCCAGGGTGGTGTGAAGGAAGCTGGCAGAGCTGATGGGGTGCAGCGAGTGGGTCTGTGGCCGTTCCCTCCCTGCTCTGTCTTTGCTGGTGCTTTGGGCTGTGTTCTCCTTTGGTGGGAGTTGCAGAGGAGCAAGAGGAACCCATTCTGTCCTTACTGAGGTGTTTCCAGGCTGAAAATTCAGCACTTATGGATTAGCCAAGGTTCCTGGGGTGGGGTGCTGGTACAGGACTATCCCAGTCCACAAAAATGAGTTGCATGGTGAACAACCAACCTTGGTGAGTCTCCTCCCTCCATGTTCATGGATCAGCCCTGGAACACGGCTCAGTGATGGTTTTTTTTAAGCAAGTGGTTCCTGGTCTTTTTTCTTCTTTCTTTCCTTTTTTTTTTTTTTTTTTTTTTTTCCTTTTTTCTTCTTTTGTCATAGTTAAATGTATCAACATCACAGCATGGCAGCTATACTGTGGGCTAATGCTGCTCCCAAGCAAGAGTTAAAGCATGGCCATTCCCCTTTTCCATTTCCTTACTAACAGCTTCAGACCTCAGCATCTATCAAAATAGATGCTGGAGCCAAAAGCTAACAAAGGTGGAAATGATCTCTGCAGGGCAGGCTACTGTTTCCTGTGATCTGGTCTCAGGCCAAGCAGAAAGAGCTCCAGCTTCAGCCCCTGCTTGTGCTGGAGATGTTTGCAAAGAGCTGCCACTGCACCCAAGGCTGGAGCAGCCCAGGGAACTGTCTGTGCAACATCAAAACAAAACAAAACCAGGAAAGAGCGGATGTCCTACCTAGAAGTGTGGGTTTGGACTGAATATGCATAAAAGGATGTTATGGTTGTGAGTTGTCAGGGTCACCTGTCCCTTGGGAACCAGCTTTACCCTAGAGAGTATGGCAGGGAGATAAAAGTCTGGAGGAAGAAGACTTTGGTGGGGCTACATCTGAGCTGCAGACATGCAGGGAAAGGAGACTACTTCTGGTCCCTGAGGCGTGTGATGGGAGAATGCCAGCCCCTGGAAGCCCATTTAAGGACACTGGAAGCTACTTCCTACTAGTGGAAGTGGGGTTAGAAATTCAAGCTTTGTGCATATAGACTTTTGCACTGAGAAGAGAAGAGCGTTCTCAATGTCCAGAGTACCTGAAGGGCAGGTATATAAGTCACCCATGTCATTGCATCTGCCAAGGGTTTGGTATTGATACAATTTTACTTATGGCTCTTGCCCTAATGCGGTTAAGATCTCCTTGAGTTTGAAAAGTGCTTTGAGATCTTAAGTTGGTCTTTCTAGAAAGACAAAACATTGTTATGTTCACCTTCTTTTTCAAACCTTTTATTATAATTGCTCTCTGTGAGCACCAAATTCATGGAAAAAAAAATTATAAAGCATTAAAAAGTCATTGCTGTCTGTCTCCTTTCCCCCACAGATTGCTGAAGTTTCTCAATTTTGTACTCCGTTTCCATCACTTGGGAGACACATACATCAAGCCAATAGGATCCATAAATATTCTTAATCCTATTTTGCTGGCAATTTTTTTCTTGCTTTAATCTAATGCAAATGGGATCTCAATTCATATGAGAAGCCAGGCTTCTGCCTGGCTGCCTTGGCAGCAATGCCCCCCCAAATGAATCACACTTATTTCATGTTTACACGATCTCTAGACTTTGAAACCCTTCAAAGGCACCCCATAATACACCCTCAGTTTCTCCCAGTTTGCAGGCACTGGAGGAAATACTGGGGGCTGTTCAGAACAACAGCCTCAGGGCAGGGATCGGGGTGTACTGGAGACTCATCTGGCAGTGCCAAAAAAGGAAACGCTGCATTTTGGGAGGGTTTCTCAAGAGCTCCCCAGCACAGTGGGCGTGGGGGGCTGGCAGCGCTGTGCTGGCTGGAGCAAGGGGCATCAGCCAGAGCTCAGCTCCCAGCTCTGAGCAGGGCTCTTGCCTCCCCAAAGGTGTGTTCTGTGCGTGGCAGAACATGTCACCCTCATTAAGCTCCCCAACGTCACACAGATCGGGAGCTGGTGATTTGCTTCTGGGACCACTGCCATGCCTCGGGGTGCCTGACGAGAGGATTATTTTTGTTCTTTACAGAAGACACTGTTTTCCAAATGGATCATAAAAAGAAAAATGTGCTCATAGGTGTTGAAAGAGCAAACACTTTTGCATTTGACTGCACTGTGCTTTTTCTGGTTTCTCTGCTCCTTGGAAGCAAATGGGGGCTTTCACCGGGATTTCAAATTCTGGGTCCTTGTGGGCTGGCTTTGTCCACATAACTGCAGTGAGGACTGTGATTTTGAGGGGAAGGCAATTGAAGCAGTGTACACTGATTCACTAAACAGAGCTTCTCAGGCACCCTCTGCTCCCTCAGCCAAATTTAGCCTTTACATTTTCCTACGTGTTGTTGGTTTTGGTTCGGAGGCGTTCGTGCTCTCACACACCCCCAGGGGGTTTCTAGAGCTCCATTAGGGCAGCAGCTGTGCCTGGTTTGAAGCTCATTTCATCTGTTCTCAGGGAGATGCTGGTGACCCCTCTGCAGTGTTCTGGGGCAGCCTGACATGCCATGTCCTGCCTGTGGTGCTCTCATTACCTGCTGTTTCTTTGCTCTGTGCTACCAGGGACCCTCCTGGACCCATCCATGCCTGTCCTGGAGGTTGCTTCTGGTGCATGTTTTTTTCCATGCCTCTGGCTTTTAGCTTGGGTTTCTCCAAGTCCTTCCCATGAAGTCCTTGGGAGCTCCTTATGCACTGACTTTGGAGGATTGTGGCCCTGGTTTTCTACACCGTAATGTTTGGATCCATTTGGAGATTGGTTTGTTAGCAGCTCCCTATGGCTGGCCTGCTCTCCTACACCAGCAGGCTTCTCCTCAGCCACCAAATGTGCTGGTGTGTCATGAAATCCTTCCCCTGACTCATCCTTCTGATCCTTTTAAACTGCCCACTCCAAAAGCACTGTCACACTGAGGAACTCACCCGGGCGTGAGCTGTGCTGATGCCTTCATCCAAGCCTCTCTGAAGCTTCTGGAAAGGAGACAGTGGAGGCTGGGACACGAGTTTGTGTCTTGTCTGGATGCTGAGGAAAAGTCCCGAATTTGCTGAGCCAAAGAGTCCTTTACCTTCACATGCTGGAAGGCAGGTTCAGCTGGGAGCCTGTCTGGGGAAAGGCTGAGGCTGATGGTCAGACACTGTCCTCTGCTGCTGGTGTTTTGGAGATGGTGATAGCTCCTCTTTCATTCAGTGCTTTCAAAAAGCTCCTTTTTGTGAGGTCAACAAGAACAAATTTTCATGTGCATTTTTCACACAGTGGAGGAGAAGGAGCCAGTGGAACTGCAGCTGGGGATGTCCCTCCCATCACAAGCTGGGTCCTCACCAGGTACTCTGGAGGCCAAGCTGGCACTCAGCGAATGGCCAGAAGGAAATCAACAATATCCCCATCCTCTGCCACTGGATATGCAGGGTTATCAAATATTCCCTGCTATTAAAACCCCACAGAAATGGAAACAGCAGCTTCAGAGAATTTTTTCTCTCCATCATTTCATTTACCAATCATCTGAGCTCTGGTTGCAGGGTCTGCCTCTGGAGCAACCTTCCTAGGTGGGTGGATATTGTCTATTTTTCCCGTGAATTCTTCATGGCACTGTTGATCTCCTGACTTAAATTTTTGGTGCAATTAAAGAAAGCAATATCACCAAATTGTCTGTGCAGGAAAGTGATGATCAGTGACAGCCTGAATGTGTCACATCAGCAACTTCCTATGAGGTATTCACTACCTCCACAGAAGTTACTTGCAGAGAGTTTTAGTTACTCTTTGACTTGCCTAAAGGGGAAAGAGTTGTTCAAAAATTGCAGAGGTCAGTGGGACCTGCAGAGATTTCCTCTTATTTCTGCGTGGTCTTGGGAAGTCCTGCTTTCCCAGCCGGTAAAAAGGAGGATGTTCTTACCTGATGGAGGTGGGAAGTGTGTTGAGATGTGCAGCACGAGTGTGGCAGAGAGGAAGGTGAACAGGCCCAGTGCTCTGCAGTGAACCTAAACCACAGGGGCAGAGATTGAGCAGAGCTGCCACTCCTGGAGAGGGCAGGACACAGCTGAGGTGCTCCTTGCTCCAAAACAAAGTCAAAGGGGAATGCACCAAGCAGGCAGCCATCACTAGGAAACAACACAGAGGTATGTGTCAGGTGGGAGACATAAGTGACAAAGGAGCCTTGCAGAGAAGTGTTATTACTGGTGGCTGTGTTTCTGTGTCTATTTTATTTAGCCTTCAAACAATGTACATTATTTTTTTTTTTCCATTTTAAATACTTTTTGAGCCCAGCTTCAAAGTGACCCCCTGAGGTTATGGTTCAGATAATTCCTGGCAGAGAACAGCTTTTGAGTAAAAGCTGGAGCCCCACAATGAGGCCTCGAAATATAAAGCCATCACTTCATTTTCCCCAGGTACCTGCGTGCCTGGAATTCATCCTCCTTGTACTCCTTTGTCTGAACTCTAGAATGGGTGACAGAGTTATTAATTAAAACTGTGGCATGCACAAGGTTTGGAAAGGGAACAAGAAATGCAAAAAGCAGTGATTTCCTCCTCCTCCTCTCCCTCCCCTGCAACTTATTCTATTCTTGGATTTCCATGTGATATCTTGTCCTGCAAATAAAAAACCCAACCCACCTCCCCCATCCAGACTTCATCCATCCAGGAACACCTTTTGCTTTGAACTGAATCGTTGCTTTACTTCCCAGGTATGAAGGCACCAGTAGAGACCCACTCACCTGTTCCTTGGATCAGGGGTATTGGCACTATGCAAATATAACACAAAAAGACGTGTAGGCAGTAAATCCCTGATCTGGGGATCTGAGGGAAGTTCACAGAAACACCTTTTTCTCTGGGTTCACAGCCTTTTTTGAATCAATGCCTCCATCTAGGTCAGGCTCCTGAAGTGGAAAGATGTAGAGCAGGTTACAGGTAAAATCGAGGACCCACTGTGGTCATCTCCCTGAACAGCTCAGGGTCCATTACCCAGTCTGGCATTCTCCAATGCTCTGCATCCCACAGAAAACCTTTTCTGTAACCTTCTTGCTGCTGCTGCCCCTTGCTAAAGAAAACTACTCTCCTGTACTGGCCTGGGTGCTGCAAGGAAAAGTTCATTGTCAGTAGGGATGTCATTTTAAAAAATTAATGCATTAAAAATGTTTCCTTCCTCTACAATAATGATAATCTTAATTTTTTAGCTTCCTGCAGTGGAACATTTTCTTAATTGAATTGCTAATACATTGAACATCTCTAAAAAGCATGAATGGCAATTTCATCTTTCTGGCTGCATTCTCCTAAGGGACACTCTGTGGGGACTGTTCATGACACAAAGACTTTTTTTCCCTCTCAGGCCAAGGTTTTAACTGCAGCCTTTGCTCACCAGTCAGCATCAGCCCTCGTTCTCAGCGCGGTGGGTCTTTTGTTGGAGGTGAGCTCCTGTGTCTGTCCCAGGGTACAGCTACAGCTCTGCAAGAGCTGCATCCCCCCGGGGCTGCCTCTCCAGCAGGTTCAGCAAATCTTCTCCTGCTCATACGAGCACAAACCCTGCCAAGGACTTGCTTGCACCAGAGGATTTTTGCACCATTCCCTTGCCAGGTGTGTCCTGACACTGGCAGGACTCCTGATGGAGGGCCTGCTCCACCATGCTCTCCCTCCCAAAGTGCATCCAGAGACATCTCTGATTCTTTTAGGTGCTTAGGAGCTTTGCAGAGTTAGTAAAAGTGCCTTTGGTGGTGTTAGAGTTGCCTTGTCTCATTGGAAATAAGATGAATGGAAAGAGAGAGGGGAAAGCAAAGGGAGGATGGGAATGTGCAGAACTCCCCAAGAGATCATGTGCCATGCTGGGTCATTTCCTCTGGCAGAGGTTTTTTCCATGATTACTTTGTAATTGTACCTTGTGCCTGTCATTTTGTGACGATGGATGAAGCATTTTCATTTGAAAAGATATTCCTTAGATCTGGCAGAGAGATGACAAATTTGGGGAGGAGGGGGAAACCAGAAAAAGTACTGGGAATTAATCTCTTCACAGGAGGTCTGAATTCTTCCCTCTCCTCTGAATGTCAGTGTCTATCCCAAGCTCAGCTGCACCACAGATCCAGCAGAACATCTCTCCCTTGGTACCCAGCTTCATTATGGTTCCTGTTATCTCTTCCCTCCCAGGAAAATTGCACTGCCCTGGGACTGCTCACGGGGGAAGGGAGCCCTACAAGAAAACCTCTTGGGCATGGGAGAGTCCTGGTGGAAAGCTGTTTGTGTGCAATGGGAAGATGCCTACCTCAAAATCACTCTGCAATCTTCCCCTGTGATCCATTGTAAGTGTGGCAGCAGGCAGATCAAGCCTGCTGGCTAACAGTTTTTTACCCCTAAAAAATGATTGAGTGCAGCTGTTTAGAAATAAAGCACTGGTTATCTACATTTCACACCAGGTCTATGGGCCTAAGTGTGTGCAAGAACACTTTGAACTCCCAGGGCTCAACACATCTGCCATTAGAATAAGTTGTGCCGGGGACTGACTGGACCATTTCACTCTTCAGTGGTGATTTTGCAGAAAATGCACTGTACTGAAGATGATTTTCCATTTGGAATAGCACAGGAATGTTCTCCTAAAACACTGAACATGCCTGATATTTTTAACTTAAAATGGCTGCTCAAAAGACAAGGAAGAGTGTAGGTAATTAAGCTCCTGATCACTTAAAATTAGAGCATGTGGCTCAGAGAACACAGCCCAAATCAGTGAGAGCACAGCACTTAGCTAAAGACATCTCTAAAAACAGGTCTAGAAAGGTCTAGAGACTTTTCAGCTCCCATCTACAGAACACAACTCTTCCCTTTAGTGGTAATTTTAATATTTTTCTAGAGACTTTGATTGGCTATGTAGAAGAAACAAGAGATAACAAACACCAAATCGTCTCCAGCTTCAGTGTTGTATTTTCCAACTGCCCCCCCTTTTCCCTGGTCACACGTATGGAGTGCAGGACACGTTTTACTCAATGCCAGAGCAGACCAAAAGCTCTCAGTATGTTTTATATTTGTTCAGTAGGTACCTTAAATTAACAAATGTACAGAGAGATGGTGACTGCAGCTCAGCCAGGTCCCTCTGACAGTGGTCTGTAGGAAAAGCTGAGCAACCTGTTATGGGTGTCAGAGGAATAAATCTCTTATCTCAAAGGGCTGATCCATAAAGGATTGATGATTCAAACCCTGCTCTCAGACAGGTCATTTTTGCTACAAAATATAAATGTTTTATCAGCATCAGAACATCCCATGGACTTACTGAGCCTACAGGAAGCCCCAGGTTATCAGCCCAAGCTTCTCACATCAAAGGGAAAGCCCAAAAAGAGTCTCAGTGTCACAGGTTGGGGTCCTGCATTTAAAAAAAAAGGAAAACACATTAAAAAAAAAGTCTACAGCTGATAATTCTCAGAGAGTGATCAAACCCCCTGCAACCAGAGGAAGACAACATGACTCTTAACTCCAATTCCCTGGCTCAGACCCTAAATAGTTGAGGTCAAATTATTAATAGAGAAGGTGAGTGACAGATTCCAGATTCTCAGTCAGGCTACCTCCTGACATTTTCTGTCTGTAAAAATAAGTAGCCTTTCTCTACTTCTAACAAAAATCTCTTCCCTGGCTCTCCTTGACAGTTTCCTCTCCTGTCTCCACCTCCAGAGATGTCTGAACAGTATAATTTCCTTTTATTTTTAGCCATCTTTCATAATTGAAAGTATCTCTGTGTCAAATAGAAAACGTTCCCATGAATTCCTCAGAAGGCACTTAGAGCAAGCAATTGATGAGAATGAAATATTTAATGGGGTTTTATACCTGTGAACTCGGTGACACCAGCACATCTCAGCAACAAAATTTTCATGACATCAGGATGGATGGGCGTGAGGCTTTCATCTCCCCAGCTTCTATGGTGCTTCTCTTCTGGGGTCACCCCTGGATCCTGCCTGAGGGGTCTGTCAGTCAGTGGCAGGTGAGCTTTGGGAAGCAGTGGCTGCTCCTGCCCCCAGAGCTTCCACTTCTTCCTACTGAGGACCCAAAACTGCTGCCTGGGGCAAAGCTGATGTTTCTCACTTATCAGAGCACACAGGGTGACTGCAACGCTCTCCAGAGATCCAGCCACATTCACAGGCAGTTATTCATCTCATCTCTGCTAAGAATCACTTGGAGTCAGATCCAGAGTCCAACCAGCTCCTCTTCTCCTCTTGCAAAGTAGCCAGAGCAGATGCCTCTGGGAAAAGATGACACAGGAGCTCCTTCAGGTCTCCTGCATACATGCTGCCCACACACAAGTTTGCACTCAGGATCTTTCTGAGGCATCATTTTTGCCTTTGTATTTAATAATCTTTGAAGGATTTTTCATCCCTGGATTAGCTCACCTTTTCTCAGGCCTATTCTGTGCTCCCATTTTGATGCTCAGGGAAACAGACCCTGCTCCTGCTCATCCTCAGCAGCTCAGCTGGATTTTGCCTCGACCTGAGGAGCTGCAGCAAGAGCAGTTCAAAGAAAGTGGAGGAGCAGGAACAGCCCCTCCATGGCCCACAGTGAGGCAGGAGTTGATTCAGTTTCATGTAGCTACTAAAACCGACCCTGAGGATCCAAGGTTTTAATTGCATCCACTTCACAAATCAAGCTCTCTCTAATCAAACTCTCTTGTTGTGACTCACCCTAGCCCAGAGCCAACTGCTGTGGAGATAAAGGAGACAAACCTCAGTTCTCTCTGCCCTTTCTCCCTTCCTAACCAGTCAATAATTTCTCTTTCCAATGTGCCCCCTTCTGGGCTGCCTCCCCTCACCCTGCACATGTCACTGCTCTGTCCCCTGCCACCTCCAAGGTGGCTCATGCATCTCACTGCACCCTGGTGGAAAAGGTGCAAGGAACCCTATTTTGTCCTTAAAATTAAGGAGGCCCCTTAATGAGTTCATGGGCATCAGCCTTGGGGGGTCTCCTGTGCTGCCTGTGTCAGCCCCTCATGGTTTCTGTCCCTAAAGCTGTGGAGGAGAGTTTCCAGCACACTGTGTCTGTTTGGGAAGCATAACACCACTGGAATTTATGAATCATAATGAATCACATTGCCAGGTACAGGGAGGATTATCCTTGTGTGATCTAATAACTCCAGGACGTTTAATCACCTTTGGCAGGTTCTGAGCACGTTGCATGACAAGTAACAGAATTGACCTTTTAAGGTGAAACCACAAAAAGGTGTTTCTCTCTCAGGTCTTTCCTTGCCTGGGCTGTTGAGAGCACCCCTGTGAGCAGCAGGGCCTCCTGGCCTGGCGGGAGCAGGAGGGAGTGCTGTCCCTCAAGGGTTCTCACTCTTCTGAGGAATTTCCCACCGGGATTTCTACAGCGATTTCAACACCCAGGAAAGGAACTGAGTCTGGATTTTGCATGGGGCTGTTGTTGCAAGGTGCCATAGACCCTCAGAAGCTCACATGGTCTCCCAAGAAGCCTGGAAAGGTTCTGCCATCCCAGAGGAGACATCTCTGGGCCTGACCTGTGACTGTAACCCAGCCCCACAGTGCGTGTGCAGGTGAATTGTGTGGGGTCAGAGCTGCCAAACCCCCACCATTTGTGCATCCTTCATTCACTCCGACCCCACAACCCAAGGGAAACATTTTTCCCCTGTGAAGAACTGCCTCTGTCAAGAAAATATGAATTATGAGGATAATGAAATGCCCCTTGCCCGTCCGTGGCAGTCCCTTCCTGCTGCCCCCAGCAGCACAGCAGCTGAGGTGAGTGCCACCAACACAACATCCTCAACAGCCTCGTGTGCTAAGCTTAGCTCACCCAACACAGACACATCTGCTGTGTGAGCACAATGGCATTTCATCACTGAGATAAATTTAAAATAATTGCCCGGGTAACATTCACCCTTCTAGGGGTGTTTGTGGGTGAGCAGGGCTTTTCTGGATAACCCCACGCTCTGCCTGGGCACTGGCAGCAACTTTTGCAGACAGCCAAAGCACAACTGCTGCTCTCGAGTGCTTCCCCATGGCCCTTGGAGTGGTTTCAAGAGAAAAGCAAAACAGTGACATTTGAAATGTTGCCTCCCACACAGTGTCTCTCTTCAGCCTCCGTTGCCACTCGCTGTGGGTTCAGAAGACTCTGGTGGATCAGTCTGCCCCCAGAAAACTGTGGGTTTGCTAAAATAGGAGCATTTTTGCAGAAGGCAGTGATTTGGATGAATGTTTTGCCAGCACACATCTCAGGGACTTGCAATTTGTTTCAGCATTCTGTGTTTTTATTTTATTTTGGATTTAGTTGTCTTGTAGGCAATACTACCAAAACAGAATATTTTAATGTTTGTAAATAATTTTGGTGGGAGGGGTGGGGAGAAAACTGTGATTTTCAGATACTTTTTGAAATGCCAAGATTCCCTACCCAGCATTAGTCTAATTTTGCTCTCATCTCACAGTATCAGCTCTGGTTACATAGAAGTTAATGCCACTGGGAAAGGACCTGAATGTCTTTCCCACTAATATGCTTTACTTTCAGGATGGTGAATTATTTAAAATGCTTTCTATGGCCTTGGTCTGTCCCAAGTCACAATCTCATATTTTCTTAATGTCAGTCTCATAATCGATTACTCCTTTTCTGGTAGCAGCTGGCATCTCCTGTCAAGGACCAGGGTGCAGTTGACACCTTCCTGGGTGGTGATGGAGACCAGGGCAGATGGAGGCTGCTGTGATGCACCAGCTCAGCCAAAGCTGGGGATGCCCATGACCTTCACAGCCCAGGGTGAGTTGGAGGAGAGCAATGCCAACAGCTGAGCAGAGAATTACACCAGCCAAGAGAAGCAGAGCCTGGGGTTGGTGGATCCTAGAGACAAAGCATGGGAGAAAACAGGAAAAGCCCTTTCAAGACAATGGGAAGCATTTGAATTTGAAATGCCTTGGTAAATGCTGTTTTCTGGCACCTGGGAAAACTGCTCAGTAGTCTCAGCAGGAAAAAAGAATAAGGAATAGTGTGTCCAGTGGAAATTCCTGCAGCTCTTGGCTCAGCAGAGAGGAATTATTGGAGACTGGAGCCTGCACAGGACACTGGAGCTGACACCTCCACCCTTGCAGGAAGTGGGATCTTGGGTGACCACAAGGGGTGAGCTTGGGATGTCATTAAAATGCAACTCCTGCAGCAGCACAGCACCCAGAACTCCCTGCTGAGCAGTTTCATCATGCTGCAAACTTTAGAGGGAAGGTGCCACCTACTAAATCACCCAAACCACTTCCTGCAGCACCTGTTTTTAACTCACATCTCCTGTCCCAGTAGTGGCTAGACCCATGTGCAAAGTGCTGGATCTGCAGCACACGTTGCCATTGGGATGGATGCAGGAGGAGTAATACACAGGAGTAACGCCTGTGCCCTGTTCCATACTGGAATGCACTTCTCCAGCACCTGGCCAAGCCGAATGACCATTGCTCCTGGACATGGACTGGAAGACAGGCATCATCTCTTGGGCTGGCTGAAGTGTTCAGTGAGGAGGAGGACTATGACCCTCCCTGCTCACTCCTCAGCTTTCTCTTTCTCAAGGGCTTCAGGAAGCTGCAGAGCTTCTGAGATTTTTCTTTTCCCCTTTCTTGAAAGTGTGGCTAAAAATAAAGGGGGTGTTGAAACCAAGCCCAACCCAGAAAGCAGAGTGTGTAGGTGTGATGCAAACCAACACCTGGGGCTGTGAAGCATCCTGGGGGAGCTGGCACCCATCTGGCAGAAATGTTCTCTCTTTCTCCTCACTCTTTCTTTGGCATCTTGTCAAAGAGCACAGAAGATGCTGAACCTTAAGTATTCTTATTTGAAAATGACCTAAACATGTTGTTCTGGTTATGAGGAGAAGAGAACAAGGAGAGGACAACAGTTTTCATTTGCAAAACTATCTGGGACCCCCGAGCTACTGCTATGCTCTCTGGTTTTATTTTCTGGCTGAACATTCCTAGAGGTGGATGGTAGAAAACAGTGATGGCAGATACTGCTTTGAGGTCGTGGACTAGGATATTTCTGAGGTTTTGCCTCTGGCAGGTATAAATGGACCAGCAGACAAAATGCAGTTCACAGGGGTGAGTTCTTGGACAGGGTCCAATAGAAAGGAGCTCCTTCAAGTGTCATAAACCCATGGAACTTCAGCTTAGAACCTGTAAGGGAGGCTGCTGTGTCTCCTTAATTACAGGTTTTCCATGGCTGCACAACATGGACATGCCAGCCCCACAGTGCCCCCTCACTCACACCCTCACAGCAGGTGTGTGGGCAGGCCCTGGGGTGTGATGGGGAATCTCCCCTGAAAATGGGGGATTGACAGGGACTTTGTAGAGTGAGAAAAGTCATAAAACATGTGCACGACACTACCATAGACCCCCAGAGGAGCCACGTCTGCATCCTGCCAGAGCAGAGGGGATTGGGGCAGGGTGGCCATTAATGTGTCAACCCTTAAACAGCCTAAGGACTACAGCTACCATGGATTAAGGGCTATGGTGGACAAACATGGACTTGGTGTCATCTCCAGTGGGATGGAGACTGGCATTTGGTACAAGGGGAATGTGCCCCTCTTGGGTTCAGTAAATTTGCTTGGTTTACCGTGATCTTGGAGCAGCTCTGATCCTCCCTTTGAACAGCCAGGAGAGGCTGTGTGCAGCCATAGGGATGGGAGAATTACCCTGGGACACGAAAAGGACCCGGATTTGGTGGGTAAAGGTAGCACAGTGCATGTACAAGATGAGTGTTATGAGCTGCATTGGTCTGCAACAGCCTGCACAGGGGCACCTCTCAGGCACAGCATCCCAGCAGCAACCTGAGAGACAGTAATTGATCCCTCCTCCCTGCCTTCTTCATCCCCAACACCTTTGGCAGGACTGGAAAATGGTGGGAAAGTGTCCTCCAAGCAAGCCGGGTCAGAGAGCCATGAAGGTGGAAGGAGGGCTGTGATTCTAGGGGCAATTTCTCAGGGAAGGGCTCCCAGGGACAGCCCAGCTGGTGATGTCTGTGGACACCAGGCAGAGAAAAAGCCATGACCCTGCATTAACCTGCCCTCCCCTCATCCACGGCCCTTGCTGATGTAAGTGCAGGGCTGGAAGCAGTCTGTTCCCCACCAGCCCTTTCCTGCTTACCGGGAGCCAGCGGCGAGAGCAGGAGCTGCTCTCACACAGGGACCCTGCAAATCCTGGGATGAACGCCTGGACCGAGAGCTGTTTCCCAGGGGGATCGGGGTGGATTGGATAATTAATCACAGCTTGTCTGGGGGAGGATGAGGAAGTCTGAATAAAGGTGTTAACGGCTCTTAAAGGCTTTCCTGGTTCGCAGAGGGTGCTGCCTCAAACAGATTATCTGGAAATATTATTAGCTGAAGTGGGAAAGGATTTTTTTTCCCTTCCCTAGGCCGTTTCCAGCAACCCTAAATCTGCTTGAGCTGAGGAGACAGGTTTTATTGTGCAGGAGGAGGTGGGGGAGAGGTGTTGGCTGTCAGTGGGTCAGCAATTAATTGGTTTATTCCTTTCTCACGGTTATTTTCTAACCAGCATCGGCTAAAGTCCCAGTGCCCACTTTGTCCCAGCTCAGCAAACAAGAACCACAGGGATTTGCACTGGGGGGACCCCAGGCCACGAGATTGGCTTTGCAGGGGCTGCTGGGAGGTGCCTTGTCCTGCCAAGCCTGTTATCTCGTCTTAGGAGGAGGATGTGATTAGTGTTTGCTGCCATGGGATGTCAGCTGAGGGATGAGAACTCTGTGCCAAGAGGAGGAGCGAGCTGCCACGGGTGTATGGTGAGAGAAAGCAGAGACCTGCCCCTTTTGCTCCAAAGGAAACTTCTCTTCAAATGTGTCTGTGGCCCATTAGTTCAGACAAATGCCCTTGTTCAGCTCTGTGCTACCTTCTCTCTTGGCAGAAGTGACCCTCAGTGAGGGTGGGCTCTCTTCCATCTGTTGCTGTCATCTGGGAAATAATTTCTGATTAATCCAGCTTTACTGAAACGACATTCCTGCTTACCTGTGGCTTTGTTACAATTCTAGAGCCTGTCCAGGTCAGAAACAGAGGGTGCCATCAAAGCAGAAACCTCGTGCCCTGCCAGCTCCAGCTCAGCCCAGCCTTTGCCACCAGCTCTGCTGCAGTGGGTGGTGGGGCTGTGCAGGCACAGCTGTGCCAGGCAGTGGGGCTTGCTGTGAGCACGGTAATTGCTCTGATGGTGCACTTTGAGCTGAGAAATCACCTTTCAGGCCAGAGCAGACATAGAGAAAGAGCACAGTCTGAAGGATTTCAATAGCTGTAGCTTGGCATCATTCTGGCTCAGAGAGAAAAGCAGAAATTTTGAGTCCTAGAAAGGTGATGAAATGAGGACTGTGGAACTGCTGCTGCAGGGCAGTCCCCTCTCTGAGCCCTCCTGGCCTCCACAAGGCCTTCTGGGCAAGTGGGAGGACCCCTCCATGGATAAATTTATTTGAAATCACATTGTCCACAGGGAACATTCCCTGTTGCAGTGCTGCTGCTTCTCTTCCTATTTATTTAATAGAAATTAGGCACTCTGAGCAGAGTCCCATGGGCTGCTTTCTTCATGGTTGCACTGATTTCCAACAACTAAGCTAGCCCCAAAGAAAGCCTAATGACAGCAGCAGATTTCCAGGTCTCTCTTTTTCCTTTACAGAGGACTGTCCCTTTCACACACAAAACACAGCAAGCCCAAATCGGATCCCCATTCTCCACGGGCATCAGCATGCAGGGATGATGAGAGAAACAGAGTGAGTGCCCAGCTCTCCAGAGCTCAACTGCAAAGCCACAGGATTCACCAAAGCCCTTCAAGCCAGCCCATTCCCTTTCTCCTGACTCAGGGCTGGAAATAATGGCAGGTATGGAGAATCCATTACAAAGAACTAAATTACCCTCAGTGCAGCACTGCTAGCTCCAGAAACACTTCTCCAGCTGCTGGGAGACTGCAGCAGCACTCCCTGGAGCAAGCAGACACAGGTGGTGCTGGCATGTGTCTGGAAACAGCCCAACAGTGACAGGAGGCTGAGATTTCTGGTTGTTGGGGCCCTTCCTCTGTGCCATGGGACCTCTCACCAAGCCCTGTGGTTTCCAAACAGCCCAATGTCTGCCCCTGGTGGGCCAGAGGCTCTGGGCTCAGTGATTTGAAGGCAGTGTTGGCAGAGCAGGGAGACAATCTGTTTCCTGAGTTAAAATTGCTTTTTCCTCCCAAATGATCCTTCAGGATTCACAAGGCTGTTAAGAGCAGAGGGGGGTTTGGCTGGCCAGCCTGCAAGGCAGTGGTGGGATGGAGGGGAAGGGAGCAGGCGCTGCCTGGGCAGGCACTAGAGACAGCACATCAACCATGGGCAGGGAATGTTGGCCAAGGGCTCCAGGGAATCCTGAAAACAGCACACATTGTTGAGTAGCTCCTATGGGCTCTTACTGAACCCAAGAGCTGTGTCCACACCCAACAGGGCAAGATTTTTATCCAAGGGCTCCTGGAGAGCGTGGAGCAGGCAGGAGCCAAGAAAGGAACAGGCTCTTTGATGT
Organism: Nicator chloris; assembly: GCA_013400495.1. Classification (NCBI taxonomy): domain Eukaryota; kingdom Metazoa; phylum Chordata; class Aves; order Passeriformes; family Pycnonotidae; genus Nicator; species Nicator chloris. The sequence continues at coordinate 63,579 of WAAE01018557.1, read as the reverse complement.
TGGACTGGTTACTATGTTAAGTTAGCCCAAAAGCAAAGGGCCAGTGTTTCTGGTCTGCAATTCAAGCTCTGAACTAAGCCAAGCTCTTGCATCTTCAGGCATTCCTTTCCTTCTTGTAGGATGTTTCTGGTATCACATTTCTCATGGAAATCAGACATGTGGTCAGGAGGGTGGCACATTGAACCTGACAGTGCTTGATAAGGCAGATTGATGGCCCAGGAGGGGTAACTGGACGAGGGGCTTGTCACTGGCATCTCCAGCCATATTCCCGCTGTGTCCTTTACTGCCTTTGCCTTTGCCTTGCAAAGCAAGTTGGATTGTAGCCACTGGGACTGAATGCATGGAGTTGGTAGCCTTGTGTTGCCCACTGCAGTGCTAGGTGTGCATAATGTCCATGATGGAGAAGAGACCAGCCACTTGTTCTTGCCTTGAAAAGCCTCCTGTTGCCAGGCAAGGACCAAGGCTCACACCCCAGCTTATGTGTCATCAGTAACCTCTCCTGCTGTTAAAATTGCGTTGTCTCTTAATCATAAAAGGTTTCTATTCCCACACTGGAAAATGAATTCAGCACCGTTGGCAGAGCTGGGGGCTGGGAAGTTTTAATTACTGTTTGTACAGTGCTCTGGGGCTCTGGGATGAGTGGTGCTGGAGGCCTGGGAAGGGTTATATTATATATTAGCAGTTACTTGTATTTTATTTTATATGTGAGTTCTTTGGTCTCACGAGCAGCCCTTTCCTGATGGCCCTGCAATGGGGCTTCCTAACACAAGCAGTACAAATCCCCCTCTCCTGTCACAGTTACTGCTGCTGAGCATCACTGCAGAGTGAAAGGGGCCCTAGAAAGTCCAGTGTCCACCTACACCAAAATAAACTCAACCAGAGCGTGCCTGGAAATACCCACCTGCTACACAGGGAAGAAGAGCCCTAAAGCTCTCCTCTCACAAGGCTTTTCCCATTAAAACATCTCTTCCTCAGGCAATTCAGCCACATTCTGCATTACCCTTCCTGCCCCTTCCTTGTTCAGAACAACACCTTCTTAGTTATAATCCATCAAATTCCTCTCCCCTCTACCTGGAAAAAAAAAAATGGGATTTGGGGACAAGGAACAAATACAAAGTCATAAATCTATTTTCATGGGAAAGGAAATCAATCCAGCACCCTGCTGGGAGCCCTGCTTTGCCTAAACCCTGGCAAAATGCAGCCTTAAGAAGTTAAGGCTCTTAGCAGGCGAGCACTACAAGAGCTCCATTAAGCACAGCTCAGGTCTTTGTGGTCAAGTGTTCCTGCTGCACCCGGCGCTCCTCGTGTGCCACAACAGGGCAACTGTGGCTGCAGCACCTCTGCTCAGGGGACAGGCTGCTCAGCAGCCCCTCACAGGCCAAAGCCAGAGCTTTGGAAGATGATTTTGCAGAGGGATGCGAGTGTTTTGATACTGGCAGAGTCCTGGAAAAAGGACACATTAGTTATCAATTAGTGTGTGCTTGTATGTGTTCGGCTGCAGGCACGTGGTGGTGTCTAGGCTTGTGATGCCACCCACATGAAAATCAGTGAGAGAACATGATCAGTTGGACCTAACGTTTTCTAGGGCTTTTTCCCCCCCCACACTAGTGTTTTGGTGGCAAGCTTGGTTTTCTGACAGAGACCTCCAAAATATTCCACTGATTGCTTCAAAGGACAAAACTGGAGTTAAACTTAAAACTTGCCTAAGCTTACCAAATGAAAAATCTTCTCCAAAAGACAAGTTTTCCCTCTCTAGCCATCTGCCACCTGGTGTTTCCTGCTGAAGGGTGGCTCCCGGGTTGGTGGGCAGCCCCTTGCTGCCTGTGCCAGGCACAGTGGGCAGGGCAGGCAGCCCAGGGAAGGCCCCCAGGGTGAGGGCAAAGCCCAAGAGTGACAGCACTGCAGTCACCACCCAGTGGGTGACATGCCAGCACTGACTGCCCGAATCTGGAGCTCACCTCTTTTTCCATTACCTCTAAGCAACAGTGGTGAATGTTTCAGTGGTATTTCCTAAAAATGAAAATGTCAACAGAAAGAGCCATTTAATAACATGACTTTGTGCATCCTTGGGCCCTGAGCAACCAACAAGCTGGGAGGAGAAATGCTGAAATAACCCAGGAGTGTAAAGGTAAATGACCCTAGCTGCCCACGGACCTGCTCTCCCCAGCATCACCTGGGCCAGGAGGGCTGTTTGAGGACTGTTTTCCCTTTCTCCCCAAGCAAATAGCCATTTCTCTCCAAAAGCAGTCCATCTGTCTGTTACTCTGCTTGATAGAAGGGCCTGTATCTGGAAACAAGAAATAAAACCTGTGTGACCCTGCTGAGATTCCTGTAGTGTGGCAGTGCAGGGATTGGTCACTGTTCCATCACTCACAGGGGCTGTCAATTTTCTGTTATGGCTTTCACTGGGAACGGATATAGGCACCCCATGTTAGACAAGGCTTTGCTAAGCAGGAATACATAAACCCAGCTCATAATAGCCTTGAATATCAGGAGTGGCTTTTGATTCGAAACTCAGGAGCTGTCTTGACAACAGCATAGGAGAAAAAAACAGAGAGGAAATACTTTGTGCAGCCTTTTGGGGAATGAGTGGATGAGCAGGAGTGTAAAGATAACAAAATTAGCTCCTTCTAGCAGTTCAGGAAATGTTAAACCCCTGCAATTCAGGTTTTTGGGGAATGACCCTACTTGGCATTCTTGCCTGCCTTCCTCAGGCCCTCATCTGTGCCCATCAAAATCTTTGGCTGGATCCTTTACAGGAGCTGGGGACAGGAGCTTCTCCCCGGCAGCTGAACACAGGTGGTGAATTCACAAGTAATGAAAGCACTGGTATGAGCTGCATTAACCCATCTTCTGTGCCCCATCTAAGTGAGCAGGTCTGATGGTTGTGCATGCTTACAGAGCCCAGCTCAGTAAGGAACAGGGCATCTGAGGACATTAGGAGGACAGTGAAAGCCTTGTCATACAGCCTAAAGTCTCACAGCAAGTGTCTATTAATAAGCCGTGCCCACGCTTCCTCCAGGTATTTACAGTGCCCTTTCTCCCTGTTAGCTTTGAAAACCACAGCTCTGTTCCACAGAGCAAGTCTTTTTCTTTTAGTGATGCATTTGGTGCCACAAGTGCATTGAATGGGGCTGTGTGCTGGTAAAAACCTAGCTCATTTTGGGAAGTGAGCAGGATTTCCCTTTAAAAATTATCTCTGTCTCCGGATGAACAGTTCCAGCCTGTCCTCTGGGAGCCTCTGCTGTGGAGTCAGTGGCCGGCTGGCTTTAATGCTGGCTGAAAAAGGGAGCCACCAAGCCCACAAAATAGAGTGGTGACAGCATCAGTCCAGCCAGCAAGGTCACCTCCCCCTGGGCAGGTTATCCCAGGGAAACAGGGACAGGTGGGGATTCCCAGGTGCTTGGAAAGGGATCTTTGGAGGCTTGCTTGTGTATTGGGACCCCCAAAAATCATGAAGGGTGGCTGGTTTCTTACCCTTGCCCAGGGAAGAACTCCTTGTGCCACACTGATTCTTGGGCAAATTAGGCAAAACTGGCATAACTGCAAAGTGGGGCCAGCTGACAACTGGGGTAGGCCTGGCCTGTGAGTCAGGTTGGGCTGGAAAGGCAAGGAAAGAAGCATTTGCAGCCCAGGGAAATAATGGGGAAATGAAATGGAAATTGGGACTTCTGAGTACCTCTACCATTCCCCACAGAGATCTCTGGGTTGTAGAGAGCAGTTCCCAAAATCCAGTGCTGTTATCACTCAGTTGTACCCTCTGAGAAATGTCTTTTTGCTGTCAGATGTGCAGTTGCTGCTGATTTCCTTCTCTTCAGCTAGAGTTGCAGGCAAAGGACAGAATCACTGGTAATGAGCTATTTATGGAGAAACTGATCTTGATTTGCATCACTAATACCAAGCAAGATGGTGCCATGACATTCTCACCGTGGTTAAGGACGGGACTCAGAGAAGGTTGGGAGCCTCAAGGTCCTGTGAGTGTTAGCAGCATGTTTCAGCATTGCTGGGTTGCAGGAGAAGAACCCAATTTGCCTCACTGGAAAAACAGCCCTGCACAAACCACAAGAACCCACCTTTCTGGTCCGGCTCTCGGATTTTGTCAGGATTTTTTGCATACTCCTTCACAATTAAAATTCCCACTGAGCTGTCTTGCACTTTGCAAGGCCGATTGGGATTGCGATGGTGCAGGTAAGCTGGCAAGTGGGATTGCCCTGGAGCATCAAACTGTATTCAATTAGCCCCCTGTGCCTACAGGAACATGGTGCTGGCAGCTCATCACCCCTCCTGGTAAATTAGATATCACACGGGGGCTTAGTCACACTGGAGAAGTACAAGGCTCACAACTTGCTGAGACAAATTTCTCCCACCTTTAATTAGCCGTGAGATGCTGAAGTGCCTGAAGCTCTCTCTCTGCCCATGTTTACACTCGGTGAATCAATACAGTTTGGACTGAGGCCTCCAAATATTTGCAGTTAGCAAACATTGCTGTGTTTTGCCTTTCCAGCTCTCTGCAATTAGCTGGAAGACAATGGTTTGTAACTCCAGTCTTTTCAAAAACAAAAGGGTGGATGCTCAGGTCCCAGGACTTCAGCAGGAGAACCAGTGCTGCTCATCCAGCACCTCTGCTGTGTGCTGGCCCTGAAAAGAAATGAGAGGAGGAGAGGTTTCTGGCACCCCGAGGATTGAGCAAGGACCACTTAGCAGGAGCTGCTAATACAAGTGAAGGATCCCTTAACATTTGAGACTTGATCCTGTCTTTGCTGTGTGGTTTTTTTTCCATTTGAGGACACTCTCTCCTTTCCACATCTCCTCCCCTCCCCTCATATTTCTCTTACTTGACATGATGACAGCCAGGTAACTGAGGTGCCATTCTGATTGGTGGCATGAAGGTTCCCATCCAGCTAGCTCACACTTGCAAGTGCTGGACTTTTCCCTTCTCATTTGACACCAAATGCACTGAAAACCTTAAAAATAATCTGCTTTTTAACCATGGTCATGCTAAACAGCTTTTAGGATGCAGTGATGCAAAAGATGCAGTGATGCAAAGAGCACTACTGACAGTTGTTAAATAATTGTGTTTAATTTGCAGTAACAAAGCACGTGAAATCCATGTCACATAAACTCTGCTAAGGGTAAGTGTTGCTTTTCTAGAAAAATGCACAAGGTTAATTTAAAGATTGCGGGTCTGCTGACCCTCCAGACTGTTGTACAACCATTGTTATGTGTAAAAACGGATGTGAGAGGCAGCCCAGGTGGGTTTACGTGTTGGTGCTGGCAGCAGAGAGCTGCAGTTGCTCAGTGGGAATGGATGGGTTTGAACACGCCTGGCACAAAGGCACACGATTAAAATCCTCCAGCTCATAAGGACTCATCCCTGTTCCAGGGCTCTGTCTGAACCTGCCATCAGTGAGCTGTGCCAGATAAGGCTGGGACGCTCACCCTCGTGTCAGCTGGTAGTGACTGTGGCACTGAGTGCCACCAGTGGCCGTGGCATGGCCACAGAGCCCCGGCCGGTGGCAGCCTTGCCTTGGCACTGGGGAAGCAGCTCCAGCACAGCAAGGGGACAGCTTAGCTCTCTAGCAAGGGAAGGGAAGAACCTGTTTGGCTCTGATAAATGATGCTGTTGTCCTCAAGCTGAAATGGAGCTTGAGCTTTTACTTTATTTCTTCCACCCAGGCTCAGAAAATGTGAGCCTTGGTTGCTGGGATGTTTTCCTTTGCCAGGCCTCTGCACAGCTCAGTTTTAGCAAAAAGTAAGCCCAGCCTCTGAGACATCTGTGTATTTAAGCCAACACAAGTGACATGGAAAGCACTCCCATTGTACAGCCTCGTGGTTTTCTGCCTGGGTTGTAGCAGTGTGAGGGAAAAGAGGGGCAGGAATAAGAAGGTGACCCTGCTGTCAGGAAAGCAGAGGCCTGACCCTGCTAATGTGGTTCATTGGGGTGATTTGCTTATTTGGACCCTCCATCCAGCACTAGGTCCAGCATCTTTGTTGGGAGGTGCTGCCCAGCCCATCGTGCCCAGCCAGGTGCTGCTGTGATGGTGGAGCTTCACCATTCACCTTGTGTTGCGCCTTGGAAAGGCATTTGCTGTGTGTGCTGTTGGTTGTGATACTTGGGAACTGAGAGTGTTTTCTCTTCTCCAATTACCAGAGTGGCTGAAAGGCACAAGTTCTGTAGTATGTGGTGTTTTATCTTCCATCTGTCTCTGGGCTGGAAGAAGCCAAAACGGATTGCATTTACCCCTTCTCCCAGCGTGGGTTAGGAGAAGCAAAACAATAAATCAGGAGACATTTCAGCACTTACCTCTTGTCTTCACAGAAATCACTATACATTACAAGTGCCTTTGCATATTTTATAGCACTTTAAAAAGCCAGTGTAGCTAATCTAGAAGTTGGCTTGTTCAGAGAAACATAAGACATGTGCAGCCATAAAAATCCCTCATTTGATGTCAAGCTATTGCATTTTCAAGTGTCTGAAAGGCAATCACAATTATGCATCCAAAGAGTTTGCCTTGACTCACCCCAGCTCCTCCTGGTTGGTAAGAACAAAAAGATCAGCACAGCTTCTTCAAAAGTTGAGTTGTTGCTGCATGGGACAGATGTTTTGGTAACAAAGGCAGCCTCTATCCAAGGGCTCACCTTTAGAAGATGGGCAGTGTGTTTTTGTGCAGTTGGGAAAGGAAAGGTAGTCTGGCTGAAAATGGCAGAAATAAGCCAGGTAATGCCAACAAGTTGGAGGACTAGTGATCCTGGAGCAGCTGGCATCCTTCTCACATGGAAAGATGCCTCATGGGGGTTTGGGGTTGCAAAGTGCTGTCTCGCCTCTGAGAGATGGTGAGGGGTTGGATATTTGTAAGTTTTCTCTCCCCTGGTTCTTGCTACTACAAAATCTGTGGGAATTTATCATTTTTGGAAAGGCTGCTTCTCTCTGCCTAGATTGATCAAGAGGTTTAGCAGTTACTGGTGGCATCTATAAGATCTGTATGTGCATGCACAGATAGGGTGGCCACATAAACCCTCATTCCATGGAAAACCAGACAGAAAACTGGCCTTTCCAAGTGCTTGACTCAACTTTCACTCTAAAGACTGTTCCCAGGTCTCCTTTTTATTGTCATTGGATATTTGCTGTGTTTGCTGGAGGGAAGTGGAGGGAGGACAAGTGTTGGGGTTAATAGTAGGGAATGCTTGTTGTTTCCAAAAGTCTTGCCTGATCCAGGTGATGACCAGTTCATCTTCCTCCCTCTTCTGCTGCAAAGAGCAGCTTGGCCAGGCCTAATCACATTACCAACTTCAAAAATTGTTCCATCCATGGAAGGAAAGCCGTCTTCAAAGGGGGAAGGGGGTCGGGTGTGCCGGGTGTGTGGGTCCAGGCAGGGGGACAGCTGAGGGCTGGCCCACGTGGCAGTGGCAGCCTGTTCAGCTGGAGCAGAGGACAGCAGTGAGCTGGCAGTAGCAGTTGGTGTATTTCCTGCCTGTAACCTACTTAAGGGGAAAGCTGAAATCTGTTGCAGGAACAAGCAGCCAGGAGCATTGGATGCTGCTGGAAGGAGGAGTATGATTCAGCCACCTGAAGGCATCTCCCTGTAGGAGAATTACCTTCCCTATAAAGCAGCAGGCATTGCTCTTAAGTGTTATCAAGCTTAAATCGGTTCCCTAGGTGACATCCTGGTAAGTGGATTTCCCAATTAAGCACATCCCGATTAAGTGGGATGTACTGTAATTACAGAGTGCTCAGCACTAGGAGCAAATCAGATCTGTTTGCAGCAGAAGGGCCAGATTGAAGCTCTTCCCCAGTCTGCAGTGGGCTGTACCCAGGCATATCTGTAAGTATGGATGTGGGCAGGCAGGAGATGGGATTCTGCAGCCACCCCCACCATGCCAGTCAGCAGAGTGTTCCCTGCTGGAGGAAGAGGCTGGAGGAAGCCCTGGTGCCACATCTTTAAACACTCTGATAATGGGAGCATCCTCCTCTTGAGGTGGCACTCGTGACTCCTGCTAGTCCACAATCTGCTGGATGAAGCCTTTGCTCCTGCCAGAGAAAACACACATTAGCAGAGATGGCTGCCCCCACCAGGCAGACAGCACAGCCCTTCAGAGCCAAATTCCCTCTGCACAACCCAGGTTTTTCTCTCATGGCTCCCTGCCCATCCTTCTGACTTCCTCTTCAAAGATGTCCCACTCCCAGCATGAGGCCTCATGGTCCTGGAGTCAGACTGGGGCTACATAAGGCCACTCCTCTAAAGCCTTGTGGTTCCCAGCTACCGCTGGGACATCATGGGGGAGAGGAAGAAGATGCTCCTTTGTTCGTTGTTTGTTTGTTTGTTGTCTATTAGTGCAAGGAAGAAGAACAGAGCATTTACTGCCTTGGACAACATTTTAAGCTGGATGGGGATATGAAATCTAACTGGAGACCTTCTGGCAATTAACTGGTTAAGGCAACACTTAAACACAGGATGGAGATGGGCCATCAGGTGTAGATGAGGTACAATCGGGGTTAGAATCTGTGTCAGGAGGGGTGTGAGGAGCACGACCACTTTGGAACTGGAGCAGAACTCTAGATCTTGAACATGGACCCTCACCCTCAGACCATGCCATTTTCCAGTGTAGAGCCTGTTTTAGCACTCTCAAGGTTTACCCAGCTGCCTCAGGATCCTTAGTTCCCACTTGGCCAGGAGGTGATGCAGGTGATGCAGCACGCTTTCCCTCGGGGCTTCCAGTCCCCTGGGTCATGCACAACTTTGGTGGCCATGACTCTTCCAGGGGTCCTGTGCCTGCAGGCAAGATGGTCCAAAAGGTCTCACACCTACCACAGTGTTCTTCACTGGGCCTACAGGCTGGGAGCAGGAGCTTGTCCACTTCCCAGAGGTGAAACCTTAGATTTTTGAGTGACACCTTAGATTTTTGCGTGACACCTTTCATTTTTGGGTGACACCTTACATGACTGCGGACAGAACATTACAGTAGGAGAGCAGGGGAAGCTGAGGAGCTGCTCCTACCTTTGAGGATGTTATCCACATGGACTTGAATTGGCTCTGTCCCACATGGACGTGGATGGATTCACGCTCCTTCTGGCTGGGCTAACCCCACACTGCCACAGCACCTCGAACCCCTTGGTGATGCCTCCTTGCCTGCCCCTGTGCCTGTTCCTCTCTCCCCCAGCAGCTTCCCTGCTCCCACCAGCCAGGCTGCAGCATCTCCACGATGCCCATATCCAATCCACGGGAGATGTGCAGCACTCTGTGAGTGCAGTGTGTGCGCTGCTGTTCCAGCCCCAGACCCTTGCTTTGCTGCTCCTTCCAAACTGCTGGTTTTGCAGTGCCACCCACTGGTAGAGGCTCTCCAGAAATCCTCCTCTGCAGCATTTCTCTGCCACAGGTGATGCTCCCAAGATGAAATATTAGAAGGATAGCTCTAGAGGGTGTAATTCACAGCGTATGTCCCACAAGTGCTGGTCCTGGACATCTGGAAATTTCCTGTGTATCTCAGTGTATGCTGAGCCCAAGCTGCAAGGTCGCTCTATCGACAGAGTCCCACGTCTCAGCCCAGGCTGTGTTTATGTTTAAGGCAACTGATCCTGTCTCACCCCAAAGGGCCGTCCAGCCCCGAGTCCTGCCTGCAGCATGGTGGGGCAGGCAGGGGCAAGGGGGTTTCCCTCTCTGCTTGCTGGGTCTGCCAGATTGGTTTATGGAGGTTCTGCATTCCTGTTTCCCTGTGCAGGATAAAACACAAACCCCTGGCTGATACCAAAACCCATGCTGTGCAGGAGGGAACATGCATTCCAGTTGGGAGTGTGCTCCCAGAGATGCAGGCTTGGGGACTCCTGGGAGAGGATGCTTTGGGGCCACTTCATTTAACAATTGCCAGGTCTCCCCAAATTTTCCTTGCCCCTCTCTGACCCCGTGTACAGTCTTGTCTACATCCCCGCTCAATAAACAGGAGGAGAGGCAGCAAAGGGACAGAGCAGTGCAGTTCTCAGGGTTTGAATGTGCAGGGGCTGCTGCCAGCCTGATACCCCATGGGGCAGCCAGAACCCGCCACTGCCCAGATGTGATTGCCGTGTCCGTGCAGCAGCAGCGCACATGGATTGTCAGGAACTTTCTCCCCAGCCTCCCAACAGGCAGGGAGTGCTCCTGTTAAATAAAGCCTGACAAATGGCATCCTGGGGGCGTCAAGTCCTGGAGCAGTGTCTTCCAAAACGTATGAAAAGGCCCTGGAGGGGAGCCTGGCACAGCCTCCCAGATGACAGTAATTAAAGGGTTTTGCACTCAGGCACCGGGAGCTGCTCCTCTTGCAAATCGGCCTTGATTGAAGAGGAAGAGAATGATTAGGCTGAAGGGGAGTGATGGGGGTGGCAGGCAAAGAAAACACGGAGGTAACTCTCAATTTGTCTTCTGATTTTTTTCCCTCTTCCTCTCTCCCAAATAGTGTCTGTGTGGGTGGAGGGAGCAGTGCTCCAGCTCCACACAGCCGGGGCTGGCTCTGCCTGAGTGCTCTGAGGAGGTTAAGCTGAAAAGGAGCAGCTCTGCTCTGGTCCTGCCCACACAGCCTCGGAACATCACCCGGTGTTTCCTGCAGCTGGCCCTGTTCGGGAAAGGTCTCCTGGCTGAATGGCACCAGGGTCACCCATCCTTTTGCAGAGCTGGCAAAGCAGTTAACCCCTGGCCTGGATTATGTTATATCCATTGCTCTCAGTAAGAGCCATACCACTATACCCCCTGTAAAGCTGAGGGGTTACAGGTCTTTCCCCTATTTTAATTATAGAGAGGATATTGATAGCTTGTTTAATCCGGGCTTTGCCATGATATGTATGTTAGACCCTTGGTTTTTATTAAGTTATCTGAATATATTTAGGTTCAGTGCTAAGCCCTGCATCAGCATGAACAGTTCCTGAAGGGTAGGTGATGGCATTACAGAAATGTGCTCCCTTCTCTTCCTTAAAGCTGTGCTCCTTCTTGGACCCACGGTCATCAAAGATGTCCCAGCTCTGGCTGGGGTCCTCTGTGGAGCAGTTTGTGTTGCAGTACTTGGAGAAATTACTGTGCTGTGAACATGGATACTCCAAAGCCAACCAGATGCTTCACCATGCAAGGCCAAGGAACTGGTCCAGAATTCAACCAAGAGACTTTGACCTCCGAGCCCAGGCCATTAGCAGTCAGGTAAAGCAATGGAGCTCAGGTTGTGGCAGGACAGCACATCTCTTTTGTCCATCTGTGAAGGGAAGGTAAACAAAGGGTAGATTGAATGCAACTGTAAAAGCTCCAGCAGTGAGTTTTTGAGCAGTCAGCCTTGCTCAAGGAAGCTGCTGGCCCAGTCTGCAAATGAGTCCTCTCATTTGGGTCCAGTCCTGCAACTGCCAAGCCCAGTGGGCAGACTCCTTGTGGGAAGATGGGAAAGCAGGCCCATGGCTCTGCATTTAGTGCTTGGTTAATATTTGGGTGAGCTAAGTGGTGAGCTAAGTTGAGTGCAGCAATTGTATTTGTTATGCAGCAATAACTCTGCAGGGTTACCATGATATTCAACCCAACTTATATGAGATGCAGGCTGATGCAGAGGCAGGGCAGCAAACCTTTGGCAGGAAAACACCCTGTTGTGTTGGGGCAAACCTTGAATCACAAAGGTGATGTGACTGAAGAAGGGACAGACAAAGGCACTTTATCTGCTGGTTCAGGTGAGGAGTGATGACCAACTGCCCCTGTGTGCTCTACCACAGCCCATTCCCAGTCCCTGTAGCAGCACTCAGCCACCCTCAATCCTCCCTGGCCTTTCAGAGGGGAAGCTGCTTGCTGGAGGGAGCAGGACAAGTGAAAGAGGCAAACCCAAGCCAGCTGCTGCAGCCCCTTTGGCAGCGGAGGCAGTTCCTGTGTGAGCAGGGCTCGTGGCACGGGTTCACTCAGCACAGCAGTGCTGTGTACCCAGACCCCCACGCACAGCAGGCTTTGTGCTCTTCAGGTCCACTCCAAAAACTACTCAAAGCCCACAGATGATCCCTGAGCTCTGCATCTGGCCTCAAATACTCTACTAAACACCTGTAAAACAGCTCCTGTGGCCACACTTGGAAATGTCCCAGCTGTGAGCAGCAGTGAATTGCCACAGGAGCACCTAGGTGATGTTGGGAGGTGACAACACCCCAGTTCCATGCAGCCAAGAGGGGTCACACTGGCCTTGAGGGGGGATCAGTGGCACCACGTTTGAGTGGGGCTGGATGCTGCTCTGGGTAGGGTGTGCTGCTTGTGGTGGTCACAGCAGGTTGCTGCAGGATCACATTACAGACTAGTCTTCCTTCAGAAGGTGGAGAAGAAGAGAGCACACTGTCTCCTCTAAACCACAAGTAAAGCTGCATTCTCTTTCCTCCCCCAAAGCATCTGGGTTTAGTACCTACCCTTCTTTGCATTACCAAGGGAGCAACAGCATCTTGCAGCTCCTTCCCATCATCCCCATTCAAACCATCGTGGATCCCAGTTTCAGTCAGGCTCGCCAGTGGGTTCAGCTGATTGTGTCCCAAAACAGTGCAATAAAACCTTCAGAGAACAGTTTTTTCATTTCCACAAGCTCCGCCACAGCTGCCTGCAAGCCCTGTGCAGTGCGTGGCTGCAAGAGGTTCCCTGGGGCTCACAGGGTTGGGCTGCAGAGGGTGGAAAGAGGGGTCTTTAAACCCCCCAGTGCAAAAGGCACCTTTGTGGCCCTGCCGCTCCTCTCTGCAGGTTATGCACTAGTGTGACTCGACAGCAGATGACAGAGGTTAGGACAAGGCCTGGGGTGGCTGGGATGCTGTTGCCATGGAAATCACCCAGTGTCTGGAATAGCAGGAACAAGAGCAACTCAAAAAGTAATGGATCTGTCACATCGATTAAGGGGGGGTTGGAGGGATTTTTTGGGGGGAAAACCTTGTGCTTCAAGTAATATGAATCCATATGGCACATCTCCCTATTTGCCTTTCCCTGAGGGGCTCTGTCAACAGAAAATAATCTAATTTGTTTTGACCGGGGGTTTCTCCAGGGAGCACCGAGAGGGTGCCTGCCCATCACTGTGCTGCACAGCTCTGCCATCCTGGGATGAAAGGCACCAAGTCAATGCAATATTCATTCACCTCCTCTTCCTTCCTTCATTCATGTCTTCTTCCATTCATCTGCTTCATTCACATTTCCCCGGCACTTTAATGAGCAGTGCTTAGCCCCTGCAGCCTGCAGAGCCTTCCCCTGTTGCTCTGTGCTGCAGATGGCTGGCTGCAGGCTTAGTGATGCTGCAGGGCACAGCTCAGGGTGGCTGGACTGGGGCTGTGTCGTGCCCAGCTGGCACCTGGATCTCTAAACCCCCCACAATACCCCCTGGGTTTTGCTGTTCCATCTTTCCCACCTTGGTGATTTCTCTTTGGTGTGATTTCCATGTCACCCACCTCCTGTCCTCTCTGTGGGAGCTATTGTGGCACTGACACCCCTGCCCGTGGCAGCCCTCCGGGGGCAGGGGGTGGCTTGGGGGCAGATGGCATGGCTGGGGAAGCAGGAGGGAGCCAAGCATGGGCATCACTGGAGAGCTGGTGCCAAGCACTTGGTGCAGGGCCAGAGCCACAAGCACAAACGTCCTCGGGGCTGAGTCACTGCCCACCTGCTCCCACCACGCTGCTGCCTTTGTGGCACTTGAGGAGCATGGGGTAACTTCTTTTTTTCTTTGCCCCATGTCCTGCTCTCACAGACCAACTCATCAGAGGCAGGTGGGGAATAGCCCCTGCGTGAGCTCCGGGGTTGGGCCAGGGCAGCAGAGCTGTGGGCCAGCAGATACAGGGCAAGCAGCCAGAGCCCTGATGTGAGCAGCTTGGGCAACAAGAGCTCACAGCCATGTGCAGGAGCAGAAGCAGGAATAGGAGGCACCTGCACCAGGCACAGGCAAGCTCCTGGTTTTAGGAATTTTCCTCAAATAAAAATGGCTCAACCCTCCTGTTGCCCAGCCTTGAGCACTCACAGGGTGTGGATGGGGGGAAAAAGCACTTCTTTACCTCAATGCCCTTTTTTAACCACCCCAGAACAAGTTTGCATTTTCCCCCCACTGATATGCAAACATTTCTCTTGAAGAAAAGAAAAGAAAAGAAAATGCCTGGATACCAGCTGGGTAGAAATCGAAGAAAGATTAAAAGAAGAAAACCAATTTTCCTATTCATGATCTCAGCAGTGAAGAACAAGCCCTTCCTTCCTCCCCCAGCCCCAACCCCCTCCTGCTGTGAGTGCGGGTGAGCTGTGCTCCATGGCTCTCCAAAGAGCCAAGTGCATTTCTGAAATGAAGGAAGCAAACAGAAAACATCCGCTCTCTGTATAATAGAGAAAGCTTTCTCTTTTGTTCCCTGCTTTTATCAAGTATCTGCTGCCATTATTGTTACTCACTGGGTTATTACCTCCGAGTGGCTACTTCCACCAGCACAAGCTGGTTCATTGTCTGCTCGGAGCAATTATGGATTGGGATAATTCCTGCCATGCTGTTTCATTGTGGAAGGATCCGCTGTGTTCCGTGGCCAAGGTAACTTGAGGTGATCTGTGCTGCTGAGTTACCCATCAAGTTAATTAGGAGTGGGTGGCTGGTGCCTCACTGTATGCTGGGACAGCAGGAGCAGCAGCGGCTGAACCCAGGCATCTTCTCAGTATTCAAAGGAAAGTTTGTTCAGTGGAGCAGACACCAAGTGAGGTTTTTCCTAGGACTAATTCATCTTTATTTACTGGTTGACAAAATGTTGGCCAATACATCCTCTCTCCAAGGGTGTGGGACCCCATTGCTCGGTGTGTGTGTAGAGCACAGGAGAGTCCCTGCAGGAGGACTTGCAGTCTGGTGGAAGACACTCACTGTCTGGCTCATTGCTCATCTAGGAGGCCATTTATTTCCTTGTCCTGTACAGCAAAGACAACAGAAGGAAACTGTTTCTTGGTCTGGGCAGGATTCCCCTTTAGGAATGGCCTCACCTGGCTGGTGGAGAGGCGAAATGAAATGAAAATGCTTCTCTGAAGTCTGCAATCAAGACCTTGTCCCGGGCCTGGTGCATCTGTGCCGAGCCCCAGTGCTGTCGTGCTGCCTCTTTGAACAGGGGGGAGTTTCACCCCAGGCAGGAACACCTGGATTCATGGCAGAGGGCTCAGCCTGCAGGTTGCAAAAGTACCTGGTTATTTTCATTCCTTTGATACTTGATCTACTATCAAAACAACTTACTTCTTTCTCTTTTACTTCCTAGGAATCCCAACAAACTTGCCACGGGCAAGAACCTTTATTGGTGCGGCATTGCCAAATCCCCCGAGCTGTCCATGCACAAAGGGGTGGGGTCGTCCCTCGTGCAGCCCCCACAGCTGCAGCAGGCCTTGGCACAGAGTTTCTGCTGAAGATGTGACGGTTTGGTCCTGCAGGAGCAGCTGCATGAGTTTTGCAATGCAGATGCTCAGGTTAGTAACAATGTGTTTATACATTCACTTTGTAATAAATAAACACAAAAGTGTGACACTTTTAAGCCCTTGCTAAGGCAGTGACAAATGTGTTTTCCCACAGTTAGTAACCTGTGGATTAGGAAGCCATGGGTTTTATTTATTTTTAATAGCACACCATGAGGACAGATTAGTATGAAACTATAATGCCATCATATGGTCTCCAGATCCTCTGTGCCAAGACCCCATCCAGGTTCAGCACCAGCAGCAATGAGCTTTTCTAAGGAGGCCTGATGATAAGAAGTGCTTTTTCTTGCTGGCTTAGAAACTCTAACAAACAGGGTTGAATTTCTAGAGTTGTATGTGTGCAGAGAATATCTTGAAATGACATTGTTCACTTATTGACTCCACTTTTAAGCTTGGACGTCAGAAATCCCTTGTTGTCTGGCCTGCACCTGACACAGAGCAGTCCTGCTGGACCCTCTGACCAGAGCTCTCTTGGGTTTGATGCTCAGCTCACACCCTGGGCCAGGTCAACGCTTGGTCATTTCCCAGTATTTTCTTGAGCAGAGCATGGCTTCATGCTTGCTTTTCTGTTCAGTCCTGGCCCATCTGAGTTCTCAGGTATCCCTTCTGCAAGAAATTGATGGTTCAAACTGATCAGACCGGACACAAAGATTTCACTCCTTTCCTGCCACAGGTTGGACCCTGGGAAATGTCATTTGAGAGTCAGGACACCGTAGAAAGCCACCTCCCTCCTGCTCCTCTGCTCTGCCTCTGGTTCAGTAGTCCCTAAGGGTCTGAAATCTGTCCTGCAGTTTCAACACAATCTTCCTGGTGTTCTCCCTAATTGGTCTGAATTCCCAGAGCCAAGGGGACATGGTGTGTGGCCCTCAGCATTTGAAGCTCTGGAGGGCAGCTCTGCCTTGCCTTGTGAGGGGCAGACAGCAGGCAGGACTGTGGCTCTGCTGCTGTTCTTGCTGCCTCCTTTCCCCATCAGCCACGTGAGACAAGTTCCCCTTTCCTGCTCAAAAAACTGCCCGGATCAAGGTTTCACAGCTACTCTGACCATTCCAGAGTGCACCAAGGTAGGACTGATTTCCCCACAGGTAACACAGTGGATCATGAGATTCCAGGATGACTTGGGAGACACGTGGAAGCCAACATCCACCTGCCAGCTGTGGATAGGCTCTGTCTGCTTCGAGGCAGTAACATCTCAGGTCTACAGCAGCACCCAGCAGTGGCATCTTGGCAGGGAACTTGAGACCTCCAGCAGATGGAAGATAGTGGAAGTCTCCAGAGACTTTTCCCGCATAAGGTTGTTATCTTACATCTCTTTGCCCCCGTGTTTTTGGCTCTTGGCCTGCCCACTCAGCTTCTTTGCCTTGCCCCCAGCTCCTGAAGCAGCCCCAGGGCTGGGCACACTGCCTGCAGGTACCTCCTGAGTGCCCATCTCTATTCATGGAAATAATCCCATCAGGATCTGATGGCATTTATAAATATTTGCATTCTGTGGGGAAATACCCTGTTTAAACATAGGTTGATATTAATTCCATCTTCTTTGCATTCCCCCACATCCTTGAGCTCCGTTCACCAGCCCTGGCCCCTGAGACAGCTCTGCTGAAAGCAAATATGTCAGTCTGCACTGCACAGGGAATATTTTAAGGCTCTGAAAACAAAGTTTCTTATAGCAAAGCTGCCAAAAGTGTAACCACTGCCACGCTAAAATATCCTCTGCCTCCTACATTTGTAACATGGGAGTCTTTTATATCCTCTTTACTATTGCTGAACCATACATTTGTATTGGCAGCAGATGTATATAGATTGGGACCTATTTCAGTGTCATGCAAAAGAGCTCTTAGGTTAAAAGATACATTACAGCTTACTGGAAAGCTTGAAATTAACTGTGTGATGATGCCACAC
Organism: Nicator chloris; assembly: GCA_013400495.1. Classification (NCBI taxonomy): domain Eukaryota; kingdom Metazoa; phylum Chordata; class Aves; order Passeriformes; family Pycnonotidae; genus Nicator; species Nicator chloris. The sequence continues at coordinate 46,264 of WAAE01018557.1, read as the reverse complement.
GAAGATAAAGAACCAGCAATTTTATTGAATTACAATTTTATCCATATGGGCTGAAGGTTTGAACTATGTTAATGTATCCAAAGGTCTCCAGCTGCCAAATTAACTATTGAGGTTTTGGGCAAATAGCTGAAGACAAGAAAAATAGACCTGATTTAACTGTTTCCAGACAGATAAAAAACTGTCCAGAAAAGCACTGCCCACTTCTACACTGTATAGGAGTAACCCAAAAAGAAGGCAGCCAAACACAGTCCCGGCTCCAGCCCTGTCTGGGCAGTGTGAGGGATGCAGGAAGGGCACAAACTTCCTTGGCTCTCAGGCAAAGTGGCAGGAAAGACTCAGTTGGTCCCTATGAAGGTCTGCAGTTGTTATTATTAATAGCAAACCCATAAATGTCAGAACTTCAGTGGTCAGATTCCTCTGCAGTGCTAACACACCTCTGTAGGTTTAAGCAGCAGAGCTAAAGGTGTCCTCGAACAGCCCAGGCTTTCCTTGGGTATCTGGCAGTGGCAGACAAAAGGTTAACGATGGAAAAAACACATATAGGTTCAGGGGAAGGATGAAGGACTTCTTTTTCCTAATATATGTTTTTTGCTTCACATCTTAGCTCCTGGCACAGCGTTCCCTGCCTCTAATCACACCTTATAACTGCAGTTTAAATCAAAACCCACAAGGCTGGACCAGTTGGATCCAGATTCTATTAAGCCATTTGAGCTGTGACTGAGCAGACTTGCTGTCACCAAGCCAGTCCCCTGCCTGTGCCCCCAGATAATGAGGCTCCCGCGGCAGCCGCTGCTCGGTGCAGGGGAATCCTTGAAATCCCGGACCGGGGCACATCCCCTGCACCGGCCCTCTCCTCTCCCCCCTCTGCAGGCAGCCGGGGGGGAAGGATGGACCAGCACGGGAAGAGGCTCTTGCTGGGTTGTGGAACACACCTTTGGCTATTTCATAGGTCCACAAGAAAAAAAAAAATTAAAAAACATGTTCCCAAGTTAAAGCGAAATCCCGTTTTCGTCCCTCCCTGTAATTTGTTGTGTCATTCATGCCCTGAAGAGGCTGCTGGTGGTTTTGGTGGGAAGGGCACTGCCCAACCACGAGCGGGTGTGCGGCTGCAAAGGATGAGATCCCACCGTCTCCACGGAGCATCGCTTCTCCCACAGGCCGGGGGTTGGAGACACAGCTGATAAAATTGCCTGGGACCGGGTTTGCTCTCTGCTGGTGTCAGTGAGGGAGCTGCTCTCCTGATTTTATAGATCTCAAAAGAAGTCACGGTTTGTCTCCTAACCTGGCACAGCCACGGATGCACACAAGGATATGGAGGAAACAGTCCCAAATAAAATCGCAGCCACCTCTGCCCTGCCCATGGCTGCTCCCGGGATCCCTGGAACACAGGGCAGAAGGACGGAGGGGAGCAATGCCTTGGCGTCACTGGGCTCTCGTTTAACTCCTTCTTGCAGCCATTTTGAACCCTGAATAAAGGAGGAAAAATAGCATGAGCCACAAAAATCCAAGCCAGTCTCTGAAGTCAGATGTGTTTGAAAGTGGAATTGCAGCTGTGGCAGGGAAGGAGTGTATTTACTAGTACTTCCTGCCTTCTAAACCAGTCTTTTAAAAAGCACTGGTTTGGGTGGAAGTGTGTTTGGGTCAAATTATTGAGAACTGGAGTTATTAATGGGATTTTTTTTTTCTTTCCCTTCATATATCACTGAACTGCACAAGACAGCCACAGACTCCAAACTGTGAATCCCTATTCCTGGACTCTGAGCTCCTGAGGTTTATTTTACCCCTTCAATAAAAAGGGAAAATTATGTGGATTGGTGGCAGAAGCAAGTTATATGGTGAGTGGGGAGGAATACATCTCCAGAGCCACGTTACTGCTTCAGACAAGGCTGCAGCAGGCGGCGGCGCCTGGCTCTCCCAGCACAGACAGCTACAACGAAGGACTCAAGAGGCCCTGGTAAAAATTAATTGAGTTAATTAATTGAGCATCTGTGGCATGGCTATTTTCTCTGCATGCCCTGGCTCTTTAGTCCTCATCTCTGAGGGGAGAAAGTGCCACTGAACCAATTTAGTGGCAGTGCTGCTTTTCTGAGGCAGAGGTTGTCACCCTCTGAGATACTCATTGCAGGTGCCTGAGCCTCACCTGGGACTGGGCACTGTTTGACCTTGTGGCAAGGTTTTCTATATGCAGAGAACAGGAAGAAGGAAATATTCTGGAGAGTTTCCATGCTAACGTTCATTGAGAGGTGGCATTGCCTTCCCTCCAACTGCTGCGAGCCCAGGATGGGACATGGTGCTGGGGGCACCTGCGTGGGGTAGGTGCACAGTGTGCCTAAAGACCCCTCAGCAATTATGTAAACCCAGTTCTTCAATTTCCTTTTGTAATGTGCAGCAGGTCAGGTCCTGCTCTGGAAGTCACTGAGTTGTGGATCAGCCACGTAGCTGATGGAAACACAGCTGGTGGCCTGTGGAAGAGTTTTATTTTTCAGCCAACACATACGAGAAAGAATAAGGTTTTATTTTCTTAGCCATCACTTTTTGTAGCCTGTGTCGAGTTAACAATGGCTGGGTATTCCTCTGAGGTTGTAAAATAAGCTCATTCATGCTTTCCTTTCTCTCTATTTGTTGTAAGAAAAATCTACGGAGCTTCTCAGCTTTTGAGGTGGAGTCCGTGGCATGGCACCAGCAGCCAAGCACTGCTCTGGTCAAACCTGAGGGCAATGCCATTTGTGTTCCCTCAGCCACATGGATACAGAGAGAGGGAAATGTCAGTGGGAGCCTTTTGTGGGCTCCTCCTCACCAAGGGGAGCCTCCCTCCCGCCTTTGCTGTAGCTCTGTAATGTCCACCATGGACAGTGCAGGGAGTAGTGGCCACCTTCCCACTGAGTCAGAGCTGAACCACCACCCCACACTGAGCACAAAGGGCCCCAGGGCTGCTGGAGATGCTGCTTTGGTGGTGGTGGAAGCTCAGTCTGTATCAGTGTGGGGATGGATGGGGGATGTTGTCACTTGGCACATTGTGGTGGCCTGTTGTTGTGTGGCAGTGAGGTACAGCAGAGGCTGGGAGGGGGAGATGATAAAGTGACATCTGTGTCTTTGGGAAAGAGAGGCAGCCAAAGATTCACCTGACTCCCTGAGAGGGGGCTTGGTGGAGGAGTTTGGATGCTATCCCAAAACCTCCTGCCAGTGACAGGAGATGTGATGGCAATATTGCCAGCGTGGCTGTGGGACAAGGACAGCAGCACTGCAAACGGCTTTACCTGCTAGGAGCAAAATGCTTTAGGAAGTACAGCCAAGCACTGGGAAAAGCTTGCAGGATTTTCAGGGAAAATGTGGTTGAGTATGTGGCCATCCTGGAGAGCCCCAGGGACAGCAGTTGTGTATCTACAGCTGCAGGAGGAGGTGGGCACACACTGACACGAGACCGGGTCCAGTTACAGTCCAAATGTCAGAGCTCATTAGCAACACTGAAATCCTGGTGGCCAGACATAGCTGAAAAGCAGATCTCACCAAAAATTAGATAAACCCATGGGCAGTTGGACTTTCCAGGTTTGAGGAGATACTTTATCTTGACTCATCTGTGCTTAATCCATGGGCACATCCCAGTTGCTTTGCTGACAGGCAGGTCTGGCCAGAGCTGTTTGGCCTGGAGGGGCAGTCCACAAGCAGGAATCACACCTGGGGTGGAGGAAGACACACAGGAATGGTTGAGGAAAGAACAAGAAATCTCTCCCATCCTTTCAGCAGGTTTGGGGTCTATTCTTTGGTGTGTTTTACTGGTCCAAAAGCAGAGCAGCCTCCTGTACCTAATTCCTCACCAGTTCTCCCATCGCAGCATGCCCAGTATGAATGCCAGCAGCTGGAAGACTGAAATAGCAGCTACCATTGCTTAGGCCCCACTGATTTGTCCTGTGGTTTTTCCATGTCCTTTAATCTTCAGTAAATAATCCCTCACTTCCTTGTGGTTTTTCTAATTCCATGCTCTGTGCTGGTGCTTCCTGTAAACAGTGGAGCTGGTGGCCCATGCGTGGCCACCGCTGTGTAATTGAGGCTCTCCCCTGCCGTGCAAGGGGCATGTGACAGAGCTGTTTGTCAGGCTGGATGGGGCTGTGTCCATGGGCTAAATAATGGAAATGCCAGATTCTCCTCTCCCTCGAGCCAGGAGAAGTCAGGGCAGGTTCTGATGAGGCCATTGGATCATACAGGTGTAAAAGCAGCACGTGTGAGAGCATCAGGTCCAGACACTCAATGAATTGCACCATCTGGCCTCCAGAAGTCATTATTGGGCAGTGCTTGAAAGAAAAACTGGGCTAAATTACAGGCAATGAGGTCCCTCCAGCAGGTTTGCACTGGTACTTGGTCTCTGGTGCAGGAGCCATGTCCCAGGCAGAAGCTGTGACCAGACCTTGCTCAGGCCTTAATTGCCACATCTGTGGTCTAAAATTTTGGGTGGAGTACTAAAATAAAAGATTAAGGGTCTGTGCTGAATGAAGGCCCTTCCTGATGTTGGATCCTTTGCACTCTTGTAGGTAAGAGGCCACCAGACCCTCAAGGGACAGCAAGGGAGGCTGAGAAGGCATTTTTCTGCTCAAAATGTCTTCAGCTGCTCTAGGGGAGCAGCAGCTATAAGATTTGTGTTTCAGATACCCATCCTCAAACCTAAGAGCGTTTATTTTCCCCAGTGAATTTGTGTTAAACCAATGGTGGATCACAGAGGGTTGTGACAAGAGCTGGGCTGCACTTTTTGGGTGGCACAGCTTTTCCTCCTGTCTGAAATCTCCCCTCTCTGGGTTTCTGCTGACTGACAGATCCCTCCACAGATACCTGAGCATCCAACTATTTCTGCAGGGACTTCTCTGCTCCCAACAGATCACCTGTGCCTGTCCTGGCCATCCTTCTGCAGGGGGCATCTGCACATACCTGGCTGGAAGATGACAGTGTAAGAGTGTTTATGGAGGTCTCAGTGCAGTCAGATGCATGCAATTCTGCCAGCCCTGCCAATATTTGCAACTTGTAATGTCAGTGCTGAGGTATTTACACAACCATAGGAGGGATCCTCCAACCCTTTACACATGCTCCTTTCCAGCCCAGCTGCTTCCAGAAATCTCCAGGTTTCAGTCCGTTGGCCACTTCAAGCAAGTCCCAATTTATTTATTTTCTTTTCATAAGCTCCCAGCAGCCACGCCGTGGCAGCCAAGGGAATCCTGCTCAGTCTTTCAGCATTAATGTCTCAATTATGAGAGCACTGCCTTCTTCTACACAGGGATTGAATGTGTGTGTGTTGGAACTCCTTGAAGTATTTTCACAGCTGAAGTGTAAGCAAGGACTCAGTGTGGAGTGGCATTGGAGGTGCTCAAAAAAGTGCCATGAGGTAAAGTCCAGACAATTCGTGTCATTTGATGCCACTTAATGTCTGTCAGCTTGTTTAGAATGGGACAGTCAATAGCAAATATATAGCAGAGCTGAGGTTTTCCTTTAATGCTAATGACCCAGCTGCATCTCACCACGGTGCTTGTACCCCAGGGAATTGCATGGATCCTGCAGCTGGCTGGTGTGCTGTGTGCCCATCCTACTCCTCACGCTCTCATGTTGGCTCAGGGATGTCAGCAGGGCTGATGCAAGGCAGCAGGTGGGAAGTTTGGGGTTCTGGCTGCTCACACAGCTCCAGAATGACTGAACATTGACAGGAGCAATCCCAGAGCATCCCATGGAGATCAGATGGGGAATATCATTTCCTTGCCCCTTGGAGGACTGGGAATTGCTAGTTTGTTTTTTATTGCCACCTTTCCCTTGTGAAGTAGATGCCACTTTGTCACCAGGCTGGGCTGTTTTGGCCGGAACAGCCTGATGCACAATTAGACTAAAGCAAAACTCCTACGAGGTGTTTGACAGGTCACTGAGCCCTCCTGAAAGTGTTACAGGTGGGCATGAAGCTCGCCCATCCTGTCTGCATTTCTGCCTGTGCTCCTGGCCCAGGGCTGCCCATGTGCCTCCCCCACTCCATTTGTTCTGACAATGGGGATATGAGAAGCCCAGAGAGGAACAGAAAGGCTTTGCCCAGGCAGCAATAGGAGCCCTTCAAACCTGCAGCCAATAATCGTTGCCTGGAGCTGGTCCCTTTGGCTCCAGGCACTGCTGAATTTGCTGGTAGAGAAAACCACTGCTTTGGATCAAAGCACTGTTAAAGGAGACTTCACAAAAGTGAATAGCTCGTGGTCAAGAGGAGCTGCCAGACTCCTGCTTTCTCAGTAACTAATAAAAGTGCTTTTTAACACAATTAATGTAATGTCTTGCTAAAGACCAAGGGAAATTGGAATTGAGACATTTGTATTTTGACAGACTTTGTGGAAAACTTCTGTTCAGAGTGGTAGGAATGAAACCAATAAATTTCTGAAGAAACTTTCTGAATTCAGCCTTCAAGATAATAGATAGGCTGTTCTGACTGTGGATAAATAAACTCTGTTTTTATAAGTGTTTAAAGACCTTCAGGATGACGAAGTGGAACATACTTCAAGTCTCCAAAGATGGGAAGTGGCTTCTGAGTCAAATGCCCTCCCGTGCCAGGGCTCGTATTTTAGACTGAGATCACTCTTTTGTGACTTGTTGACAGGTTTTTTGTTGTACTTTGAAAAAAAAAAAAAAAGAAAAGGAAAACATCCCAGGCTGAAAATAGCAGTGAAACATTCCCCAACTGGCCAACCTGTTCTTCAAGGAAAACTTCCCAGGGAACATAAACCTCCAGCTGCAGCCCCAAAAACACTGGGTAAGAAATGGCACCTTAAGTAATGATTACAGTGGAAAAAAACTATTTTGGGTTACTACAGCCCCTGCCTGAGCATTGCTCATCTCTTGTCTTGTGGTGCAGGTGATCACCTGCAGAAGGAAGATTTGGTTCCCACCAGGAAATGCTTAGAGGGTGGACTCTGAACATGGGAAACTTAACTCACTCCCTTTTTTGCTTCCCCCTCTCATGAAGAACAGCCCTCCTTGCAATTCCTGCCCTCCCTGGCAGCCATCCCAAAGACAGGTGGTAAAAAGGCTGGATCAGAGCTCATGGCATTCTGGAAAATCAGGACAGGTCTCTGCATCTATGCAAGGCCAGGGCTGAACTGTGCAAATGGAACCAAAGGAGATGCAAGACAGGGCCATGGGTGATGAGCAACACTGAACCCCTAGCACTAAGCTTTGTTTGCTTTGTCCTCCTGTGTAGCCACCTGCTGATGGGAACTGGTGGGTGCGATGGCCAGCAAGATATGCTTGATTTGAAATTAATATAAAGTGAGAGGTGAAAGAAAAAAGAGATGTCACATACACAGAGTGGAGCCCAAACCAGGCTGATGGGCTCTGAATTGATTCCTGCAGTGGCCAAAGGATGGTCCTGACACAATGGTGGGACACCAGAGCAACGTGCCTTGGGATCCAACACCAGTGCAATCGCCAAGGGGCTGAGGCTCAGAGAAGAGGCACCAGCACATTCTAAGAGCTGACTCAAGGAACTCTGTTTCTCTGGCTTCTCAGAGAGAAAATGAAGAGAGAGCAGGTCAGGGCTTGTGATATGCAAAGGTGATGGAAATGGAGGAGTAACGGGATTTAGGAGGCAAACTCTTATCAGGCGGTGGGAAGTGAGCACCAAATGAATCCAGCCTGTGATAAAGGGTCCGTTATTTAAAAATCATTACCCAGGGAAGTAACTTAGCAAAGCTTATGCTGATCCTCCTCTTCTGAGAATGTTTTGATCACGACTGGTGCCTCCCCACCAAAGCAGATGTGGAAATGAATTCAGGTCTGAGTTGCCCCAGGGATGAGCCTGGATGGCTGCAGCAACCCACCCTGCCTTGGAGCCTGGATTAGGGAAAGGCCCTTGCCAAGGAGCCGAGGGCGATCAGAGAAGGGTTTCAAGAAGGTGCTGAGGCTTTGACTCATGTGCAGAAGATTCCTGGGAGCAGCCAGACGCGGCAGCATTCCTGTGGGTCGGCACTGGGCTGGTGCCCAGGTGCTGTCTTTAGCACTCCTGGGCTCTGGCTGCTGGACGCGGGCAGGGCACAGGGGGGCTTTTTCCTAGCAGGGGAAAAAATCAATCTGCCTTCAGTTCAGCAGCTCACGCTCGGGCTGGCTGCAAGAAACGTGTGCTCTGCCGCCAGAGACACCGCAGTTGCTACAGCAACTGCAGAGCGGGGAGACACCCTCCCTCTGCCACCCTCCGCTCCCCCAAAATAAGGCAGAGCGGGGAAAGTGGTGGTGGGGAGGAACTGGCAGGGACGACCCTCAGCAGCCACGGCCGCTCCACGCTCCGCTCCCACCCAACCACGGCCGGTGCTCGGACACCGCTGTGTTCCCATGGGTGCTGACAAGCACTTGGTTTCCAGGTCATTAAGATTCCATTCAGCAGCTCTGCAACCCCGGACGGCCTGGCAGAGCACGATCTCATCCCGGCCAGCCCACCCCACGCACCCGCATGCGGCGGGACGGGGATGCGATGCTGGGGATGCGATGCTGGGGATGCGATGCTGGGGATGCGGTGCCGGGGATGCTGCGGGGACGGCCGCAGCGAGGGGGAGCAATGGGAGGATAAAACCGAGCTGTGCTGCCATCTCATTACTATTTAAATGGGTCTCCGCGTGGTTCCCAGCACTGTGCCGTCCTGCCTCCATAAAAGCTCATGGCTTCCCCTGGTGCTGCTCTCTTCAATATTTAATGACAGGAGGAAGAGCTGTTTTAAGAAGCACTTCAGTGCTTCCATCCGAACAGAAGGTTGCTTCACGTGGCCAGAGCAGGCAAGAAAAGCCTTTAGCTGTTAATTTTTCAGGATTCTGCAGCAATTGAAGGGGTGGCAGCATGATGACGCAGACTGAGGGGGGAAGAGAGATCTTCTACGTGTCTGGAGAGAGTAAGAACTCCTGAGGTCTGTCCTGCATCCCTTTCCTGACTACATGTCAGCATGGCTTGATGTCTTATGCTAAAACACTTGAATTAGGCTACAGTTTTGGAGCTTTAGTGAAACATGCTTGAAGTTCACCTGCCTCCAGATCTTAGCCACGCACTCTGCCCTCCCCATCCCCTCTGGGTGTATCAGATTTGCTGAGTGCCAAGGATATTTGAAGGTGTCCACCTGCCAGAGACTTCCTAAGGATTCATTTGGGTTCATGAAGTGTTTGGAAAGCCTGAGTAAAACTACTGTAGAAGCAAATGTGTTTTAATGCAAGCCAAATCATAAATCAGGCCATCCCTAACACAGGTGAGATGAGGCTGATATGAGAGGGGAGGGCTGTGCTTCTCCTTCATTGGCAGTCCTGTGTCCCAGTGCATCACTCCTGTGTGACCAGCTCAGTTATTCTGATACTCAGCCGTCAGGGGGCGGGATGGCAGCAGGGCTAATGGAGTACTGCCACAGCCCATATTATTTCCCTAATGAAGCCCATTTTGTCATAGGGAAGAAGCTGGTATCAGGCTGAAATCAGTGCCCCTGAGCACCATTCCCAGAACAGGCTGGGCACTATTTAAAGCACTCAGGTGTCCCAGGCACAGCCCCTGTGGTAGCCTGCACCACGCTGTTCCTTGGTGGGAACTGGGAACTCTGCACCAAACCTGTTTGCCAGTCCCAATCCCTTCCCCTGCAGCCGTGATGCAATTAGGTTTTCATTTGAATTATGTAAAAAGGATGGTGTCAGTCATTTCCCAGCACTGATTTTGTGGAAGGGCAGCTCAGTAATTTATGTCTTTAATATCCAAGGACAGTATTTGTGGAACCTTCTGTTGCTGCCACCCAGGATAAGGAGCAGGCTTCCAAGAGAGATGCGGTGGCTGCAGTGGGCCCCAAAAAGGTGCAGGGAGCACACCAACAGGTGTTTGCATTAGTGATTTCGATGGAGACAGGATTTCTGAATTAGCAAGGCCTTCTGTAAAGATCCTGGTACAGAACCATGGCTAAAATCAATCAGCAGACACAGCCACGTGGATTTCTGCACATCTAAAGGCAGGAAAAGAAATAGCACAAGATATGCTCGGTGCTGCAGAGGGGAGGATTTTACTGTTGCTGAGCAAAGCCTGTGTGCAGCATTTCTGCATCCCGGGAAAGGTGGGATGACCCAGTGGCTGGAGCAGGTAATGCATCCAAATAAAGCGGGGAGGGGTAGGAAAGGGCAGCCCTAGTTTTGTGGGGGGTCATTAATTCTCTCCCAATGAAGCACTTTGAGATGTGCTACAAGAGTGCTGAGTATTACTGGTTTGTGTCTTGCTGCCAGGTCCCTGGGTTAGAGGGGCAGGAACTGAAGGCAGCTGGGAGTGCCGTGCTCTGCCTCCAGCCCTGCCTCCACAGCACAGGAAGCCCTTTCCTAAAGGTTTGGAAAGGGATTGTGTGCAAGTTCCTTACAAAACCCCCAAATCAGGCTGCTAGCCAGGATTTTAACCAGGATTTTAACCCTGCTCAGAGAGCAGGACACACAGAACCTGGCAGGATCAGGCCCTGCTTGTTTCTTTATCCCTCCCCAGCTCTGCTTGAGCAATAACCTACTTTTTTTTTGCTTTGCAGAAAGAACATCTTGGATTATGTTGCTGCAAATGAGCGGTTTCAGTCATTGTATCGGATGAGCTGCAGGTAAGCAGCGGGTTTAATGTCAGCTTTTTTGGCAGCTTCTTTATTCTCTCTCCACTTTGCACAAACAAAACATCTTTGTATGGAAGTTCATTTTCCTTTTTAGCCACAGCATTTGTCAACATGGCTTCCCAATAATCCTCTCCTTGCAGATAAAAACGAGCTGGCAGCCACACTGGAGCTCTCACCTCAAGCCTGCTGCCCACTCTGGTTCATTAAGGGACTTGCTCCTCTCTTGCAGGGCAGAAGCTGTGCCCACATGAAGGATCCTAAATCCCAGCATGACACTCAGTTACCATTAACTCCATCCTAATCAGCCCTGTGCAATTAAGGTGCCTGGGAACAAAACCCCAGGCCCCAGAGGCCGTGGGATGTAGGGCCCTTCTGCCCTCATTAGGCAATCTGGGGCATCATCCACCAAAATCCAGTCCAGGGTATAGGGAGGGAAAGAGAAACTTCAAATCACTTGGGCTGCCTCTGCCCTTTCCATGTTCATTCTTTTTGGCCTTGGAAGGCTCTCGGACCAAAGTATCACTTTATATTAAAAACAACTGCCACAAAGCCCTTCAGATCAAAGCCTGACACGGGCCAGGCTGCACACCCTGTGGGTTGCCAGCACAGGACCCTGCCCAGGATTCACACTGCCCCAGTTTAACCAGTGAAGGCAGGAGAAGGAGCTGACTGTGCCAGGGAAGCAGCACCTACTTTCCCAGCCCCACGCCCAACTGTTTCCCTTTGGTGCCTGCTGGTTTGGACGACTTTAACTTGCAGCCTCCTTAACTGCTTCATTTCTGCTATTTTGCACTATCCCACTCCCAGCACCATCATCAACCTCTCCAGCAGTGTGAAGGCGGGTGAGCTGAGATGCCCCTGCTGCCAAGCTAAACAGCATCAGGGCTCGTTTTACTGCTTAGAAATCAGTAAGAAATCAAGCAGGTCAATGAATAATCCAGTTTAAAAATCATAACAGAGGGGTTGGGTAACTGTATACAACACTGGCCTAAATTCATCCATCAAGTGACAAACTGTAATGGAAAATTAAAGAGCCCTGCTCGGCACAAGCTGGGTGCTGTATGATTTGAATCCCGGGAAGCAGTCGCTTCACATGGAGCAGCTCTGCCTGTGTGCCTCGTGTCTGCGCACAAATGGTGCAGGGGTTCAGACAACCTGCACAGGCATCCATATTTCTCCCCAGCTTGTGGCTGTTCAAGGTCAGCAGTGCTAAAACGTGACGTGGGCTCGCAGCGGACACGTGCAGCCCACGGGGTCAGCTGCAACCTGAATAGCTCTCCCAGCAGCTGGGGCTCTGTGTCCTTCTAGTAATAAATTCCTCCTGGACAGTGTTTCAGGCAATTGCTAGGATTTGAGGAGAGAGGAGGCTGGCTGGAAGCGAGACAGGCTCCAGGTTTATCCTTGAAAGCCCCTGTGCTGCATAGCCTGGAGCTGCCTTTGGCAGCCTGCCTGGAGGCTGTAGGCTGCCTCGTGCTGTATGAACCCACCGATCCCCTCCTCAGCCAGCTAAGTTGGAGATAAATCTCCCTATTAGCAATGCATAAAGCAGGCCAAAATTCGAACAGCTTCTTAGGCAGGAGGTGAAGCAAAAGCTCAAAATAACTTAAAATAAGTCCTTTCTGTGCTCCAGGCTAGAAAGTGGTTGTTTTGGAGCTTTCTCATAGTGTGCCTGGCTGGCCTGCTGGGAGAGAGGGGTGCTGAGCAAGCCAGCAAAATCAGGTAAAAAATAACCCCATCCCAACGTCAGCAACAGAGCCGAGAGGAACCAGAAGTCCTGAGCTGTTTCGAAGTTGTGTTAAATAATAAAGCAGAGAAAGGAATAAATTAGCTGAGCATCTATTTAGGTCAGCCCTCTCCGTTTCTCCCAGCCGCCTCCGTGCGCCTCCTCCCCGCAGTGATCAGCTGCTCGGTGCACGCTGTGCCTGCGGGTCCGCTCCCTCCTTGGGAACAGCCGGGCTCTCGGGAAGTGCGGGCTGAGCAGGTGTCACGTCGCCTGCACACGTTCACCCCAGCCTTCGGAAGCGGCAGGCGAGCTTCCTTTTCCGTTACTGCGGTAAAAAGCGTTCTGGAAAATCCCATTAAAGCACCGAGCGTGGGCTGCGCGCACATGGCTGCTCCCTTCCTGGCGCGGTCCCCCGCTCGCAGCCCCGCACGGAGCTGCAGGGCCCTGCTCCACGGGATGCAGCTGCCCAGGAGCTGCATCTCCCTGCTCTGCCTGCTCCACTGCTGCCAGCCCGGTCATCACCCAGCTATTTGCCATTTCCAGCTTCCAACCACAGCAGCACCTCCACCTTTGCAGGCCATCGTTCCCCACCTTGCAGGTGCCCCAGGCTCGGTTATGTGATTGCAGTTGTCATCTGTTGATTTGAGGACATCCAGCCAGATGGACCAGGCTGATTGACACAGATGGAGAATCAGCTTTTAAACCCCTAAGCTCCCCTCAAATCATTCAAATGCTTCCAGAAAAACGGAATGACTGTGCAGTCCTGCATATATGTCTTTATTTACATGTTTCCCAAGCATGAAAATCCCTCTTTGATGTCCAGAACATCCTGTGGGTTTCAGCTATAAGCAAGCTGGATAAACATTGACCAAGATGGAATTTATCTGCATCAAGAGCTGCTCCACCTCAGCGCAGCTCCTGCTGGTCCTCCCAAACCCTACAGGTAGTTGGAGAAGGTCTCCAGCGATGAACCCAGGCAGAAGCAGCATCCAGGGTGTAGGCAATGGAAAATGAGATGTTTCTAAGTTTGGCCAGGCTTAGCCGGCTTCTCGCAGGTCCCAGCCTGTGAGTCACCAGTACGTGGGCCACCAGCACGGCCTCCCCTCTGGAGGAAGGAGTGGAGGTGGAAAAATAACAAGAGGAAACCAGCTGTTAGTAGTGCCAGCTCTGGGGAGAGTGGGAGGAGGTGGCAGTCCTGGAGAGAAAGGTCAGGGCTGCATTGCAGGCTGCTGCCTGATTTTTCCTCCTGCCTTCATGGTAGGAAGCTGCTTACAGGAACATGCTTGTGCAATATATATGGAGGGTCTGGGCTGATCTGAGGGGAGAATTAAAGCCTCCAACAGTAGCCAGGGGTGATGGAGGATTTGTTTCTGGTTCCTGCTCACTCATCTGTGATTTCTACTGAGGTGAACCTGAGTACCCTGTTAAAAGCAAATTTTGGCCCCTTGCAAACATTGTAAAAGAAGACACACTTTTCAGACGTACTGGAAACAGACACATCCAAAAATAAAATAAAGGATTGCAGGTCTCCAGCCTCCCCCAGTGCCTCAGCTTTCCTGCCTGGTGCTAACTGGAATGCACCAGTAGAGGACATGAACCTCAGCTACTGTTCCCATGTCCCTGCCATCAGTCCAGGAGCACTTGCAAGGCTGTGCCATGACAGCTCCCCTTCCCATAGGAACATCTGCAGCTGTGGATCTGCACTTCTTCTGCTCCCCATTGCCTTGCAAGAATTCCTTTTCTTCTGAAGCCTCCCGTCTGAGAATTGTCACCAGTTGCCAGTGATTTTTCTTGCCTCCTATCCCAAATGCTCAGAGCCAGCTGTCGCTCTGCTGGTAGACTGGCACCTTCCATCAATGAAACTATTTCTTTATGCCCTCAAGGAAATTATAAAAGCTGTCAGGGAAAAAAACGGTAGGATGCCAGGTCAAGGGGGAAACTGCTGCGTGAAACTTGCTGGTGATGCCCCTTCTCCTTGAGTGGGACGATTTCTCCCGCTTTGAGCCAGAGCAGGATCAGTTATGCTCAGGCTCCCTCTAGTGCCTCCGTGCCTCGTTGTTCTGGCTTCTCTGGAGGCGTATCGGGCATTTATCCCCGGGGACTGTCCATCCACCGCCCTCGCTCCCCTCCAGAATCGCTCGGCTTCACAGCCTGTTTGCTCACAGGCTGGGTGGGAACAGCCCTAAAATCGCCCCAAAGGCACCGGCACCTGCCAGGGCAGGGACCTCTTGGGGACCTGCCAGACAGCCCAGTCCTGGCTCTGCTTGCTGGGGTGAAGGAGGGTGCTGAAGGTGGCCAAAGCCCAGAGGGTGCTCTCCTTGACAAGGCATAGCCCTTGCTGTGCTGCACTGCACTTCGGTGGTGTCTGCAGAGCAAGGTGGGCATGGCTGGGGATGGGTGAAGGGCCTGAGCCAGCCCAGGGTGGGAATCTTCCTTGTGAGCCATCAGGGATAGCCAAAAGCATCCCTGCACTCTCCCCACTGCCTGATACCTGCCCACGAGGGAGCAGTTTGTAGAGGTGCCCCACAGCCTGTGCCAAGCAAAGTCAGCTGGACTCCTGATCAACACCTGGATGTGCTTATCACTGGTTTTGTGTTCAGGGCACTGGGGAAGTGTGTCATCACACTGTGTCCAGCATCCTACATCAACATGGCCTTTCCTTGTCTTCTTCCTGTGGAAATGGAGAGGAAAGGTCTCCATGTTTTGGGAAATGACTAGACCCAGCCTCTGTTCAAGCCCTTGTAAAACTCAGCCTGGCTCAGCTCTGGCATGGCACCATGCTGGACAATGGACAGTCCCTGGCATTACTGAATAGGGGCAGCCACAGTAATTCTTTCCCCCAAGTCAAAGTCACCTCACAGGGAGGGAGGAGGCAAGTTAGGGAGGCTGCTGAAAAGTGGTGTCAGCATGAAACCCTTGACAAATCTGACAGAGATTAATCAGCACAAGTGTGCATGATGCAAGGACAGTGACTGAGATACAGTTGTCAAAGGCACTGCGAGATTTTTATGTAATGATTTTTTCATAATTGTTTTGCAGCTGGACTAATTAACATCCTATTTAACGAGCACAGCTCCTTTAATAGAGGACACTTGGGCTAACATGAACTAATTAAGTCTGTAATCACTAGATGCATGACTAAAGGTTTTGAACTGGCCAATCGTTCTCAGTAACACCATAATTAGCGGTACAGCAGCTCACCAGGGCACGGGAGAAATTCAAGGGGGCTTGATCACCCAGTGGTGTCCAGAGGCCCTGAGCCTGCCTTGGATCATCCTTTTCACCTCATACTCTGCACTGGTTTGCAGTGATTCATAAACTACCCTGAATGTGTTACACTCAGCCCCAGGAACTGAATGTTCTTCCACAGTTTTTTTTTAATAATTTGGCTTATGGATCTTGTAATCACCTGGGCATTAAGCACAGCTTCTCTAATCCCCACCTGTCTGACTGCTCATCTGAGTGGCACCAGCAGCAGCTGGGAAAGACTCCCAGGGAACTCCAACAGCAATAATTGCAGCAAGACCCTGAAAGAACTTGGAAAAGGTAGATAGAGCCCCAAAGTAAACCCTTCTGTTTGTTCCTATGGAGGAAGGCTCAGAAATTAGTTAAAAAGGTCAGGAGTTTTCATAATCTAATGGCCAAGCTAAGGGTGCTGCCAGCCTTTCTGCCTTTTGCAATACAATAGAGGCAAACACACCTCTGGAATTCAGTTCTGTCTTCCACTAAGCCTGGCTCTTTGTGTTATCAGGAAAGCCAAGGTTTCTCTCTACTGTTGGCTGCAATTAGCTGGCCACAGTGATGTACAAATATTTTAAGATTGCAGCTCACTACAGTGGAAGGAATTTTAAGAAACAACAGTTTAAAAAGTCAGATGTTTGCATATCAAGGAGGATTTTGAGCAGACCTTCATATTCCAGCTGCAAAATGCCAGTAAAAAAATATTGCTATTTTCATCTATTTTTACACAACAGCTGCCCAGAATGGGGTGGGGCTGGGAAATGAAGCCAAATACACTTTGCATCTTAGGTCTCGCTCAAAATAAGAGAACTACTGAAATTAAATTGCATTAGCTTTCTTTTTCCTGCCTATTTTCATTTCACTCTCACCAGCATTGCCCAGCTACCAAGGATAATCTGGTTTTCCCTGTTTTTCTAATAGTAAGAGTTTATAGGTATCTCAGCTTGAGACAGACTAGCAGTTACTCTGCAAGCAATCAGCCACTGAAAAAATGTCCAGTTCACTCTGTACTGGTCCTGGGTGTTATAGATGAGTAATGAGATGGTTGGCTCTCACAATTAAGGGAGAAATATTATGTGTCTGTTAGAAGTTTTGTAGATGTATAGTTATGTTACTGTAATATGTCCTGCCATAGTCCTCTTTCTCCTCCCCCTTACATTGTTGTCATGGCATGGCCTTGGTAGTCAGGGCA
Source organism: Nicator chloris (assembly GCA_013400495.1). Lineage (NCBI taxonomy): Eukaryota > Metazoa > Chordata > Aves > Passeriformes > Pycnonotidae > Nicator > Nicator chloris. Next base: position 29,509 of record WAAE01018557.1, on the reverse strand, counting down.
TTTGAGGAGGGCCAGCTTGTTACTGTGGCAACACCTGACCTCTAATCAAGATGTAAAAAAGTGATCTCCACCAATGGACAGCAAAGAAGGGGTTAACTGACAAGACTTTGTGAGAGGCCAAGGGTATAAAAAGCAAAACATCAGTTTTGTAGATGAGCATGTGGCCGCTGGTGACTGAGACTCCCAATGCTGCTCTTTCTCCTTTTTCAGTCCTTCATTTTATTTTGTTAAGGTTTGATAAACCTTTGAAATTTGAAAAAGTGGACATCGTTTCTCACATGAGGCTTTTGATCTCTGGGCTGTTTTTTTCAGTCTGGGTTACCTTAAGCAATTCACTTGTTCCTTTCATTGTAAAATAAAGGCAATGCCATAAAAAGATGGCAGTATGTTCCCACAATGCAGAAGAGCCTGGGGTTTTTCTGCTCATATTTCAGAGGTTCCCAGTCAAAATCACAGCAGCCTTGGCCAGAAATGCTGCAATTGGTCAACAGATAAAACCCAAGGGGCTTGGGGAAGCTTGGCCTTTGGTTCCCCTTATTCCTGTGACGCTTCCCAATGGGAGGTGCCTCAATCCATGACCACAAATCCAGTCTTTCCTTGAACACCTCCAGGGATGGTGGCTCCACCACCACGCTGGGCAAACCATTGCAATGTCTACCCTTTCCATGAGGAAAATTTCCCATCGTAGTCATCATTTCAGTGTCTTTCACATACTAAAATACCTAAGTCTCCGTCTGTATCTTTTGCAAGAGTGAAACTTTAACCTCTCAGCATGACCAGCCCGGTCAGAACACAGCACAAACCCCTGCACTGTGCCACGTCTTAGCGGGGCATGGGGGATTTTGGGGGTCACCGAGGTGGCACAGCCAACGCTGCCAATTGTCTGAAAGCAAATAGAGCTGTTCGAGCCTCTGGTGCTTCAAACAAATAAAGACGAACAGCATTGAATGAACCTGCCCTGAGGAGCATTGCCTGTGCATGATTGTATTGCCCGAGCACGGTGCAACACGCAGAAAACATCGTGCCCGGACTCCGATGGGGCCGAGGGCCTCAGGCTCCCACGGCGGTCGGGCAGGGCCCCGCGCAGGGCGGCCCCGGCTCTCAGAGGCCACGGTCGGGGGGCACGTTAGTGGGGGGACCGTGTTGGTGGGAACCGTGTTGGTGGGGGAACCGCGTCGCCGAGGGACCGGCTCCGCCACGTCACTCGATGTTGCGGACCCTGCCGCGGCGGGGCCTTCCCGGGGCAGGAGCGGTGGTGGCCTCAGGTCCCTCACGAAGCGGGAGTGGCGGCCGGGGGAACCGAGACAGTGCAGGCAAAGAGCAGTGGTGAGAGAAGGCAACAGGAATACTGCCGGCCGGAACTACAGGACGCGGGGTTCCGGCCCGGCCCGGCCCCGATTCCCGGCAGCCCCCGCGGTGCTCTCTCTCTTCCGGTCCGGTGGCAGCGACGAGCGCGGCTCCGGTGAGGGCGGCCCCGGCACCATCCAAGCCCATCCGGGCTCATTTGCGGGCCGGGCCGGGCCGGGCGGAGGGGCCGGGTCGGGGCTGTCGGAGCGCGGCAGTAGCCGGGGCTCGGGGCCGGGCGGGCTCGGTGTGGGAGCCAGGCGCCCCTCACCAGCCCGGCCCGGCTGAGCCGTGTGTGTTTCTCCCGCAGGTTCGACCATGGCCAAGTCCAAGAACCACACCACGCACAACCAGTGTGAGCGGGGCGGGGGCCGGCGGGGATTCAGGAGGGTTTAGCCGGGCTGGGAGCGGCGCGGTGATGGCAGCACGGTCTGCCCGGGGGTTTGCAGCGAGATATGGTGGTGCTGCGCAGAGATCGAATGGGGAGGTTTAAACGAGTGTGGTAAGAGTCGAGACTTGCTTAGGCTCAATGTAGAATTAATATGTAAGCAGAAAATCAGGAACTTTTATGTTAGAAAACTGGGCATCGGCCTTTTGCCCCAGGTAACCAGCAGTGGGACGACAGGACACAGATTTAAACTGTGCCAGGGGAGGTTTAGGTTGGACATCGGGAAGAATTTCTTTACAGGAAGGGTGCTTAGACATTGGGGAAAGACTGTGGGTCTCAGTGCCATGGTCTGGTTGGCTGGGTGGTGTTGGGTCATAAGTTGGACACGAAGATCTTGGAGGCCTTTTCCAACCTGAGTGATTCCGTGGTGATCATCACCAACCAAGCAGGCAGAGGGACCCTTTACAAGAGCAGGCAGTGACAGGACACAGGGGAATGGCTTCACACTGACAGAGAGTAGGGTTAGGTTGGATATTAGGAAGAAATGCTTCCCTGTGAGGGTGATGAGGCCCTGGCACAGGGTGCCCAGAGAAGCTGTGTCTCCCCCATCCCTGGAAGGGTTCAGAGCCAGGCTGGACAGTGCTTGGGGCAACCTGGTCTGGTGAGAGATGTCCTTGCCCTTCGCAGGGGTGTGGAACAGGATGGTCTTTAAAGTTATTTCCAACCCAAACCATCCTGTCATTCTCTGATGTTCCTGCAAAGCCTCATCTCTGGGATCCTGTGCAATCCAGAGATGGCCACAGTGATAAAACAGTTCATGTTTGGGGTCTTCTCATCAGTGCTGTGACTTAGCAGAGGTCACGAGTGGGTTCTGCTTGGTCCTCCACAGTGACAGCGCCCTTTGACACTGACCAAAAGTGCTTGAATTTATTAATGAGTGAGGCCTTTCACTCTGCTGGTGGTGCTGGCAGTGTGTCATTAGTTAACGAGCTGCCTGAAATCTTTGGATTGGAAGCCCATGCAGTGGGATGAGCATAGAGATGTGGTTTTAATTCAAATGTAGTTTGGATAGAGTTTGAAAATTGTCTGTTCCACATCATTCTGATAGTAAGTACACTTAAAAAGAAACTAATGCAGCTGCTAAATAATAGCAGAAATTGTAATTTAAGTAATTGTCTCGTTTTCCACATAGCCCGTAAGTGGCACAGAAATGGCATCAAGAAGCCCAAAACCCATAGATACGAATCTCTCAAAGGGGTGAGTATTTCTACTGATATTCCCAGGCTCTTGAGTCACTGAGGCTTAACTGTGAAAAAAATCCAGAATTTGTATTATTTTGACTGACACATTTTTGCGGACAGAGGCCTTTGTTCCTTCCAGGTGGTCAGAACCACTGTGGGTTTCACTTCTTTTACTTACCTGACATGCACCTGAGATATTTCTAACCCACATGAAAACTGCCCCTGTATGTAAAACTGCATTTGAGTCAGTGGCCTGTTTTGTCCCTGTCCTGGTGACTGTCACTGAGTGCTGTTTCCAGTAGAACAAGCACTTGCCAGTTAAATGGTTCCTTTCCCTTTTGGCTCCTGCTGTGTCTCCTCTCCTCTCCTCTCCTCTCCTCTCCTCTCCCACTGTTTTACTGTCTGTACTAATCCAGATAATTTCACTTACAAAATAAGAGGAATCAGCATTTCTGAGCAAAACACATGAAGGTGGCAGTATATTGCTTTTTCTGAGATTATCCAAATGGTACAACAAGGTCTTTTTCCACGTTTGAAAGTGAAAACAGTAAATTTTGTGTTAGGGCAGGGTTGTGATTTTATTTGCTTTGCACATGTCACAATCTACAAAGCTTTTTGGAAGTGATGTAAAAATTTGTGTTCTGCAAAGCTCAGTGAGGGTTCAGTCCTGCCTCTCCTGCAGCTTTGCCCACCCTATTCTTTCTTTATGTTTATTGCTGGGGTTTGGGATTTTTTGTTTGTTTATGGTGGTTAAGGAAAATAGCTGTTAAAGCCTGGTTGCAGATGACTAAATTAATTTTGTTGAAAAATCAGAAAAAAGTCTGAACTAGTCACAGCTTGTATTTGGGAATAATTGGAACAATATGGAGCTATACATGTTTTTATATATGTCTCTTCTGCAACATGGCTTATTTTTCCTTTATTTTTATAGGTTGATCCCAAGTTTCTGAGGAACATGAGATTTGCAAAGAAACACAACAAAAAGGGGCTGAAGAAGATGCAGGCCAACAATGCCAAGCAGGCAGCTCAGCAGGCTGCTCTGCAGAAAAAGGACTGATGTGCTTTAAGATCCAGTTTTGTTACTGGCATGTGTGTTACAGCATTTTTTAAAATAAAATTGTATGTAACAAAGCCTTCACCACCTGAATTTGAGGAGAGCCCTCCAGAAGCCATGTTTGAGTTGTATTTTAGCTGCCAGCTGTGCATCAAGCCTGTGAGTAGTGATCCAGGGGAGCCTGACTGGCTTGTAGTTCCCTGGATTCTCCTTGTGCTTTTGAAAACTGGGGTGACATTTTCTTTCTCTGCTACCATGACTTTAGTGATAATTCCCGGTGTTGTTACAGCAAGCTGAAATTTCCAAGGGCTTGTTACAAGTCTGCTGCTTTGCTGTGTGGTTCCCTTCAGCCGTGGGAATCCCAGGAACTATGAGGGTAAGCAGTGCTGGCTGTGGTGTTGGAGACCACAGGAGTTGGTGTTAGAGTTGGTGTCTGTTGTATCCTGAAATACTCATAGATATTGAAGCATTCATGGAGCTGCCCATGGGAACATGTAAGAGTTTAGGAATATACAAATTACTCATTTTTTAATATTGACTGATTTTAGGGAATGCCTTTCACTCCAGTAACAAAAGTACTGCCTGATGAAATGTGCTGGCTTGGGGACATGAGGGGAATAACATGCAAGATCCGGGAGGAGCTGAGCCCGGGTTTTGCTCCTGCCTTTTTGTACACCAGGAGAGGGCTTCACTCTCCAGGGCCCCCTGGAAGCTGACTCAGGCTGTACTTCCCACTTCTGGCATGAGGCACCTGTTGGAATGCAGCCATCTGTTCTGAAATTGCAGTTCCGGTGTTTGTCCACCCGGTGGGGTAAATCTGCGGAGCCTCACGAAGGCTGGAAGTTTGCATGTACCTTCTGACTTCAGTAGAGCAGCAAAACACTTGCTGGATGAAAAGCATTATTCTAACTGGAACATCCAATTCATGTCGTTTATTTTTTGAATAGTTTAGCCAATTAGCAAAATTATGTGTGTCAGTTTGAATTCTTTCTGGCTTAAATTGAAAAATCTTTTCCTAATTCCCACTTTTTAATTGTTTTTGACTGATCAGGAAAACCCACCCACCCCTAAACCAAGCAATATAAAGAGACTTACTAACTCGAAACTCGCAAGTCAGGGGTTGTAAAGTCAGGGATGTCTGTAGCCCTCAGCTGTCTGATTGCTGCTCTGAGCATCTCTTGGGCTTTTGTGGAAGTTGGGGTTTGTCAGCCTGTTATAAACAAGTGTTTGAGGAACTTAAAGGATCACCAGCAAAGGTACCAGTAAAAAACAGATTTAATGTTAAGCGTCAGCATGACAAAGTTCATTGGCAAGGTTCACTCTGCTGCTTGCTCTAGATGGTTCAGGCACACAGGGAGTGGAGTTGTTGCTGGTGTTGAAGGAGATGGGAGTGGCTGGGCCAGTGACGGTCAGTGATCAGTCTGGGGTAGATGTGTGTTACATGAGTGAAAGAAAAAACCTGGGCAGAGCACTTGGTGTTTGTCAGTCTACATCTTTACCTGTGTGCAGATTTACTACCCAGTTGAAGTTCTGCATTTTAAATCTCTAGCACTAAAACTTTTCCATATAAGAAGGGAGATTTCATCTCAACCCCTGTGATGTCTTTCCTTGAGTGCTTGTGTTATGGGAGTAGCTCACCCACAAGATGCAGTCTTGGGGGAAGAGAAGGGCAAGGGTCAGGCTGAGAAAAGGATGTTGGAATGTTAAGGAGAAGCAGAGGGCAGGATTTGGGCTTCCTGTGGCTCCAGGCGGCTCCCCCAGGCCTGCCTTGAGAAGCAGCCTTTTCGTGTCACTGCCCTTCATGCTGCCCTTCAGGGGGACAGCTTCCCAAATAAGGGCTTGCTGACTTTCTGACCAAAATAGCAGCTGCGTGACAAAATGCAGCACAGAGGAACGTAACCTTAATCCAGGCATCATTGTGTAGCAAGAGACAGGAATTTTGTGAGCTTCCACAGCAGGTTGGTGTCAGGTTTGTTGTTGGGTGCTCCCTGCACACGTGGTGGTTCTGCAGGACACTGCCTGGACGTCAGTGACCACCTATTGCATTTGCTAATCCTGTGACACCTCTGTTGACAGCTTTCCTGTTGGTACAGTCATCCCAGCCCAGAAGGGAAAGCTGTGGAGGGGAGTTTGTGCTGACTCTGCCTCTGAGTGGGTCTCCGTCTTTCTCCTGCCTTCTGAAATCATTTAAGTTCTGTTGGTGAAGTGAGGTTGGAGATCCTTTTGGGGGGCATTACGTGTACAGAGCCCAGGAGGGTGAACTGGCAGCTGTGGCCCACTTGAAACTATTCCTATTAGGTAGAGCTCTGTCATCTTTGATATTTAAAAACTTGAAAACTCTCATGATTGTTTGGTATCCTGCAGGAAGACAAAGAGCTCAAAACATTTCAGTGCTTAACAAATGCTGTACATCAGCTTATACATCTTGTGCTTGCTGCTGCTGTATGTCATACTTGCTGCAGATTATTTCTCCCCTTTGCAATTAAGAAGACTCAGTATCAAGTTCCACTTTGGCTCCTTTCTCTGCTTTGATTTAAAAAAGAAAAAGAGCAAAGGGCGTGTAACCAAATACCAAATCATCTCATTTGGCAAAGGTGAGCCATTGCTCTGAAAGCCAAGAGCACAGAACTGGGGTGGGGAAATCAAAGCCCTGCAAAATGCTCTGATGGGGCAAGGTATTCACTGGGGTCACTGATGTTCACAGTGATGATAAAAAGTAGGCTGGGCATCTCTTGCTCTGTCTCCTTATAGTGTGGTCAAAAAGAAACAGCAACAGAACATAAGTTCTGCTTTGCCTGAGTTTCAAGGCTGTTGCAGGTGTTTCTACACCACAGGGGCTTTGGCTTGGTGAAGTGTTTATCTGATGTAGCTTAGGTCACGTTAAACTGCCACTGCCCTGCTGGCAGATTTATGCAGTATGTACAAAATTTCATCAGAGCTTCCTGCAGTCACTTGGTCCACACAGCAAAGTTTTATTGAGGGCTGAGGAGAGGCCTCAAATACACTGATAAAGCTGCAAACCAGGGCAGGAGTTTAAATCTACAGCAAAGGCAAGCAGATAAATGGCCTGAGAACTGTGGCAGTGTCCAGTGGCATGGGCTGCTGTCACCTGCCTGCACAGCTCATGTCTCTGCTGGGGAGGTAAGAGCACACAGATCTAGGGACTGTTTTAAGACTGGTAAATTACTTTTTGCCTGATTAAAAAAAAAGAAAGTTCATTGCTTCTTTTTCCCCAGACAATGTGGACCTGTGTCACATTCCTTAAATGGTGCTTTTGGGCACCAGAGGTTCACTACACATGCGGTGAAAACTGCGAACTGCTCTGGAGTTGCACAGATCCGTGGATTCCTCAGAGTGGTTTTCATTCATTATTAGCACATCCCCTGTGTGGGGACTCAGCCAGGCTGATCCTCCAGGGGTGACTGTTTTTTCAGCCTGCTCACCCACTCGCTGGCCTGTCATGTCGTGTTACATTCCTTGTGCAGTTGTTCCTGTGTTTTAGCCAACTGTGAAATCCACCCACAGCTCCTGACCCTGCAGCATTTGCTGTCTGATGAGAGGACAGGCAGTGTGTTAAGGCAGTCCAGCCTGGCAGCAGTTTTCCTGGCTTCCCAACCTGTTCTAAGGATGGAAAAAGCCTAAACAGTCCCAGTGTATCTGCTCTTCTGGTGACAAGTTTTGCCTGCTACAAGACCTTTGTCTTCTCTCTCCAACCACCACCTTCCCTGCTTTTCTCTTGTAAAAGGGTGGGCAGCCAGTGAGGCTGTGGCTTTCTGCTGCCATTGCCATTGAGCCAAGGGGGAAGAGCAGAGACACAGGGCCAGGTGGCTGTTCCAAGCCATCCTTTTCCCTGGGTCACAGCACAGTCTAAGCCACCCAGCTGACTGAAGGGAAGGGCTTAACCTTATTATTTCTCTTGTTCAACCTCCAGGGAGCCAAAGCCTATCAGTAAGCAGTGGAGAATATCTTGGAGAAGGCCTTTTGGATGCTGGGATTTGGCCAGGACAGAGGAGGACAGGGGGGCTGTCAGTGATGCCTGATGTGATGTGAGTGCAGGGATGGGTTGCCTGTGGGCTGGGTGGCCGTGGGTGTGGGGACAGCTGGCATCACCTCAGCTCCTGGCTGAAACCCAGCTATTGGCAACTCTGGAGGTTCCCAGCCCTGGGGTAAAACATGACAACATGCTGTGTCCTCACAGGTTTCAGCGGGAAACAACTGCTGCTGCTACACTACAGAGGCAGAAAATGTTTCTTTTTCATCTCTAGGCTACAGATTAGTTGGAAATAGAATATATTAACACCTGGGAGCATTTCCTGTCACAGGGTTCTTAGACCCATATTTCCATTGCCTTCTGGTGCACCTGTAGTCCTGCTGAATCTGCAGTAGCTATTGGCATCAAGGGCTTGGAGCCCTTGGGGAGACCCCTTTGAGTGGATCAAACAGATGTTTGCATTAGAGCTGTTTCCAAAATACCCTATGTTTCTAGCTGACAGGTTCATTTTCTTAGTTTTTCTGTTGTTAGAAGCCTAGGTTGAGCAAAATATTTAGTGCTGCTCGTCCAGAGGAAAGACAGCCATGTCCTTCCAAACACCTCTCATCCCTGTTTTCACCTCAGGCCTGTTTGCCCTGAATGAATATTCCATTGCTATAAATGAGATTGTGTCACAGCTGCTTTAGGGTGTTATTTTCACAGAAGTGGGGAAAAAAAATCTGGTTTGGGGAGGAAATGCAGAAGGACAACCCAGCAGACCTGGGCCACTGGCCCAGCAGCGTGGCCCCCCAAGGCTGAGGGCAGCATCGCCGGGGCTTGCACCAGCACAGTCCCTGCCAATGTTTGTTTTGCTTGGGTAAACGATTGACTTTAGCAACACGACTGCAATGTGTGAGTTGTGCTGGGGCAGTAATTCGATGGGAGGAGGCAGCTATGTGCAGGGAGAGCTGCTAATGCCACAGGAATGCTGCACTTCCTTGGGATGAGAGGAGACGGTGCTCAGGGCCCCTGGGGACAGTGCAGCTCCTTGGCCCTGCTGTCACCCTGGGCCTGGGAGCTGAGACTCCCACTGGGATTGTGCATTTCTCAGTGGCCCAAATCGATGTGATTTGTCAGGGAAAACTGGGTGTCTCATTTTTTGTAATGAGGCCTCCAGGGCTGCAGGAGGACTATGAGGGGCCAGTACCTGCCTCCCACCAGGCTGGGAGAGACAGGAAGGAACATCCAGTCCAGCTTAGGAATGGCTTTATTCATGTTCCCAAAGCAAATTGAGGTCTTCTTTTGGCATCACAGGATGCCAATCAGGCTGGTAGGGGGGAGGAGGGGGTGGTACCCCTGGGATAGCCAGGGTGAGAGTAGGGAGGAGAGGGACTGTCCCTGGCACATGGATTTCAGTGATGGCTGAAGTGGGTTTTAATTCATATTTCATTGCTAAAATGCTGCCAATGCTCCAGTTAAACCAGCAGGCACCAGTGCCAGCTCCCAAGCCCGCTCACCATGGCAGGGTGAGGAGATGGAACATGGCAGCTCCCCACCGAGCACCCATGGCCCTGTTGGATGGACTTTGCCATTGGGCTGGCAGCAAATACTTCCTTGGAGGCTTGAAGCTCCAGCTGTGATGTCACCTTGCCAGAAGTAGCCCCCAGCAGTGGTTTCATTAATCATGAGTACACAACAGGGGTGAAGCTGTCAATGAACCTCCAAGGAATGACCAGCTGAGGCACTGGGTATTAGCAGGTTTTATTTCCCCCTGGCCACCCTTCTCAGCACTCAGTCTTCATGCCAGCAGCCAGGGGATTTAGTCAAGGAGATGAGATGCAGAGCTGGAGGGTTTAGGAGATTCAAGCTGTCCATCTGGCCTCAGGTTTATTCAACCCCCTTCATAAACTCCAGGAACTCTGCCAAGGGGAAGACATTGGAGACAAGAGGTGTGAGTTGAGACTGAAGTGCCCTCACAGCTGCCAAGTGTGCTCTTGGCAGCTTTTCCCAGCCCTGTCTCCTTTTCCACCCTCATGATATACAAGAGGCCAAGGGGGAGATGGCCTCTATTCCTCTGACTGTGGAGAGAACTCCTTGTGACTCCTGCTGGAAATGTCACCGGAGCCCAACATCACCGTCAGCTGCCACCAAAACACTGGAGGTGAGTGCCAGGGGAGGACACGGTCTCTGACTCAGCTCAGAAATGGTCTGGGGATCATTTTGTCAGCATCACATTCAAAGATACAGCCCCTCAGAAATGGTGCTTGTGTTAAAGGGGCAGGAGGGGACTGGTGGAAAGTGGCAGTGCTTCAGTGCAGCAAGGGGACAGCTAAGGCAGCCCCAGGTCCTTGCTCCCATTCCACAAGCGTAAGAACCTCCCCATCCCTGTGCACACATGCTCCTGTCAGATGTATTGCCCAGCACTGCCTGCATGAGCTCACGCTCATCTGAGAAGGCAACCAAGACCATGGGAACTGCCCAGGGGTATGACCAAGGGCTTGTGACTAAACCACATGCAAGAGAGAGTCCTACCATCATAGTCAATCCTGCCATCGTTGTTTTTATCCCCATCTTTCATCAGTTCTTCTATGTCATCCTCGGTGATGGTCTCTCCTGTCGCCTGCAGCATGATCTTCAGCTCCTCGAGGTCGATGTAGCCATCAGCGTTTCTGTGCCAGGACAGAAGAGCTCAGGACCAGACAGAGCTGCTGGGGAGGAGGAGCTGGCCTGGCTGCAGCCCTCCCACCACCCCACCACGCTGTGCTCATGGCTCTTACTTATCAAACATCCTGAAGAGGTCTGAGAGTTCCTCTTCGGTTTTTCCTTTGCTGTCATCTTTCATACACCGGACCATCATAACCAGGAACTCATCAAAGTCCACGGTGCCGCTGCCTGCGGGAAGAACAGACTTTCTGGGGCCAGCTGGTCAGCACTGGGACCCTGACTGAGCTCCACACTTCTCCATGAGCAGCTCCACCAGACTGGCCCACCCAGCTTCCCTGCACAGCCACATTAATTCAGAACCCCAAAACCTTAACTGGTGGTGTTAAAGCCATTATTGTTTAAGTTAAAAACAAGTCAAACTGGGAGAATATACAAGGTCTGATGCCTCAGTCTCTTCTCATACTGGGCTTGAGGAATGCAGGAAAGGGGAGCCCAGCTGGAGCCATCAGCTGGAGCTACAGGGGGTGGATGGGCAATGCCAATGACGGATCACACTTCCCTTCAGCAGCTGAGGGCCAAAACTCAGGAGAGCAGCCCTGCAGCAAAAGTCAGCTCTCGGGATGCTGGAATAAGTGACTGAGGCCCTTCTCTGACCTTGTAAGTGAATTTTTGCCTTTCACAGTCATTTTGACTTGACAGAAGTCCTTCTGGAAGCACCAAAAAATGGACATTCCTGCTATGGAGATACCTGTACATCTCATTTAGGTATTAATATTGAAAGCTCCAGAAGGCAGGTATTCATGCAGTGTGGTTTTGCACCTGCAGTATAGTAGTGTTGTTTTCAAAGACTCAGATGCTTTCCTTTTTTGCCTGATTTTTAACTGCTTTTTTATTTTCTAGTCACTTAGTGTGATATTTCTGCCCAAATGCCCACAGTGGATTTTGTTATGTGTGATCATCAGTACACTGATTTAATCGGCATTGACAGTTACTTATGTGGGGGTGTGCACACTTGAGCAGTGAGAGACTTTCCTGATGATAGAATCCTCTAAATGGCATTTCTGAAATGGCAGTTCCTACGTTCAGCCTATATTTTGTTTTTTTAAAAGGATCTGTACAATTTCACAGTACCCCCCCAAAATCAGTTCAAGCAGTCTGATCATTGTAGGAATAAAAATTTCTGTTTCCCTTTGCCTGGAAATTCCCTAAAGGAGCCATGCTGAGGTTTGGTGGGTGTTTAGTGTCCTTTGAATTCACAGCAGATTGCACCCCACAGCTGTGACCGTCCCCAGCATGAATCCTGCCAGCACTGCACATCCCTCACGGGCCCAGATGTGGGGATGGTGCTTGGGAGAGCGGAAGAAACCCAAACTTCTCACCATCTTCATCCACCTCATCTATCATCTCCTGCAGCTCCTCAGGGGTGGGGTTCTGCCCCAGCATCCTCATCACCTTCCCCAGCTCCTTGGTGCTGATGCATCCATCGTCTGCCCCCTGCACGAAGATGTCAAAAGCAGCCTTGAACTCTGGAGGGAGAGGAGAGGAGATGTGAGGGGTCCTGCCCTGCACCTCGGTCCTGTAGGCAGGGGGCTCATCCCAGGCACAGCCTCCCCTGACTGTGCACCCCAGGAGTGCCCAGGCATGGCATTGTGGGACACCCAGGCACACCACAGAAACTACCTTGCTGGAAGGGTTGGTGGTTCAAAATCCCTGGGTCATGCCCTGCCTTGGCCAGCCTGGCCAAAGCATTTTCCAGTGTTATTGCTGAGGCAGGCAGGGCTGCTGGCCGGGGAGCTTGACTTTAGGCTGTAGTGTCAGGTTGAAGATGCACCTACCATTTTTTTGCTCTTCTGTCAGCTGCTCAACCTGTAAGGAAAACACAGACACCAAGTCATTTTAATTTTGTCAGCATCACTAATTGTGAAAAGGACACGTTTGTTCAACAACCTTTTCCAGGGTCAACCAAACCTCACAAGAGGTAACCTCATGGACCAGGGAATGTACAGCATGGGGGCGTTTGACACCACAAGTTTTTGTAGTCTAAGAGATTCTTGCCCTTAAAAAAATTATTGACATCTCCTTTGAACCAAACATAACTTCTCTAGAGTAATAGACGCTAATACATGGCAGACATAGCCTTTGTACAAGTAGGGAAAGCCCACTGGGAAAAGAATATGCCTCTGTCAACCATTTGGGGATAATTCCTTGTTGCTGGCAGGTTTCACTGCAGGATGGCTGTACTGCTGAGGGCTGCTTGTGCGTGGACCAATGCCAGATCAGAGATGAGACGTGCTTGAGAGTTCCCTGGGGAGAGAGAGGTAGACAAGACTATCCCTGGTAGTTGTTTTTGAGCCCTAGATTCAGGAAACTCCTGCCCTATCCAGAGCTTAACTGCTCTGCTTCCATCTGAGACAGTGTTATTACAAAGGTGTCTGGCTCTGAAGGGAGCTGCTATTCCCTTCAGCCTGTTTTGGGAATCTCTCTGAAGAAATGGCCTGTGGAGCCAACAGGCATTAGCTGACATGGGCTGGCAGACTGTTCCCAAACTCTGCCCTAATTCAATCCCCACAGACCATCAGTGGGAGCTTATTAGATAGCATGAATTAATGAAAATAATCAACAAGGACAGCAAAGGGGAATCAATCAGCTCTGTGCCATACCTGTTTAAGTGCATTTCTCTCTGGCTTCTTTCCAGGTACTTCTTAGCTGAACTTGCTGCCCTCACCACCATGTCCAACTGCTCCTTTGGTAGCATCCATGAAAACATCAACTTTTCCTTCCTATGCTGGTCAACAGCCAGGTAGTCTGCTAGATCCAGCCAGGTAGGACCCCATGCCTGCCCTGTCTGACCCCACTAAAGTCTCCTTGCTGCCACCCCCTGGAAGTGCCCCCCAACACCCATCTGTCTTGTGGCAGAACCTCACAACCTAGGTTGTGGCATTGTCTTTGAGCAAAAGGTGATTCTTTTGTCCTGAAGGGCAATGGTTTTGCAAAAGCCAGCTGGTTCTTCCTGCTTGCAGCAAGAGGCAGACAAAGGACTTCTCCTTAGCGGGACAGAGCCTGTGGGAATTAGGCAGAGCATTTTACCCCACTCCCCTTGCTCCAGGAGGTGAGGGCTTGTCAGAAAGCACTAAGGACGGTGACAGAATTTTTCTCCACTGCTGGAGGAAACCCAAGCCCAGTGTGTTTCTGGTGCTGCTGAAGGCAGGCAGGCAGCTGCTGGCCCTCTGTAGACATTGTTTGGGCAGAGCAAGGGCAGCCACCACCACGATGGCCACAGCCACGTCCTGCTCTGTAACACGACACTCCTGGCGCAGTGGCTATTTATAAGCCTGGGTGAGAGAGGTGCTGGAGATAAAGATGAGCTGCCCGATTGTTCCCAGGCTTTGGTATTTATCCTTGCAGCCCTTTATCTGGACTCTTGTCCCTGGCACTGTTCTAGGCACTGCTTAACAGAGCCTAAAAATATTCCCAATATAGCTTTGTGTTTGCAGACCCTTATCTAGGCATGAGTGGGGAAGATAAAATCCATTGGGTTCTCTGGCTGAATGTAGAGGATTTGGCATAAATGTAGTATTAATATATGCTACCAGCATGCAGAAAATATACAACTATTCACTTTTGAAGCCTCCTTGAGTACTGAAGTGATGGATGTGGTGCATATAAATGAAATGCATTGTTGCTATAGAGTGACATTTTTGTCACAGAGATGTCTCTTGATCTGTTCATAGTTCGCTCTGGACATGGGTGCTGTTTGCTGCCTTACTCCTCTTTTCCCTCCACAACATTCGAGGAACAGGTTTTTGTGACTGCAGTGTGGGAAGGCAAGCTCTAAGCTCACAGCACTGCAGCAGCTGTGGTAATGCCCAATCTGCTGTATTTGCTTTTATCAGCTCTTCTCTCCATCCCATGGTTCCATTTGAATTCAGACAAGGGAAACTGACAGTCTTCAAGTTTGTTTTTTTTTTTTCACAGACAAATGTTTTCATACAGTCTAAATTGTGGGAAATAGATCCACAAAAGAGCTGTTTGTCTCAGCCTGGCTTGGACTTGTTTTGCCTCTGTAAAGGTGTTGGGGGTTAATGCCCAGGATTCAAACCCTACATTTACCTAATTAATGGGCATGTGGTCCCTATACAATGAGGAAAGAGCCTGTGCCTTGAGTCACAGAGAACATATTTCATTAAAAACCTTAATTAGAAAGGCCTGGATTTTCTTTGCTATTACAGGTTGCATTTTTCTCCCTTTTGAAAGTGTTGGTTGGGGGACTCAGCCTTTCCTGAACCTTTTCACACTGTCAGGATCACTACAGGGGCTCCATTTCACAAGGTTCAAGGCTGACCAAAGGACAGGGAATGTGTGAGCGCTGGGTTTTTTTTCTTCAAGAACCTACCAAAGACTATTTTTCTTCCCTCTCAAAACCTTGGAATAATAATGAGACTTGTATGATGCATTTTTTTGTGCTCTTGCTTAAAATGCAACTTGATCAGCTGTATATTTAAGGAGGGAAAAAGCACCAAGAAGCTCTTACTGTAAATCCAGTTATGAATGCAATAGCAATCCACACAAGCCAGAATCTATTTCCATCCTTATTCCACTCAGACATCTCTGTCTGTCTACATTACAGAATAATGCAGTGTTCTTATTACAGACCAAATAGTTTGGGTTTACACAGTAAGCACAGCGTACAGCTGTGGAAGTTAAAATAGCCTAAGGATGCTCCACGTTCCCCAGGGCATAGCTCACATTCTGTATTCTGCACAGCACAAAGCAGGAGCAGCAAAACAGAGGAGGAGGTTTGGAAATAACTGAGAAAAAAACAAGGGTTTTTTAAAATCCCCCTGAAAAATATTCTGCTAAGGACGGAGTGGGACGCAGCAATGGCAGAGTTGTAAAACACCAGAAAGAAGAGGGTGAGTTTTAACCCATACAAATAATGTCTATTTCCTGGGAAATTCTCCTCTGCTTTGTCTGGACTAAAACCAAGAGTCATCTCTTATGCCGTGCAGGTTTTATTGAGATTTATAGCTTCACCTAGGAGCCATCTCCCTGCTTTACAGTGGGGAACCAGGGGGTCATTGTAAATAATTTAACAGCAGGTTGCGAGTTACACATTTGTAAGAGGAGTGTGAAGCTTCCAGAGCCGTGAGAGGGAAGGGTCTGTGTCCTGGATGAGGATGTTGACTACAAGTTGCTGCCCTATAATTATTTCTCATTTCCATTTATCCACCGAGGTATTGCTATCGCAGCATTGGGGAACCTACAACAAAAATCCCTAAAGCCATTTCAGACCCCCCTGCCCAACCCACAACCCCAAGGGGACACACTCACCGCTGCCTTATAAATGTCATCCATGGCTGGAGCAGGTGGGCGAGGGGCCGGGGGCTGTCACGGTCACTCTGCCGGCGCTGCCCTGCGGGCACGGCTGATATAGGGGGGTGCCGGCCCCGGGGGCTGGGACCAGCCCACGGCAGCCCCGCATGCCCGGCCCCCCAGGAATGCCTCGCCTGCGTGCCTTGGGATGGGGACACGGCCGAGCCTGGCGCTGGCACGTCCGGGGCCAGCCCCAGCCCCGCTCCGCGGCAGCTGGAGCTTTCCTCGTGACTTTGTTGTGGGATCAAGCCACCGCTTTTCAGCAGGACCTGCCGAAATTGCTGATATATTGCGGTTCATGGCTGTCCTGGCTGGACCCGTGCCATCGTGTCCCCTCCACCTCCACAGTGTTCCCCCTGGAAGCTGCCTTAGAAAGATTATACTGTGCCAAATAGAATTGGTAATTACAGGAAAGGCATATGTCCCAAAATATCCGTGTCCAGCAGCAAATGTCCCTCAGGGCAGTGAGAACAGGGGGTGTCAGGGCCCCTCGTCCCCTCTGCTGGGTGTCCCCAAATCCACGGGGGACTTGCAGCTGGGGCCGATGCCCTCGGGGGAGGCGATGCCGTGTGCGGACAGGTGCCGAGCCTGGGGGGAATGTGCAGTCCCTGTGCCACGGAGAGAAGTGTGGAGGCAGATGGAGCTTTGCCCCAGACTTCTGTTTTCAGATGCAGCTACAAAATGTGGGGATCAGCTATAAAAATGGGGGTATCAACTCTGTTTGATTCCAGGGATAATTGCCAGTCCTTTAGGAAATCATGACTCATTGTTTTCAGCCAGCAAACCGACCTGTCCCCACTGCAAAGGGCTAAAATCCACACTCCTGGATTTACTGTGAATTTACCACAAATTTACCCTGCCATGGTAGAGAGCAAAACACACCAAAGGCCTCCAAGTGATGAGCAGTTTTCTCAGTGCAGTGAAGACTGTTTTAATCCACAGCAACCAAAGAGAAATCTCTCTTTTTAATGATTCAGGACTCCCTCTTGTGTCCAGAGGGCTCTGACACCTCAGGGTGGCAAAGTCTCACCTCCTGCTGCTTGATTTAAGAATTAGTTTGCAAAACTGAAAATGCAATTAATGCAACTGTTAGTTTACATCTTTTCTAAAAGGGGTCATGCTGCAATCCCTATGGAATCATGCTGCAGTCCCTATGGAATGTCCAAGCCAAAGCAGCATTAAGCAGGGAGCCAGGTGGTGTGAGCACAAAGTAGGGATGCAGGTGAGCACAAAGCCATCCCCACATCACATCCTCCCAGATTTTGAGTCCTGGAAGATTAACTCCCTGTAGAGCCTGATAGGAACTCTGGTCCTGTGGGCACCCGCTGGCCTTGATTTGCCCAGGCTTCAGCCCAGCCCTGCCTCAGCTCAGCACAGGGGTAGCAGATGGAATAAAAAGGAAAATTGTTACATATAAGGAGTTGATTTTTGAAGCAGTTAGTCTTCCTAATTTGACTGTATTTAATATTTTGGTTGCCTTTATACACAAAAATCAGAAAAAGTGGCAGAGGGAAGTAGCTATTTTGTTAAAGGGCATTGGAGCCTGTTCTTAGGTGAGGGCACAGGCTGAGATGGGAGACCTGCTGTGCCCCAGAACCAAACCATCACCCAAAACCTCCTGGACAACCCCAGAGAGACCTTCCCAAGGAAGTGCTGCCCCAAGGCAAGCCCCAGCCCCTGGCTGATTCTGCCCCCTTGGGATTCACTGCAGAGACAGTGGGGGGCAGGTGCCAGCTCTGGGCACTACCAGGCACCAGGGCAGGGGCTGAGGAATCACGCCTGGCCCTGTCCCTCCATCCTGGGAAGTGATGGCTCTGAGTCACCCTGAAAACAGCCCCTGGGATGCATCAGAATATATTTAGGGCAAATGTAGCGCAGGGCTGGGCCTCTAACATTGCCTTTAAAAGGTCTGCTGGAGAGAGCTGGGGTGTTCAGCTTGGGACGTGGAGGAAGGGTGTCTGTGTGCTTAGAGTGGGGGAATCTGGGCCACTGCCACCCTACACACTGGCATGGGAAAGCTGCAGTTCTGCGAACATCTGATGTGAGCAGAGACTTACAAAACAGAGCTGAGCCCAGAGGAAAGGATGAAATCCCATCTGGCAGCGGGAGGTGATGTTCCTCCCGGGGAGGAGGTGCAGGCGAGTGGCATCATGCCAACCCCTGCCTCCCCACCGGCTGCCTGGAGACAAAGCTTCCAGCATCCCCTGGCTCTCCTAAGTTGTTTGCTTGCTTACAAAAGAATTGGGAATTGGGGTTGCGTAGGGAAACCCAGACCCTCTGCCATGCAAAGTGCTGGGGGTGGCTACTGCAGGGATGGGGTTTTCTGAGGGAAAACCACCCTCTCCTGCTGCTTCCTTTGCCTCCTCACGTGAGCCCCGTGCCAGAGGGAGTGTGGCTATCTATAGTCTGAGGAGGGCTGCCAGCACAAGTGCCCTTAATCTGGGCATGGCTGGCTTGGTGACACACCGACTGTCACTGGGGTCACCCACAGCCTGTTAGCTCCAGCTCCAGCTGCATCCTGACATGCTGTCCCACTTGTTAGTCACTCCCAGCTACCAAGGCAAGTAGGAAACTTTACTGATCTTTTTTCCTCCAAAACTTCATTTCAGGTTCTCATTTCCAAGCAGCTGTAACCCATTGCAGAACTAGCAGAGGCATTCTTGAGGTCAAATATAAGGAAATAAAAGGCAGAAGCTCAACTAAGTTGCAATTTTATTTGAGATCAGAGATGTTTGCAGGGCTCCTTGGGCCGTGTCATGGCTCCAAACTGCAGCTCCAGCATCCCCCTTCCCTGCCTTGGGCACCTGGCCCTGAGAGAGTCCAGACCCAGCAACACCAAAATTCTTTAATTTATTGCTTCCTAAACCCGACTCGGAACATTTTAGCTGAGGGAGGGCCCATTTTCCCCTTCCCCAGCCACATTGCTCCTGTCATTTCCTCTTCTCTGTGAGCCAGGACAGGGCTGTCACACCATGAGCCACCACTGTGCCTGCAGGCAGAAACAGGTTTAGGAGGAGGAGACAGGAGACTGGCACTGATCAAACCTGACAGCCGCGCCAGGGCTGCAAATTTTTATTTAATTAAGGAGACGGGACATTCAGAGGAAGCTTAATTAAAGTTGCTCTCCAAACCCACTTATTATCTCTTGAAGAGGCTGAGCTCAGCAGCAGTTCTTGATGCTGGGACAGCATTAGAAAATCCCTGTTGGGCTGCCTGTACTCTCTGTGTTTTGTCCTTGTACACAGCATCCTTCAGCTACATCCTGACCAAGGGAAAACATTTTTTCAGTAAAAAAAAAAAAACAAACAAAATGGATTTTTCCAGTTCTGTTTACAGAGGTGTATTTGCTCATTTGCCACTGCAGTCCTGGTGGCATCTGCAAGACACCAGCATTGTCCCTGTAGCTCCACACATCCAGCCAGGGCATTTGCACTTCTGTTGTAATTTATGACACCATACTGAGCTAATTGCATCCTCTCTTAGGTAGCATAAGGAAGGGCAGACAGATGTTGCTTCCATTTTGCTGGAAGGTACTTCTTAACAAAATCTCCTCGACTGGACAGTCCAAAACATAATCCCTCTGTGTGTAATGTAGCACAGAGTATATTTCAAAGCCTTGATGGACGTTTGATGCATCCTTCTGCCAAAACATAATCTTTCTAGAAAATCTCTCAATTTTAATACACTCAGATACTCCTAAAGAAACTAATTATATCCTCTCTCCTGCAATTTTCTGTTCCTGAGGCACACATTGAGCCTGTCAGAAAGGTTGCCATATTATGACTCCCTCTCAGGGCAACTCAGGTTCAGCTCAGGGTAAAAGGCTGAGGAGGGTTTGCTTGCCATCTTTTAGATTCTCCACTTCTGTTACAAATTCCTGGCAAGATCTTTTAGTGTGCACAGGCTTGAAACACTTCCCCATGCTCAGTGGGACAGTGAAAGTAGAGTCCATGCTGTCAGTAAATCACCCGAAACAACACCTTGAGTTCACTCTGGCCTCATTCCTGAGGTCTGGCCCGTAAGCCCAGCTCCTCAGCTCTGTTTTTGGGGTGGCACCAGGCAGCTCCGTCACAGAACCACTGTGGTGGCACCTCAGCCTGGCATGATGCTGTCCAAGCCTTCAGTGGCCTTGGTGGCCACAGATGTGCACCACGAGCTGTCAGCAGCTGGGGCAGTGTGACAGCCACAGTGCCGGGACGGGCTCAGCCCTCTGCAGCTCCGCACTGCAGCCATTACATCCCACTAGATTGCACTGGGTTGAGCTGGGTTGGATTCATTGGATTGCATTGGATTGTACTGGATTGCATTGCAACACACTGTATTGAATTGGACTGCATTGGGTTGGATTCTATTTCATTGGATTCCATTGGATTGAATTGGATTGGATTCTATTCCATTGCATTCCATGGGATTGCATTGGACTGGATTCTATTCCGTTGGATTCCACTGGATTCCACTGGATTGGATTCTGTTTCATTGGATTTCACTGAATTGCACTGGATTGGATTCTGTTCCATTGGATTGCATTGGACTGGATTCTGTTCCCTTGGATTCCATCGGATTCCGTTGGATTGGATTCTATTCCGTTGGATTCCATTGGATTGCACTGGATGGGAGTGTTTTCCACCGGATTCCATTGGATTGGACTATATTCCATTAAATTCCATTGGAATGCACTGCATGGCACTGTGCCAGGCCCCCGGGAACAGCGAGCGCCCATGCGCGTCCAGATAGCCTAAGCCCCGCCCCCGTGGTCCATAGCCCCGCCCCGCCAGCCACAAGCCCCGCNCGCGCCCTGAGGGCGTCGAGCCAAGATGGCGGCGGCGGCGGCTGTGCGGGCCGGGCGGGCAGCGGGTGGCGGCGGCGGCGGCGGCCGCGCGGGAGCCGTGACAGCCTGAGCGGCTGCGCCCCGGCGCTTCTCCCGGCGACATGGAGGCAGCGGCGGGAGGCGAGGACGGCGAGGAGCCCCCGCGGGAGGCCCGAGTCCTGGGCTCCGAGCTGGTGGAGACATACACGGTGCGGAGCGGGGAGGCCGTGCGGGACGTGCGGGCAGCGGCGATGGGGGCAGCGGGCCCGCCGCCTCAGCCCTGCCGGGGGGTGAGGCAGGGCTCGGTGCCGGGCTGCCTCCGGCAGCAGTGCCCGGCCGGAGCTGTGCCCACGCTGAGGACGGAGCGAGATATTTGGCACAAGTTTCCGAGGGGGTTCGGGGAAAGGAGCCGCGTGGGAGCGGGGCTCAGCCGGGAAAAGCGGCCCGAGCTCCGGGCTGAGGAGAGGTCTTTTGGGAGAGGCAGAGGCTCCGTGAGCAAATGTCATGTTGTTGCCCGTATATATATATGTGTATGTGCGTATGTTTATGGAAGATTGCTGTCGAGTAAACATAGCTTTCAAAGCTGGACGAAACAAAGCAGGAAATCTTTCCTTCGCATGGAAGTATCATAAAAAACTCTCTGATCGTATTTCCAGAGGAAATCAGATGATTTAGGATAGACATAGATATCCCCCCCCCCAAAAAAAAAAAAAATTGTCAGCAGTGTTTTCATTTGGGGAAGGAGTGAAGCTTTTGATATATAACTTGTTTTCTATCTGGTCGCTTTCTACCAAGAGTTAATTGGTGTGTTTTTCAGGAAGAAGCTCATCCTAAAACAAACCTCAGTATAATTGCAGATAGAAAATGTCTCGAGCACACCACCCTTCAGTTATATAACTGAAAAATGTTTTCTCCTTCTGCCTTATTTTAGTGTGATTTCGAAGTCCTTTTTTCTCGGTAGAATGCACATGGATTACATCAGGCTTTCTGCTGTGGGAAAGAAAAGGGAAAGGGGAGCAATGGTTTAGAAAGACAGTGTTTGGAAAGTTGTGTGATGGATACAAGTAATATTTCATGCTCCTTCCTCTGTAAAGGTATCCAGGGGAAACAGAGCAACAGGAAAGTGGTTTCTGAGTTGTTAATAGGACAGAGCTTTACACAGCTGTGGCACATGAAGAGTCTAACTCCTTCCCAGCTGATGACCCTCGAAACACGATTGTGGGAATGACTTTCAGGTGGTGAGTTGCCATATTTACAGGCAAAAATATATGGAGCATTCGGTGAAGGAGTTGGCTACAAGCTTAAAATGAGTTTTTGAGAAGTGCCTGAGCTCATTCTCTTAGCTCCATGATGTGTATTCTCAGAAATGGTACCACTGCTGTTGAGATGTTACTGGGGTTGTGTTAGGATGTGGTTCATCCGTCAGTCAGCTGAGAGGCACAGTGAGACCTGTGGCTTGGGGACTGGAAACTTCCATGTCAGGTGTGAACCAAGACTCAGCAGTGCTGGTATTGAGAATTTCCATCAGTATTATGCAATATGAATAATAAGAATGAGAAAATCAAGTGCATTCAGTTGACAAAATGGCAATGTCATCTGCCCCCTTATCCCTTTGGAAGTTATGGTGCAGGAGGTGAAACAGGAACTCCTTTGCTGCTTCAGCCTGCAAACAAGTGATGTGATAGGGCTACCCTTTGGTAATACCATTGATGTTCTAGATTGAGCTGGAGTTCAGGTGTGTAACTCTGCAGATAGTGTTCATCTGATCGGCTGATAGTTGAGGATAACATTTTCAGCTGCTGCAGCTAAACCCAAGGAAGCTTATTTTTTCAAGACCAGATTTCTTTCTTTAGTTATGGAAGTACCGTGCTACTTTAATGCCATTTTTCTTGGGAGCTCTAAAAGTACAGTGTAGGAAAGACGACATTTACCACTTACTTGGTCCTGCTTTGATTCTCTTGCTGCATGTTTGAAGGCATGTTGGCACTAAGCTTGGCTATGCATAAACCTCCTGAAGCTGTCAGCAAGCCTCCAAGGCTGTTGTCAGCTTTTGTGTGACAGGCCCAAGCCATTAGAAATGTGGGAATAGATCTTTAAATGAAAGCAGAAGTTTTACAAAATTCAACACAGGGTGAAAAGTTTTTGAAAAAAATAGTGTGTTTAGTGTTCATAAGTAGTTGAGTGGTGCTTAAGAGCATGACAAAGACGTGCACCAGGACAGGGATTGTTAAATGGTGTAAAAGTCAAATTTGGTAAAGATAAGAAAGGAAATACAGCTGTAGCAACCTGCATCTTCATCCATTACCATGTGGTCAGGTGGCAGTGATCCTATTTACATCCTTGTTTTTAAAAGAGTTAATTGCTTTTCTTGTGGCATATGAGCTTCCTGTTGTACTCTGTATTTCAGAGCTCAGTCTCAATAGAAGGGGACTGTAATGACATCCATTTGACAGTTTTGATATTAGATCCTGCAGAATATATCAGGGAGGCCCACAGTTCTGTGTAATGTTGCAGGTACTTTCAAAAACGTCATTGTTGTTGGAGTTTTTAGCATGAAAGGCAAGGTATGGGTAAATCCACCAGGAAAAAATCCTGCACTGGTTGATGTTTTCTGTTGGGTTAGTAAGGTATGATCAATTCTACAGGGTGTTTCTCCTGGGTGTGCTGCTCCAGCTGATGCTGACTGAAGACTGGTTTTGAGTAGAAGGCCTCAAGGCTGTCAGTGCTTTGTTTCCTGCTATGCATTTGTTTGACCTAAAATTGCCTTCCTGCTTTTCCTGGTTTTTGCAGCTGTTTTTAACATAAATACTAACTTTGATATTTAAGGAAAATACTGTTGTTTCCTTGAATGAGTGTAAACTGTCTGAATACTTGATGTGGCAGGGAGGAGGAGATGTGGCTGCATCAGTGCTCTGGAATTTGGGACCTACTGGCTGCAGTCACACCTGTGTCCCAGGCTTCCTGTAGAGCGCTCTGTCATTTAAGTGTTGGGTGGGTTGGTTTTTTTTTACAGTACTGAAGCAGGTGCAGTGGGGTGACACACACTGTAGAAATGCAAGTTCTCCATGTAAAGCGAGCTGGGCAGGTTTTTGTACTGTGTATAGGAAGTGAACAAAAAGCAATCTGAAATCACTGCTGTTCATTTAATAGCTGGTTTAAAACTGTTTAATAAGTCTCTCACCCCTCAGTATTTAGGAAGATGAAGGGATGCTATTTGATGATGTGGGTTCTTAACTGCAAAGAACTTGTAGTGGCTTGCTAGAAAATAAAGAAAATATACAGCACTGCAACTATGCCAAACACTTTACAAACTAAATGTAACCGACAGAACTGATTTATAGAAAGAAGGACAAAACTTTTTATACAGAAGGGTTTGGTAGAGACAGGTGGAGGAGGAAGTCCTGTGAAGGTAAAGGGTGTTGTGTTTTAGTTCAATAGAAGTGTGCAGTTTGTGGTGTAAGGATGGGTGGGGATTTCGCATCGTGTATTTCTTTATGTCTGCAAGAAAGTGCAGTGTGAGGATGTCATCATCTGTCTGTGTATTCCCTTAGCACTTGGTGTGACAAGCAGCCCTTGGAGAACTTTAACTTACACTGTCAGCATTGGCGTATTAGTGCACTCAAGATTTGTTGATGATGAACGTAAGCTCCTAAAACAGTGAGATATCTGAGGGGGTTTTTTGCTTTAAAATGATTTGTTTCTATATTAAGACAAGTCTTAATACGCACATCAACATATTGCATTTATGTATTTATTCTTCAAGATGATGGCAGCTTGTGGATTGATGTGAAATCACTTCTTGTCTCTTCATACTGATGCTGTTTTGGGGATGAATATGTACTGCCTGCTCTGGCTGCCTTCTAGGTGGGAAAGGCTACAGCTTTTTGAAGACTTAACTTAAGGAATTGTATCAGTGCATGCAAACACTTTAACAGGTACTTTCCCAACCATACTGTCCATTGCAATAAGTGCTGTGTTTCTAGAAGTGGTCAGTGCTTGCCATTTCAGCACAAGGGTATTAAACCTTTATTACAAATTTACTCTGTTTTATACAGAGAGGAGGGGTTTCCTTGCTCACCTGGTGAGTTGTCAGCTGGGACATGTGGAGTTACTGAGTTTCCAGTGTCTAATCTGAGGTTTCATGCCTTGTGTACTCAATGTGCATTGCATTTAGATGTGCTGCTTGCTCTGCCATAGTTTAGCACAGTCAGCTTTTCAAAAGAGCTGGTATTTTTATTATAGCTTATAAATGTAGCACTTCTTTACTTTTAAGTTTAGTTTCTTTGAATCTCTCCTTGCTTTCCTCAGGGTTATGAGGTGCTTTTGAGTGCTGGTGTTATTCCTGTTCTGGTTTGTCACCAGTGCACAGTGATTAATCCTGATCTGCTGTTTCCCAACACAACATGACAGGAAAGCAGGCACAGGCCTTAATTGAGTCCATAAATTTGTGTGGGCATCCTTCTGTGTTTTCAGTGCTCATCCCAGCACTGATGTGTCACTCACTGGGTGCACTAGTCAGACATCTTGGTTTGGTTCTCTGAAGGGCTTGGGTTTTGTTCAGTCAGCCAGTGTTAGATGCTGATAAAAATAAAACTGACATGAACTATAGTTCATCTTCTAAAACGCATGTGGTATTCTATTTAATGTTTGACATTGTGCTGCTCTGTACTTGCAGTAAGTGAAGACTGGTCTTTTATGTAACAGATTGAAACTGTTGATGCTTTTTGTTTTCTCAAGTAGGTTTAGCAACTAGATGTGTATCATCCTCATGGCAGCTATGAGTCAGCTCTGATGAGCTGTGGTAGTAAGCAAGTTCTCAACTGTATTAAATGCTTTCAAGATTTGATTACAAGTTGCTGTTTTCCCCAAAGAGTATAGTTGGATTGGATAATATAGTTTATTTAATTTGTTGTATTCAAGTAGTTGTGGAACTGGTTTTGCAGAGCCTTGTTTGTTTTCTGCTTGTGTTTTGTCTTGTACCTTTAAAATGTCTTTGGGATGGCTTGTTTCTGGCGTATCTAAAGGTAGTCTGAGTTTCCTGCAAAACCAGTACTGTTCAATCCAGAAAGTCAGCAAGAATGAAAATCTTTGTTTGGTACACGCATGGCTAAAAATACTTAGTTTTGTATTAGGAGGTGTTGGGTTGCTTTAGATAATTGTAGTGATTCTTTGGGCACAGTAACTCTTCAGGAAGATGTCTTGTGTGCTTTACCCTAGAAGGAGTAAAATAGCATCCACCCAACCAAATGATTAGTTCAGTTTTCTCAAGGGTTAAACTCCAGATTTCTGCTTAACTGAAGTGATAGCAGGATGCTTGCCAAGTTCCTCTGCCCATTGTGGAACTTGGTAGGTGGAAGAAGGGATGTTGCTGTCTCAGGGTTGTGGGTAGCTATGAATACCAACTTCAGTTAGCAGAAACTTTCAGAAAAAGAAGTAGCTTAGAGCCCTTGGCTGTTAACCTTTGGGTTTCAAAAATGAAAGCCATTGCTTTACCCTGAGACATCTGCATGTTCTTGTGGACCACCCTTGTGAATGAGATCAGGCATCCCACATCACCAAAGTCACCTCAGAGCTGGGGTTAGCATTTCCTTAGCTCTGATTCTTGAAGAATATAGACCCACCTTACAGTGCTCCATCAGCCAGCAGGTCTCACAGTCAGCTTCTCTTTAAGGCAAATGTTTTGCAGTGTCCTTACTAGAATTTTGTTCTTTCAGGTGTACATAATTCAGGTCAGTGTTGGCAATCATCAGTGGACAGTCAAACATCGTTACAGTGATTTCCATGACCTGCATGAAAAGGTAAGAATGTTAAAACTGACCTTGGTCTCTTACAAAACTTTGAACAGTTCTTGTAGTTCCAGTTTACAGAATGGTTTACATAATTTCTTTCTTCATTAAAGAGAGACAATATCTGCCAGATGCCATCTGAACAGCAGACTAAGTCCTTTTTGTGAGAACATTCTTACTTGTCCCTGTTACATTTCCCTCTTGAATTGAGGAAGGTTGACCTGGACAACCTTAGGCTTGGATGGAAGCTGTGTCAGAGAGGAGAGTTCAGGTGGGAGTCACTGAACTTTTTGCTAAGAAGGATGTTTATGATCAGCTGATTTGGTGACCAAAGTCTTAGTGTCTCATCAGGGTGGATGATAAAAATGTCCTTAAAGTAGCATGGGATAGTTACCAACCAGTGCTGATAAAAAACAAATAAAAATCAGAAAAAGTCTACTTTATTCATGAGCGTTCTGCTTTCTCAGAAATGCACTGGTTATTTTGTTGTTTTATCACATTTTTTACATTCTGCCCTGGTACTGTGAGTTATTCTTTAAACAGACACTGTTATTAACTCTGATCATTCCATGACAAAATGTTCTTTCGGAAAATACCTAATACTTTGAAGATAGTAGCTAGATTTACTGAAGTAATTTTATTTTTGGATCTTCCCGAGATCAGGTAACCTGCTTACTGTGTTCCACTGCATCTTTTGTGCAGATGTGTCAGGTATTAACTCTGATCTTTGTCTTTCAGCTTGTTTCAGAGAAGAAAATAGATAAAAATCTGTTACCTCCAAAGAAGATCATTGGAAAAAATTCCAAAAGTCTTGTGGAGAAAAGACAAAAGGAACTGGAGATCTACCTGCAAACTCTGCTGCTCAAGTTCCCTGTTACTGCACCAAAAGTTTTGTCACACTTCCTACACTTCCATTTATATGTAAGTTATTAGTGTCTGAATAGAGGCCTGAGTGTCTTTCCCTAGTTCTCTGACTTGGAGAGAATTCTGTGGAATCTTCATGAATTTGCTGAAATGGTTCTTTTTCAACATTTTGCACAATATAACAAAGCATATTTTTAAGATTTTTGACACCACTTTTTGTTGCAGTAGACACTGTGCTGGGAAGTAGTGTGGGCAGGGACTCTAAGAAGAGAAAATAAATGCTGGCAGGAGAGTTGGAAGCTGTGAATAAATGTGAGGCTGAATTGGTTAGGTTGAAGTCAAAAGTGCTGGCTCTCAAATGAACACTGCATAATGGATCCACACCCCTCTACTTAGTGCCTAATGGTTGGAGCTGTGGTTCATATGAAAGAGTTTCCAGTAGCCCAAATGAAGAAAAATGATGCTTCTCTGTGGAAGCACAATGATAGAGTAGCCTTTGGAGAAATAGGTCCAGCAGACAGAATGTTACAGTAAAAGATACTTGAAGCAAGAAGCAATTACTTGATTTCATGTTCAGATTGCAATTTGTTCATCTCTTGTGTATAATTAGGCTTTTTTTGCAATATGGCATCATGTTGTAAGGGGGAGAATGAGTTTCATAAAGATGAAAAAGCACTGGAGAACTGAATGGAAAGAAGGAGCAGTAACTGCTCTGGGGTGGGATGTTTTGAGAAGGCCCTTCATGGTTTCATAGAAAAGCTTCAGAAATTAGTCACAAGTGATCCATTAGGAGTTAATTAAGTTTTAGCAACAAAGGTTATGTTACATGAACATAATTATCCTGGTGAGACTTCAGAGTTTCTTAGATAAGAACAGTAGAGGGTTTATTCCAGAGTGTTGCTGTTGCCTTGCAGACTTGAGAGAGAAGCACAGATTTGTAAGTATCAAGCCCTCTAAAATGGACTTGAGGTTTTAAATTTATTAAAAATGTCTGATAATGTAGGGAGAATTTTGTTCAAATTGGTCAAAATTCCTGCAATCACCAACAAATTGCATAATTTTTCTGTTCTCTGCCCACTCTGTCTTGTAAATGACATCTGTTTCATTAAAGTTTCGGTGTTGTAACTTCCACATGGTTTTTATGCAGGCAGGCAGAAGTTCTTCCTACCCCAGACTTATTTCGCAGAAGGACTATTTTTTTCTCTTGTAATGTAATCTTTTCTTTCTTTTCCAAAGAGCTAGCAGCATTTGGATGTGAATGCTTCCCTGTTTTTTGGATATTAAGAGCAAAGTTGTTGCTTAATCAGCATTTCTTTCTTTAGGGAGATCTGATTTAATTGTAAACTCGATTGGTTTTTGCTTGAAACTTTAGAATACTTTTAAATATTTACGAAAAAGTGTTAATTATTCAGTAGAAAAGCTAAATATTTGCCACAGTAATTCTACTGGAAAAAATGGCCTTTGTGCAGAACTTTGATCTTTTAAAATATCTTCATTACCAGACAACCCATGTGCATACTGGAGCCATTATAATATTGCCTCATTAATTTATGTAGGAAGGCTACAATATTTTTGTGTGTTCTTTTTTGTAGTATTTCCAGTAAGAATTATTTAATTTTATTTCCTGGGTTAATAGAACTCAGTGCAGTAGAAATGCCAGGCATAGATAGATTAAACTCAGTTTGAAGCCTTTAGTTGTTCTCGGGTACAGCCTAGCAAAGAGAAACAGCTGCATGTGACAGCAATGTAGAACTTTATGGTTACTTTGATGTTGAAAAGGATTTCTGCAGTGATATGGGGATGCTTATTTTGTTGCATGGTCTTTGTCATCTTAGAAGATTGGGTTTGTTAACTTACATAGAGAAGGTTTTGCAGGAGAAGCAATGAGTACCCACAAACTGCTGTTCAGAGACACCTGCAAACAGTGGACTTCTGTGGGTGTGATGCATTTAAGTAATTACAGCTAAGACAGAAGTCTCTTGTAGATCTGACAGAGGAATAGAGTTCTTTTTTTTTTT